>WBMV01002523.1:67913-140583 GCA_013396655.1 Campylorhamphus procurvoides
TCTTTCATGCCTCCCCCTGCTCCGACAGGGGGGTCTTTGCACCCCGATGGATCCCATGGGCTTCGAGGGGACAACTTGTAATCACCATGGTTATCACCACGTATTCAGGGAATAATGGTTTTAAGTCCTCTCCCTGATCCTTCTCCTCTTCTCGTCCTGCACTGACCTTGATGTCTGCGTTGTGATGTTGTTAACCCATGGCTGCCAATTTCCAACTGCACAACAACTTCTTAAATATATTTTCACAGGGGCGTAACTTAATGGTTCAAAAGCAGGAAGTTTTCCTCGGAGCTGGCCCTCATTGGCCCTGCTCTATAGGATGAAGGGAAATTTCCAGAGGCTTCCAAAAGAAGCCAATCTTTTTATAAAAAAAAGCCCTAACCAGATAAACCCACGACACCTGAACATTTAATCAGTCTTTTATATAGCTGCCTGAGATTTAGGTAATATGCTGATGGATTCTAGAAAAAGTGAACAAGATTGTATTGGACTGGAGGTACAGCTTAATATTGGAAATTGGAGAAAATGGAAAATAAATATTTGGTCTACCATTTTGGCTTCACAATCATAACCTTTCCTTTGAGCTGTGCAAAATATTATACTTAAGAAGATCCCTGAAAACTAATATTACCAGTCCCATGTACAGACTTCAGTAGTCAAAGGTCATGTGGTTTTAAAAAAAAATTGACTTCTTATTTGTTTTTTCTACATCATGAGTTATGATTATTTTTTCTTCCTTCCCCTCCCCTCCCATGGATTTTCCTAAAGCCGTAGGGATTATAGATTTGATTTTGTTTAAATCTGTGATTATGTAATGCTGGAACAGCCTCTAAGCCTTCAAAAACTGCAGCAGCCATCATGTAGCATGCACAAAATGAGAGAACTGGCCATTTTGCATTTTAGAGTAATTACTGGTAAAATGTGGAGCTGTGTTAATTCCATGGTATTAATTTTTGTGAACAAGTTGTGACATTTGGATGCACAACTACTTATTTTGTATGTTTTGTTAATAGTTAAGGTCAGCTCAGATAGTGAGTGAAACTGGTGAACAGATATTCCTGTGGAGCAGAACTTGCTTTCTGGTCTTTATACAAAGTACTACTTTTACAGGGGAATTGAGGAGAAAAGAGATGATATTGCTTTGAAAGAAGCAGCTGTTGTAGGGTTTTTCCATACAGAATATGTGATCTGAGACTGCACAATTCTGGTGGTAAATATTAAAAAAAAAATATGGCATGGGTTAAGGTAAAGGAATATTTGGATGTTGAGATACATTTAGTGCTTATGAAGGGGACGAATTGTTGTGCCTGGCAGTGAGGCCTCCTATTTAGAGGTGCTGGGCAGAAATTCAACCTCCTCTGCAGACCTGCTGTGTTTCATTTTTGACCTGGAAGAATCCAGGCTAACAGCCACTGGCTATTTCTTATTTAGGTATTAATAAGTCTTTCATTTCTCTGCTGAGATTGTCAGTTAGGGGAAAAGATATAATTACTTGTGCTGTGGTGGTTTGTCCTCCCACCTCTTGACAGAGACTCATCATAGACGTGGGCTGCAGGAAATTCTGGAATCTGGAGGTGAAAGCTTCCAAATCACTCTAATCACTAAAGTTTTTGAGATACAGCGTCACACAGCTGGGTTTTCAGAATAACTTAGGTGCACCTTTTTGCTGAAACAACAGTTTGAACATACAAACAGAGTTTCCAGATGAGAATGTCACTGCCTAATCGGGAGAAACATATTCAGGTCAAGTGCCAGATACAGTTATGCAGGATAACAGTGTTGGTCTACACAGCCTTTAGGGAAGCAGCATAATCCTGGAATACTGAAAAAGAATCCAGAAATGGCTGCACAGCTTTGAAGAAAACCATGAGAAGATATTCTTCTGTCTTGCAGACCATGATTATTGATTACTCAGTTCTGTGATTCCCAGACATGAACTCTTCATTGACTAGAATTAGATTTATGAAGGGGTTGCCTTCTCTGCAGCAGCAGCATATGCATAATATGTTCTGTTTTTCACAGATGCCTGGGTAAGGGAAAGCACCTGTTATGAAATACATGACGGTGTAGAGAACAGAATGGATAAACAGACCATGAAATTGCATTGGTCAGTGCTATGCTGCCAATCCCAAACACTCAAAACTTAAGCTTCTGGTGACTTCCTTTTATTCACTTTCTAGTGCATTAGCAGCCAAAATTAACTAACTTTTTTTTTTAAATCCCCATGTTAAACCTCAGATTCTCACAAAACTACTGATACAATAAAGTGACCTGTCAGGATGAATGGGCATGACATGATCCCACTTTGCAAAGACTGGAGACACAAAATTCCCACATGGGTAGAAAAAGCTACATGAGAAAATCCAGGCTGCAGTTTATGCTCTTTCATTATTTAATTGGGATTAAAATACAACAGCCACAAGGGAACAAGCTTGATTCCATTCTCTGTGTGTTAGACTGTGGCAGTGCCACCTGCTCAGCACTTTTCTATCTTAATGCAGCTTTTTTCACTGAGCTCAAAGCAAAGTTACCTGGAGGAGCAGCAGAAAACCTGCAGATGTTTGTGATAGTTGAGGATTAGGAAGCAGGAAATGGGTGGTACACTTTGGCTTCTGAAGACAAGCATGAAATCAAAGCTGTGGGAAGGAGTGAGAAGGATATTTGAGAGAAGTATGAACTGGTTCCTAAGTTATTTATGGAGGGGGAAAAGGTGGGTTTTGCCTTAAGAAAGCTCTGCAAGTTTGAGTGCAGTTGCAGACATAGTTGGGCAAACAGGAGGCTTTGGGTGGAAGGAGAAACAAAAGATTCCTCCTGTGGCCCTGGATCACAGAGTTTATCTCAGCTTCTTCAGTAAGAAGTGCCACCTGGCACCACTTGGTACCACTCTGGTGAAAGTGTGAAGCTCTGAAGAGAGCAACTGAGCAATTAGCACATTATTTTCAGTAGTTCCAAACAGTTGTTTTATTGATGTATTGTTGGTTTTCCCTCTCACGATTTTTTTAATTTTGTTTATATCTCTAAGAAATATATGCCAAAGGGAAAGCTCTGGCCTCTGCAAAAAGAAAGAAAATACTAAACCCATCATGATTATTTTCTAGTTTTTGATTCATTCAGATATTATAAGCAAGGCTATATGGCTAATATCAGTAGAATCATAGAATCCCAGAATTGGATTGGAAAGGACCTTAAAACTCACCTCGTTCCACACCCTCCCATGGGCAGGGACACCTACCACTATTCCAGGTTGCTCAGATCCCCATCCAACCTGGCCTTGGACACTTCCAGGGATGGAGCAGCCACAGTTCCTCTTGGCAACCTGTGCCAGGGCCTGCCCACCCTCACAGGGAGGAATTTCTGTGTGTCTAACCTAAATTTCCCCTCTATGAGTTTGAAGCCATTACCCCTTGTCCTATCACTACAGTTGCTGATGAAGGGTCCTTCTCTGTGCTATTGAGCCTAAATATTTGTCCTCTCTCCAGGTATTGTCCCCCTCCTGAAGACTGACTCTTTCAGCTTTAAGCATCTGACAGATTTTTTCAGGCACAGAGATAAAAATCTGTTTGTCTGTTCATTGAGTTGTTTCACTAGAGATGCAAATTGGATAATTGCTGAGGCAAAAATAGTTGATAGCTGCTCCTGAAAGATCTGCATGCAGGATTATTCTGTTTTTACAAGAAGAGTTATTAAATATTCATGCTAGTTTCAGGAAATATGCACACATGTTTTTGAATACAAAATTCAGAATTCTGTGCCTCCCTGGTGACTAGAATGAACTAGATCAAGCACAGCGTTTTAAAGCATCCTTTTGCTGTCTTTCCTCCTCGGTACGCAGTATATGTGCTTTGACTGCACTTCCTCCAGCCTCTAAGCTGCTGCAGATATTCCAGCCACTGAGCAGCTGTGTGTATGCTTGAATGAAGTGTGTGCTATTCCATGTGTCAGCAGGAGGAGATATAAATAGAGCTTTTTTTCTCCTTGTTGTCATGGTCTATATTTCCGCTGGCTACCCCAAGCTATTTCTTCTTCAAGTCTGGTGTAAAGGGAATACATTTAAGTGAGGTTCAGTGCTGCAGTTGTGGATCGCAGAGAGCATATGAAGTGATTTAAGGATCGCAGCCATTTACACTTAGTGGGACAAAGCATATCAAGATTAATGAATGGCAGTTCTTGGTCCTGTTCAGGCAACATGCATTTTGCTGCAGAAGTTGCCCTTTTTTTTTTTTTTTTTCCAGCGAGGAAATATATTGAAATAGCTGAAAAAAATCCTCTTTTATGGAACTGTCAGGTTGCACAGTCTGAGGATGAAGCTATTTTGACTTTGTGCTCCCTTTCTGATTCTGGTGGTCTCACACCTTCGCAATGAAAAGCTGGGTACTGTGGCAAACTCATACACCAAGACTGAGACACATATCCACAGTTCAAAGAGCTACTGGAGAGGTTCCAGTGAAGGCTCAAGATGATTGAGGGACTGAAGCATCTCTCTTATGAGAGACTGCAGGAGCTGCACCTGTTTAGCATAGAGATGTGAAGACTGAGAGGGAGTCACCTCCTCAACTATCACAGAAGTTCAAAACAAACCATACAATTTTATATTTGAATGTATGTATATAATACACATAACTACAACATAGAAAAGTATAATGTTTAATTCTATGGTAAAATAGTTTCAAAATATTCTACATGTAGGTCCCACCAGATGGTGATTTAAAATTCCTTTTGAAGTGAAGGATTCAAGAAGCAATAATATCACCTTTTAGCCCTTATGAACACTAAGATCTTTTAAATGTTTCTATTCTTTGACAGCTTGTCCTAGTTACCTGAGCACATGGCACATTTCCTGGAAGGAAAATAACTATGCTATCAATCCATATACAGTCTGTCCTTGATTTTCTCCCTGCCTCTTCATTTAAAGGAATCACAGCTATATGAAAAGTGAATTTTCCCAAATTTAATCAGGGTAGTTCGCCTCCATTAAACAATAATGTGGAAATGAAGTTAATTTCCCTCTCTTTGCTCTCAGACATCCATTTTACATCCATTACAATCTATGTGTAATAATTCCAACTAATCTTTTGATCACCCTGCTCATTTCAAGCCAGATCTTCCATTTTTAATATTTCCTTCAGAGAAGCAAAATGTCAAGAACATTGAATAAATAAGTTTTTGATATGTTACTACAACTGTTTGAGCCTTTCTTGAGGGAGAGTTCATTAGCAGATGAGCAGTTCCTGAGTATAATATAAAGCATCATTTTACATGGAAGGACAAGTCTGAGCCATTTCTCCAATTGTTCCATTGAGAGAACAATTCTTCACATAAGACATGATTTGGACTATAAAAATAATAAAAAAAAATTAAATATAAAGCACATAATTTACTAACTCCTAAACTGGGATTATGAGAGCTCTATTCTGGAAAGGTTATAGTGATCAAAAATCAACTGAGATGGCTCTACCCACTTTTTATGTAAGTGACAAGCCTGCAAGAGCCTCCCAGACTCAATACTTACCATCTGATGAATATTTAAGAAAGTAGTCTAAGAGACAAGTCACAAAGGCATCTGCAACTGTTGAAATGGCTGTTGCAATGTGGTACCATCCATTTCGAGCAACTGCCAGCTCTGATCTCAGCCTTGCTTAGATAACTGTACCTTAATACTCCCTAATTGTGTATTATCCCCCTCCCCCCCCAACTAATCTTGTTAAATTTTGTTTAAGTATTATATGGCCTTTACAGCACATCACCTGCTGTTTGTGATTTCAATTTATGTGATCAATTAGAATCTATCAAGTTCAGCACAACTGCACCTATACATATGCTTTGAAAACCTAATACAAACATTTTACCATATGGCTCAGTTTTGAGAAGACACTGTTAGCTGCAGGGGAGGACAAACAGGTAGAAGGCTTGACTCCATGATACAACAGGTCCAGGCTTCCAGAGCAGTCAGGCTGGTTCATCTCACCAGCACCAAAAAATATACTTTAAAGGGTTAAAGACCTAGAGGACTCTAAATGATCATAATACCTAGATTTACTTGTAGCCTAAGAAAAAGTCCTCTAAGTATGGCTCTTGCAACCACTTGAAAAAACAAACCTATTTCTGTAGTAGGAGAAGGGATGTGGGGAGCCTTTGGAAGGTCACCTTCATTTTCTTCTCAAAGAATATTTTAAAGGATTCTGAAAAAGAGAGAACTTGTGTAGCATACTTATCCAGGGGGCTTATCATATTGTATTAGCACTTACTCATCACATTTAATTAAGGTTCCTTTTTAACTGATGCAAAATATTATTAGCTCCATTCATACCATATCAGTGAAAAGGAATAGTAATGGGATGTGATCATAACAGGAGATGATAGGAAGCTGCTAATTTGACATATATATTGTGGAAGGGAAAGAAGGCTCTGACTGCCAAAGTCTGTTTCAAGATCTGCAATGTCTTTAGTTTTACAGCCCCTTCCTGTGGAAGGTATTAGAGTGACAGACCTCTTTTATGGCAGGTTGCTGGTTGACAGCCACATCAGTGAGAATCAAAATAGACATTGGTTGGTGTTTAGTTAGTTGGCTTTCAGAGGAGGAGAAGTTTGTAGAGGTTTAGTGATAAACTAGTCAAAGCAGGTCAGCAAGGGATTTTATGTACCTGTATGGTACAGTTCACTTTTAAAATGAGGAAATCACTTGAGGATAAAAACATCAAACTAAACAAAATAGTGATTATACCGTTTTATCCACCTTTATGATGCAGATAGAGAAAAGGCCAGTTTCAGGTTTCAACCATAAAGTACCAGTAAAATTATCCCTTTGTTTGTGATCACAGCCAGAGGGAGCCAGGGAACAGGTGTCAGATCTGAGGTTCAGAACACAGACCCGCCTTCAGCCTCTGAGACACAAGGAACTGCATTTCCCACTCTCTGAAGCTTTGTGTGTTTGGGTTTTTTTTTTAAGAATATCTAAGCAGAAAGCTTTACCCTATAATCATCTGGTCTGGAGATTGCAGTGATTTGGGCTGCAGGTGTGGGAGACGTAGACAACAGGAATAGTTGAAGTCTGTAAGCTAAACATAGATGATGAAGTAAGAAAACAGAATTATCTTTTAAGACCATTTCTCATGTGTCCCTGGTCCATTACTACACTGTCCTCTCTGAGTGGTGAAGCTCACACATTCATTCATGTTTAAAATAGATTCCTCCAAGAGCACTGACATAAATGAGTTCCTCTTTCTTTCGCTACTACTTCAAGCATCCAATTAGTTGGTTAAAATTAGATTCTGCCTTGAAAGGCTAAAATTGATGCTCCAAGTTTCCATATTTGCTGTCTTTCTATTAATTGTACTCGGTCAAATAGTGGGGATTCTCTGTTGCCTACCAGCACTGAGGTTTGGGAGCCGTGCTGGGCTCTTTCCCCTTTGTGCACCAGCAGTAATATGGACTGTGCCCAGGTAAGATTACCTGCAAAAGGTTTCCAGGGCTCTAGAGACTGGTACTTGGTAAACAGTTTTGTTGAGGGTAAGCAGGAGGGACTGAATTAAACTCAATTCTCTCAGCAGTGTTCATTCTCCAAGGTGGACACAAATAAACACAAGCTAAGCCTGCTCAGGAAATCATAGAATCAGAATGGTTTAGGTTTGAAAGGACCTTAAGGATCATTTTGTTTCAACCTCCCTGCCATGGCAGGGACACTTTTCACTAGTCCACGTTGCTCCAAGCCTCGTCCAACCTGGCCTTGAACACTTCCAGGGATGGGGATCCACAACTTCCCTGGGTAACCTGTGCTTGGGCCTCACCGCCCTCACAAAGTAGAATCTTTGTCCTAATATCTCATCTAAATCTACTCTCTGCCAGTGGGAAGCCATTCCCTCTTGTCCAGTCACTCCATGCCCTTTTAAAAAGCAATCCAACACTAGAACATTTAATCATTCCCTTTTAGTAACCTGAAACTTTCCTTCTTTGGGCAGTCAATCACAGCCAGCCATCGAGACGGGGGCGGTGGCAGAATGTGGCTGTATTCAGGAGCCCAGCCTGATCCCGTTCACCCCATAGACGCAGAGTGGCCTCCAGTGGCAGGAGCCGGCTGGGATTGCAGTCTGTGCTCTTGGCCTCGGTTCAGCAGCTCATTCAGCAGAGAGCGAAGGCAGGAGGGGGCTGGCTGGCTGCAGGGTACTGTTACAGGCTCCGGCAGCAGCAGCCAGGAAATGCTTCCTCCTTTTCACCTTCACAGCAGGATTTATGATGCTCTGTGAGCCTGTTGTCTTTCACATAAAAGGGCTTGTATTTAAGAGTCAAATTATTTTTTATTTATGTTTGACAGAACACAGTAACTAGAATTGGCTTTCCATAACACAGACTAAGCTGTGCCCAGGTCTGTTTCATCTTGCCGATATTCAGAGCTTTGTTTTCTGCAATGACTTTTGCTCTCTTTGCAATATTTCATGTCCTTATATAACAGAGACAGCCCCCACCCACAGCACCAGCCTCCTGGATGCGGTTAGACTGCCCTCCCTCTCCTGGTCACATCCAGAGGGAGATTTGAGCCACAAAGCGCACGTCCCAATTTTTAAAGATCTGCCTCAAAGTCCACGTTTTTGGGATGTTTCACGTAGTACTCCTAAATTCAGCCTTCAGCAGAGGTCTGGGTAACTGCTCGCTGCTCTAGTCATTCAGTATAGGGCATTTAAGGACATTTAATTAGGGCATTTAGGCTACATAGCACCTGGTTTGACAGGAAGGCAAAGAAAAGCCTTTTCTTTGGTGGAGGTGGGGCAGATGGTAGCCAGACCAACCCACCACAGGTCCTCAGGGGAACATTGTCCCCAGCCACTACCCACTCCACCCCTCCCCTCTCCCTTCCCGAGTACTGAGGGGCAGAGCAGTCCCCCCGACCCCAAATTCAATATTCCTTTGCTACTCGCTGCTCTATATCTTAGCGTTTGCATTGAAACGAGGGCAGAAAAGCTGGTGCTTTAACTGCCCACACTGTATTAACAGCACATTTATAAAATGAAAATAATGTCAGGAGTTTTGTTGGTTTGGTTTGAGGCTTGTTTTGCTTGGGGTTTTTGTTTGTTTGTTTGGTGGGGGGTTTTTTGTTTGGTTTCATTTTGTGGGTGTTTTTTTTTTTCTGTTTTCAGCTATGAACTCTTACAAATGGCCACTGCGAGCCTGCAGACATAGGGAAATGTCCAAATAAAATATCTATCTATCTTATATTGCAGTACTAATCTCTCCCTCATGACCTCTGCATGAGTTCCTAACTTTCAAATTCTGCCAATCCAACATTCAACTAGAGCTGAAACAGTGACAAGGAACATCCTGGCTGTGTGCACACGCTGTCTCAGTGATCCAGCAGATTAGCCCTCAATTTGCTGAGGAAAGGGTTAAAATTTGTGTTTTCCAAGGCAAATTCTGCCTGCGGGAGCAAGACTGGGCATAAATACAGCACTAGGTTGATATTTTTTGGGAGGAGAAAAATCTTTTAGTGAAAAAAAGTGAGAGGAGCTGCTCTGTTTGCTTCTTCAACATCTGTGAGAAGCTATTTACCCTTTGTTGTGCTCTGGCCACAGCAGGCTGTGGTAGCAAGCAAATCATATTTTGCTTTCACGTAACTCAGAATATGCTGGCAGAGCTATTTGGTAGCTGAGACAATTACTTTAATACACAGCCATGTAAGATTGGTTTCTTATAATGAGGTAAATATTCTCTATTTAAATGAATTATCAGTGTCAGCATGGACAGTAACCTGGCAGTGAGCTGGAAGTGAACTCCATGTCCACCCCCTGCTTTGTGCCTGGATGTTGGAGCAGTGGGGGGTTACAAATCTGCCACAACATATGTGCTATAATTACCCTCTTTAATAATATTGACTTTAAATCCAAGCACTGGATTAAAGCTACAGGCTCCTTGGTTGGAAGAAGTTTTCATTTGGTTCATTCCTTCTGTCTTCTCTGATTCATTAATGCAGAACAGGTCAAACAGATGGGAGGGAAGAGAGTGAGAATTATTTGGGTGTTTCTTTAAGACTCCAAATTGCCACAGTCAGCCATTAGAGGTGGTTGGGATTGTTTGGCAGAGTGATAGTTAAAATGGTTCTGTTTTGTTCTGGCTGAATCATTTCTCTGTCTTTCAGTTCTATATCTGTCATTTTATCATGCTGATAACAGATTTTTATTTCCTTTTTTTTTTACTGGTTTGTTGAGGGTTTTTTAATTTGGTTTGTTTTTCAGGAGGGAAAAAACCCCAAAGATTAAATGGGCATTTTAATCCCAAAAAGGCTTAGAGATGATCAGTGAAGCCAGAACGTCCGCAGAGATCCTCCAAATGACACAGAGAGGGTTTTTCAGAGCACGCTGTTGGATTGAATATGCTGTTTCAGAATCAGTGCAGAATGTCAGCCTCTTTATCATGGTGAATATTCATTAAGCCTGCCAGAGGCAGAGGCTGCAGTCAGTACAGCATCAGAAGAGGAGGCAGGGAAGAGAGAAATCAGGTTAATGACTAGCTTTCTCTGCAATTTGCTTCCTGCTTATTGCCTGATCTCAGTTTTAAATAAATTCATTTAATTAATGTGTTTTGCTACTTTGACCTGCGGACAGAAGGGACTGTGATTAATGATGGGGTATTCTGAGTCTCAGAGTGGCTTTAGTCGGCGTGCCCTGCTGTCTAGAAAAAAACACATTGAAGAATATTTCCTTTAATATTACTAGAAGTTTTGATTGAAAGCTTTTATCTAAATGATTTTCTGAGTCCACAAGCCACAAAATTTTTAAATACAGGAACGAAGTGGTGAGTGGGGAGGGGTGGAACAGAGCAAAACCAAGTTGCTGTCTTGGCTGAGCATGTCACACAGTCAAAAATGTCTCTGTAGGGAGACAGAGCTGCAGAGAAATGCTTTCCTTTTCTCCCCCTTGAGCAGGGGCACATCTGTTCTAACATGAGTTAGCCTTCTTCTGACAAAGGTTCTTTGAGAAAGCAGCAGAGACATAGGAGGTAGGGGTGATGTACATGACACTCAGAATATATGGGCAGCTCGCATTATGGGCAGTGAGCACCACCTGTTCCTAGTAAACACCAGATTGGTGCTGTGGGGCTATACAGGGACAGAAAAAACCCCCAAGACGTGGCCTGCCCAAAAGAGAGGAAAATGTCAGTTAGATGGAAATTACAGGCTTAGCCGAGACCTGATGAGATACCGATTCATGGTCTGAGTGATGACATGTTCCATGAGCGGACATTTTGCCCCAAATTCAGAAGACATCTCAATTTCAGACTGTTTGTACCCATCACTCAGTATCACTTCTCAGCTCGTATGGTTTTACAAGCTGATGAAAGCCAGCCCTTCAACTGAGTGAAGTCACAAATACTGCATCTGAAAAGACAGCACCTGAAATCTCAGTGACAGCCCTGTACTTTGGAGTTCTGCAGCACAGGTTATAAGCTGTACTGGTGTCTTTGCTGTCATAACTAAAATGTGACCTTTTAAGGGGTGAAAGTGGTGCGACCTTAACAATATGGCTGAGCTCCCTTAGGTATTTCTGAGCAGAAGATGCCAATGCTTGCCCAAAAGAAAACCCCATGAAAGGATTAGGGCTGAGAAAGTGGCCTCATCTTGCGAACAGTTGCACAGGATTTTTTGTGGCTGTCAATGTTAAAGAGATTAGTTTCAAACGTCTTCTTCCTTTTTTTTTTTTTAAAACACTCTGGCATGGTCATTAGTACAACAACCCCCAAGCCATGGTGCTGCTTAGCTTGCTGCTGAGGGTAGAATTCAGCTCCTTTTTCAGTAGCCATCCAAAAGTTACCTGTCTAGTATAAATTTTCTTGCTGGGCTTTATCTGTAGGGAAGCAAAGGTAATACAGCTCCAGCAGAGAGAGGAGAGGAGCAAAGTAAATTCGGCATATCTAAACCCAGGCATTTAAGCTAGGCAGGTTGAACTGCCTTCTAAGGGTGCCTGCCTCTCTTTATATACTGTAGCAAGAGATACATTAGGCAGTGGATGTTTTGGTTGGTGAATTTAGACTCTAGGACCTCTAAGAAAAAAAAAATGAAGGTACCTACAGCTAATACAGGCTAAATTTTAGGGGACCTGTTCCTTGTAGCAGGTGCCTGGGCTCCCTGCACACTGAGAAGCATTTTACTGAGAGCAGGACTGCCTGGAGCATGCAAGTGAGGAGCTTGGTGCTCAGTGAGGTGACACAGCTCGCCTGCAACCTGCTCCCTTTATGGGATCTTGGAGTCTATGACACCCACATAAATCATGGAATGGTTTGGGTTGGAAGGGACCTTAAAGCACACCTTGTTCCAACCCCACTGTCATGGACAGGGACACCTTCCACCAGCCCAGGTTGCTCCAAGCCCCGTCCAACCTGGCCTTGGACACTCCCAGGGATGGGACAGCCACAGCTTCTCTGGGTAGACATGGCACTTTCTATCAGACAGTGTGTAGGAAATCAGGTGCTTTCAGAATAATTAGACCTTGTTGAACAAGTACCTGCTGGCCAAGTTTTCTATGTTTTTCAAGTCCTGTGAGAGGTAGAGGACTACAGCACAGAATCAGTAAATGCTTCTGGAAGAGAAAAAAAAAGTAGCTATGCACCATACTCTACTCCCTCAAGCTTTTAGATAGGTCGCTTTAGGATGTGTTTGGGGTTTTTTAATGTGTAAATCTGCCTGTGCAGTTCAGACAGTAGTCACGGCATAGAAAAAGAAGCATTTTGAAAGACAGCCTCAAAGTCATTTCATGCCATCTAAATATGTCATTTACATGAGTGCAGAGTCTCTGCTGCTCTGGGTTCCATTTAAAGTCTACTGAGACAATTGTATTTGGGTGAGAGTAGAAAATGGAAGGGGTGAAAAGTTCATTTCCCATTTTAGCTTGCAGACACACAGGCAAAGAAGCATCAGGATCTGCAGGTGCAGCCTAGATTTTGGGTTCTGTTGCATGCAAGCATTAAAAAAATTAATTATTTGGTCATTGAACCTGAAATCTGCCATATTCCTTGAGAATAAAGTGAAGGGGCAATCTCCAAACTAATCTTATGAGTTACACCAGGAAATGACTGGACTTTGAACTTTTATGTAGGAACATTGGCAATCCCCTCTCTGTGCTGTAGGAAGAAAAGAAGTATAATGTTTTAAATTAAGTGTTATGAATATAACTGATGGGTTTGCTTTATTTAGATTTTCCTCTAAGTTTAATAAACAACTTTGAAGCATTCAATAAGACCCAGAATATATGCAAGAGAAGTACAACTAATCTCATTAAATGTAAAATAGCACGTTAAGTGGAAAGCTTTTGTTTTTGAATTCCTGCTGATTAGAAACAGAAGAGATGTTTCAGGAAGCTTTGAAAATAGGTAGTAGATGACATTTATCCTTGAACTGGAATACCTAAACATACTACATTGTTAGTACAGCTGAACTGTGACCTTCCAGCTTGCCAATACAGATAAACACACATATTATCAAGTAAATCACGCAGAAGAGAAATTTCCTGAGGAGACTGGTGAAGCTCCACTCTTAGGAAATGAAGGCTATTAACTCATTAGGTTCTGTCTATCTCTGTCTTTTTGTATGTGAGCTCTCCCCACAGCTGTAAGGATAATTAGTTTCCTTTGGCTTAGTTAGTATTAAGGAGTATTAAAATGCTTAGTTTGTATGGACAACAAACATATTCAGGGTCTGAGAGAAAACCATGCAGAAAGGGAAATAAACCCCCAGAGTCTAACAGAACCCTGATTCCAGGCTAGGTGTGATGGGTTTGTTGTGTTTGGATACGTGATGTCAGATGGTTTTGTGGCAAATGTTACTGACTTCATTTAGTGAGTAGATTTGTCTAGGCAGAACCAGATTAAAGAGTCAGTATCCTGCTCTCAATTAGATGTCAGTAATGCAGATGTGTATGTGCACCTGACTAGTCTGGCAAGAGGTTTCATGCAGGAGATACTGTACCTTAGGGATACACTGGATTCTTGCACTTTACTGTATTTTTGTGGTAAAATGGATAAGTCGCTGCCATTGTCTTATGTCTTGTGTCCAGCCTAATAAGCTGATTAGAGGGCTGGAGCACCTCTCCTATGAGGAAAGACTGAGAGAATTTAGATTACTCAGCCTGGAGAAGAGAAGACTTTGGAGTGATGTAATTGCAACCTTTCAGTACCTGAAGGGGGCTAAGGGAGATGGAGACTTTGGACAAGGGCCTGGAGTGACAGGACAAGGGGGAATGGCTTCAGACTGCCAGAGGGCAGGGTTAAATGGGATATTGGGAAGAAATTCTTCCCTGTGAGGGTGGGCAGGCCCTGGCACAAGTTGCCCAGACAAGTTGTGGCTGCCCCATCCCTGGAAGTGTCCAGGGCCAGGCTAGATGGACCTCTGAGCAATCTGGGCTAGTGGAAGCTGTCCCTGTCCATGGCAAGGGGTGGAACTGGGGGATCTTTATATCCATTCCAGTCCAGACTATTCTATGAGTCTGTGATTCTGTGCTCACATAAAAATGGCACAGCCACACACTGTGCCATTTCAGCTCTGCTGTGGTAGCTCTGTGGTCCACACAGTCTTGTCACACTACTCGTCAAAGGAATTTTTCTGCTATTCAGTGCTGCAGGCTTCTCCCCAACCAGAGCAAGGGTGGGCTGAACATGATTTGAGGTCACCTTCAGCAGTCTTTTCCCTGCCAGGAACAGAAAAAGAGCATTGGGTCTGGGCCAATGTTGTTTGGAATTAATGTTATATGGGCTTGTTGGGAAAAAAGAAAGGATTTATTTGTCAAATAGGGCTTAATTTATTAGGTGCAATATAAAAGCTCACTTTTTTTATTGCTGTAGAAAGACAATTGATTAATAATTTGGAAAGAGGCCAAGACACACAAATTCACCCTCATAATTTGTTATGTCAGCAATATAGATGGCACCTGAGCAAAACAATTTATTAAGCAGAATTGAAATCTGGTTCATATTAATGCATTTACTACAAAAGGACTTTCTAAGACACTGCTATTACTAACAGGAGACATGTAAAAAAATCTAAAGTTGCTGGATAAGACTGTAGGAAATTTACAGAAAAGTTATAACTGATAAAATGGAGGAACTTTCCTATAAATAATAACTTCCAAATATATTTGGGGCTAGGCAGGTTAAGTCACTCAAACAACTTCAGCAGTTCCTGGAATGAATACAAACTGAAAGACAAAGCTTCTTCATCATTAAATACAATATTAGGGTGAAAAGAAGCATACAGCCTCCTCTAATTCTTGACCAAATATCACATTGTAAAAGCAGTCACGTCACCTCAGTGTGCAATGGAAGTTCAGATATGTCAAAGATTCCTTGTGCCAAACCTGTTACAGAGATGGTCTCAGAGATAGTTCCAATATGTTTTGTATACACATTTCTTTGACTCTGTAACATGAACCTACTGAGTAAGTATGGAAAAGCTTGAAAAAAGGAATCATGCCCCCAAGACATGTTTATTTTGCTGCCAGACAGGAGAAAGATTGTCAAGCAGCAAAATGTGTTTTTTTAGCTTTTGAACCAAGAGAGCCTTATGTCTGCATGCACAACACACAGTTTATTTCATAAACTAGAGAATTGTCCATACAACAATACAGAAGAAGAATCATTAAAGAATAAGAAATACAGCAGATGCTGTTAATTTAATGAAATGGCTGCTAATGTAGATGCAGGATCCTTCATTACTGCTACAGGGGTACAGAGCAGTCAGTAGCAGATGTTTACTGGCAGAACACTGGAGATCTCCCTATAAATTGTCTGGTTTGTTTTCTCTCCCTTGACCTCTTTCACCAGGAGGAGACATTTCTTCTTCTCCTTTCAGTGGTATTTCCTCCTCTTCCAAGGCTCATGGAGTCCCTCTCAAATGATTTTCCAACCTATTCTTGTATCAACACAGTTCCCACCTCTTTCCTTACCCCAAAAATCTTTACCTCTTCAACTGGGCAGCTCTGATACGTGATGCAGTGGTATTGGAATAATTTGTGTGGTGTTGCAAGGATTTGTGAGTGGCTGGGGATGTTAAAAGTGTGAGAGGTCATGTGTTTTGATGCTGCACTTTTAGCATGTAGATAAGAATGTTTCATCAGATTTGAGGGCTTTAGCATCAGTGCATAAACACTGAGCTTTCCTGTGATCACAATCCTTTAAACATTTAAAATTATATATTAAAATAGATATGCTGTTCCTATTCAAAATTGGGAGTTCTGTAAACAACAACAATTTTTCAAAGTTTAAGAGGAAAGAAAACAGCCAGGTTTTAAGACTTCCTCTCATAGAAGAACCTAATTTTGTTGCAATTCATTATGCTATAAAATTGTCCTTGTCAGAGCAACATATGCAAACATTTCAATCTGATTAGCTCAATCTAATCAAAGTCATGAAAATAAAATTAAAACTTATTTCACAGTGCAAGCATAAACTTGGGGAGAGAAATTTATATTTGTTTCTCTAAAATATTGTGATCTATAAAAAATACCACAATATTCTGTGATTCTGTGAAGACAGTGAATATTTCTGAGACCAGATTGTGCACCCTGATGGAAGGAGTCCTGTGATATCTCTACCCAGGCAATTCAGTTCTCTCCTGGTTTTGCTCTAGGGCTGTGTCTGCTGCTCAGCCACATTGCACACACACAAACACACAAGCACATGCTGCTTGGCCTCAGGTTCCTCTCTGGGATGCACCAACTCAGAATCACAGAGTCACAGAATGGTTCAGGCTGGAAGGGCCCACAGTGGGACATCTGCTTCCACCTTCCTGCTCAAACAGGGCAATATCAGAGCACAGGGCACAGGATTGAGTCCAGAATACCTTCAGTGAGGGAGACCCCACACCCTTTCTGGGCAATCTGTTCCAGTGTGTGGTCACTCACACAGTAAAGAAGTTCTTTCTCATGTTCAGGCAGAACTTCCTGGGCATCAGTTTCTGTTGCCTCTTGTCCTATTGCTCAGCACCACCAGGAAGAGCTTGGGTTCATCCTCTTGACACCCTCTCTTCAGACACTCTTTTCCTCCATGAGGAGTCCTGGACACAGCTGAGAGGATGGTTTGCTAAAATATCCCACATGGATGTGCATAAGGACAAGACTGACACCCCCCACCCTGGACACTCTTTTATCCCTGTCCCAAAAGGCTTGACATCCTTTTGCCATGCAATACACATGCTTGTTTTTCCTGAAACAATGTTTCCTGAAAACACTATAGTGGGCTGCATCACAGCCATCTCTTATTGCATACGCTTCAAATTCAAAAGAACAATAAAGAACAACCGGAAAAATTTGAGATGCAAAGTGTGTTGGGCTCAGCAGTGCATGGAGTGAGTCAGTGTGTGCTAACACTGAGCAGCCTGGACAGGAACCAGTGGTAACTCCCAGATGAGCAGCCAGGCAACCAAGAGTCCCTCTAGGCTGAAGCCAGAGCTCTCAAATGGGAAGCTCATGCTCACTGAGGGCTTGTATTTAATGATGCTTTAAGCTTTTCTTGCTGTTTTGACTTTTTCAGAACCTGAGGCGGGAGAGGTGTCCCCCCCAGTGGGAGCTGGTGTGAACAGCAACAGCTGGACCTTTAAATTTGGACCGGGCAATTCCAAACAAGGTGGTCCTGGTGAGTTGCCAGACAAATTCATTATCCCCGGATCTCCCGCAATCATCTCCATCCGGCAGGAGCCACCAAACAGCCAAATTGACAAAAGTGACTTCATAACCTTTGGCAAGAAGGAAGAGACCAAGAAAAAGAAGAAAAAGAAGAAGGGAAACAAGACTCAGGAGAAAAAAGAAAAGGGCAACAGCACCACTGAGAACAGTGATCAGTGAGGGGGTTATACTGAAAGAACCCACTTAGCCAGTTTTTGTAATAATGGCAGATTTCTCCTATGTAGCAACTCCCAACTTCTTCCTACTGCTAAAAAATTTCCTGTATGTACAGACTTGAGAAAATCAGCAGGAAATTCGCAGTGTCTGTCTGAATTGCTTAACAGGTTTTGTCTTGAAAGCTTTATTAAGTCTGGTGTTAACTCTCTTTCTCCACTCTGGCTTGTTTTCAGAATCTAAAAAGCAGACACAAGTTTCCTTTCTCCTACGCCGAAAAGGAGAATCTTCACAGTACAGCCAGTGAGAGGTTGGACTCTGCACTGTGGTTCCTGTGCTCCTGTCTTGATGACACTTACAGGACAGGTTTAAAAGTTTTAATGTTGTGCACCCTCTATCTGATTGGAAATATTTGTGTGCAGATGTCAGCTAGGTAATATGAGATCAGATTACAAAATGCAAGAAAAGCTGGTAAATATGCAACAGGGGAAACACCTAATGAACACAAATGTTCAAAGATGTTCAGGCTGGGGAGAAAATATCTGAAAGGAGATGAGCAGACTTGTCAAATCTTGAGAAGTCACTGTGTGGAAATACTGAGTCCTATACATGACGTATTGTACACACTGCTTCAATTGAAACCTCACATTTACAGCTCTTTTAGAGACCATAAATTATATCTATTTACCAAGCAAGCCATTGGGAAAATTTTCCCTTAAAGTCCTGCATTACCCTGGCAAGACCAGCCCTCAGAGTGTAAGAAGGGCTGGGCTGACATCCCAGGAATGTGACTGTGATGCTCTGTGTCCCTGTTTCCACTCTAACATTATTTTGCACATTATGTCTCTGAAAAGGTCAGAGTTTTTCCACGACACTTATGCAAAAGAGAGAAAAAAGAAACGTTAACTATGCTATTTGTTATTTGAGATATTTATTTATAAAGAAATATAGCTGTAAATGTTAAAGAAATATGATGCCCTTTAACCCAAACAGGAGTCAATCTAGAGCCATTATAAATTACAATTGCTGCTATTAAAGTGCTTTAGAAAAATTGCCTGAAACATCTGTATTATATCGGCCACTTGCCAATAACAGCTTTATTCTGTCGGGTGACGTGGGGGCTGCCTCTTGCATGTATTAATAAATACAAGAATATCTTCTCTTTTTTTTTTTGCATTAATCTGCACTTTGAATACACCTTTGCAAACAAACTGTCCTAATATGAAAAGCAGAAGCAAACTCCTCACACAAATGGATTTATTAACCTGCTAGCTCTGTGCAGTACCTTGGTGTTACCTCCCACACAACCTTTTCTGATTTTAGTTTAACTTTTCTATGAGATTATGAATTTCTGACCCTACTAACACTCCCTATGTAAAATTCAAGTACTGTATGTATGCTGTATGCTCTTATAAGAATCCTGAAATATTTATTCTGTGCTTGTGTATGTGAATGTCAATGCAACTATTATTAGAGTGGACTTTAAGCTTTACCGTTGAATGTAAATTCATTATTTCTTTTTTGTACACTTGTGAAAAAGTGCAGTAGTGTTAATTTTTTTAAGCCACTGTTGATTATCAGTTCTTTTGTGTATGAAACACAAGTAAAATATCTTTCTTAAACCAAGCCATGCATGCATTTTGGGATTTATTGGTAAGAATCTGTGAAGCTGAAGTTCTGTGAATTAAACCTAAGGGTATAAATGGAGTATTGAATGTGGCTGAGGATATTGATATAAAACCAATACATGTACATTTAAATAGAATATATCTGATGAGGGAATTCCAAGGCGTTTTCTACATTATTGTACATTCACAGAATAAAGCTCAAGTGTCGTGTTAATTGGAACTGTGTAAGAAACTACATAGCTCTGAAATTTCTAACAGGCCCTTTAATCTAGGATCAAAGAGAACAACTGGATTTCTTGAGACATGTCCTGGATGTTTTAAGTTTCCAAACTGCTGACAGTTCAGAACAGAACAATTCCTATTCATTTTTAAGAACCTGCAGCAACTCTTAAAACATCACAGAAAAGCTCTAATAAAAGAATTCATATCTCAAAGCATGAACCACCGATGGCCTCATGTGGTCTATTTAGTTTTCTTTTTCTACCACACTTGTTTTACTGACAATAAAAAGGTGCTACTTGAAAAAGAGAATCCTTCACTCACTTTTAAAGGCTAGACAAAGTTAACCTTTGGGGAGGGAACTGTGCTTTTATGCAAATGTGCTATGCAAGTACATTTTATATGTACTTTGGTATTTTTTTTCATTTGGTGACTAATCCAAGAGCTCCCAAAACGTTCATCAACTGGATTTACAGTGGTAAATGAAACATACAGAAGGATACAGTTGTTTTATACTCATCATAAAGTGCTTCTCTCAATGCCTCTGGCAAAAATCCAAGCACAAAGACTTAATTCTTACAGGAATCTTTAACATTTGATTATTTTTAAATTTTGATTGAATATTTGCTTTTCTTCTGAGTGCTTGCATTTTCCCCTATGCAAGCCAATCTGATTCATTCATTTTTCATCAGCAGTCCTACACAGCAGGTTTTCCAAAGCTTGCATCTGTCAGAATGAACCAAGAGCTGCAGTATGTCTGCAATTTGCTGGTTTGAACACAAAATTACATGTGGCAATGCTGCCTTTGATACAGGTTCTTACTGCTCGGGGAGTGTATGCCTTGGAAGACAAAAGCAGAATATCTGAAGATAATAATTCCAGTATGGAGAGCTGATAGAGCAGAGAAAAAACTCTCAGAGGAGAGGAGAAGCTCTTGCTGGAATTGTTTAAAAAGAGGCTGGATTGCACTGGTAGGATATATATTCCACGGACTCACTGTGTTTTCATAAGACTGAATCAGGCACCTCACCAGATTTTTAAAAGATTTTTCCTAATTTGAACCCTCTAGTACAACTGGAATGCTGAGATGTCTACAGTGAAATTTGGCTATTTCATAACTAATATGCAAATTATATCATTGACATCCATGATTTTGGTTATCTCAGAGGAGAATAAACCCTTGGCATGAAGCATATTTGGAGAACCAGAGGTGGGTGGGGGTGGGATTTGCACATTCTGCCACAGTTTTAGGGGTTGCTGTTTGAACACCACACAACAATGGGAATTGAGAACCAGAGGAGGCCAAGATCTCCACAAATTAAGAAACAAATTTCTTTTATCCTCCTGCTGACAATGAAATGAGAAAGACAAAATACTCTCAGAGTTTGTTAACAAGGAAATTGCAACTGTGGGGCCTTTTCCTACTTCAACAGTTTAGTTCTCTCAGAATCCACAGATACTTTCTGTGAGCGTATTGTCTTTGGAAGGCTGGTTTCTACGCATACAAGAACAGTGGTCAAAACTATTGGACTTTTATAACAATAAAGCTGAGTTGTGTTGTACATTAATTACATCCTGTCATTAAAAAGAAATTTCATTTTACATTAGGCTTCTAAGGTATAGTCTCGTTCAGTTTCTTTCTGCTCAGTACTTGGGTCATTGCACAGCATAGAAGGGGATCCAGTTAAATTTTTCAAATCATCTCACATAAAGGAAAGCACATAGAACCCAAAATGCACTTTCCAAATTTCATATATGGAGAACCATTATGGAGTAATCTTCCAGCAGTTTTGATATCTTTTAGGGTTCTCTTTATTTCCCCTTCTTCACTCATTTGATGCATTTCAACAACAGTTTGTGTAAACAACTTGGTAAAATAAACTATGTAGAGTTTTCCTTCCTTATCCAATTCTCCCCTATCAGCAGTTTTATGGATCTCATGTAAGACAAGTATTGATCAAGGAGCTGAGCCATTATCCTCATTTGAGTCCTAAAGAATGAGCAGGTTCCTCAGTTTTGCTGTTATTTGATTGCTTGGAAACTCCTGGCTGTTCCTTGACAGAGTCACTTTTTAAAGAGAGTGCCAAGAGTTCTGTTAAGGCTTCTCTAAATATGCAGAAGTATCACTTTGATCAAAAGCTGGGCTTTGGTGAGTAAATGTACACTGGAGTGCTTTGGTTTGTTCCTTCCCGTATCTGAAGGAGAAATGAATAACTGCTGATCAGTGTTTTGATATCACACACAGTTTAATATACATGCAGCAAATCCATACCCTGGCAAGCATAGGATGGGCTGAGGACTCCAAACACTGCAATAATAACTCCTGTTCATGAAGGTCTTCGTTCTGGAATGGATCAGAATTTGCATGATGCTCACACATGCCTGGCGGCTGCCTGGCCACAACAAAGCTGAACAGAGAGAGAATGCAATAGCACAGCTATAACAAAATAAATACTTTAACACATTTTACTGACCCTGGGCAGACTAAACCAGCATAGTATGAAATCAATACTGATGGCATATACATTCATTTTCCATTAGCTCTTTATATGGGAATGCTGCACTCTCTGCTCTCCTGGGTTCTTTCTCCTCTCTGTGATCTCTATTCCACCCTAGAGGAACCAGTGACACTGCTCTGATTTTGCAGGTGTGCATGTGCACATTTATACAGAAAGCCAACCTGTATCATGGGCTGCATCCAAAGCAGGATGACCACCAGGTCAAAGGAGGGGATTCTGCCTCTCTGCCCCACTCAGGTGAGATCCCACCTGCAGAGCTGCCTCTTGCCCTGGGGTCCCAGCACAGGAAGGACATGGAGCTGTTGGAGTGAGTCCAAGATGATCAGAGGGATGTAGCAGCTCTGCTGTGAGGAAAGACTGAGAGAATTGGGACTGTTCAGCCTGGAGAAGAGAAGACTTCAGGGTGACCTAATTGTGGCCTTTCAGTACCTGAAGGAGCCAACAGTAAAGATGGAGAGAGACTATTTACAAGGGCCTGAAGTGACAAGGCAAGGGGGAATGGCTTCAAACTGACAGAGAGTGGAGTTAGGTTAGATATTAGAAAGAAATTCTTCTTTGGTTGAGCCCAGGGTGGACAGGCCCTGTCACAGGTTGCCCAGAGAAGCTGTGGCTGCTCCATTCCTGCAATGTCCAAGGCTGGGTTGGACAGGGCCTGGAGCAACGTGGGATAGTGGAAGGTGTCCCAGCCCATGGCAGGGGGTTGGAACAAGATGGTCTTTAAGGTTCTTTCCAACTCAAACCATTCTACAATTCTGTGATTCTGTATATAAAAATCTGGGACCTGGTTATGTTGTACAGAATACTGCAACACCTACTGTCAGTGGTGATGCTGCTTAGGTAGTATGCAAATCTGATTTTTTCAAGTGATTCTACTATGGTCATATTAGGTACCTGCTTCTAGAATATTTGTAGTTCAGGTGCCTTTGGCTGGCTTAGAGAACTAAAGAATGAAATCCTTCAGCATGAAGTACCATAGAATTGTCTCTCACATGGTGAGAGGAGCATATCTTACAGTGCACCATGGATTTCCTTTCATATCCCTGTGCTGCCTCCATGCAATCACTCTGACACAGGTATTAACATCAAAAGATGACAGAGATATAGGGAAGTAAACATCTCTCAGAAACCACACAGCTTGAAAATACTAAAATGTTTGCCTGCCAGTGGTGCCCAGAGCTATGTCACTGTTGTTTGCAAAAAGAGAGCAAGTGACTCATCCATGTTTAAGAACTGATGTCTGGAGCATATTACAAAACAAACATGCTAGGCTTCAAAACTAGATTTTAAAAACAGGGCACTGACAAAGAATTTCAGGTATTAAGCTGGTCTTCATATCAAACAGAGCATCCCTAAGTCTATTGTCACTCCTACTCTCGTTGTTTCATTATGGTGGGGGGGACATGTGAGAACTGGGACATGTCATGAAGAGATAACCCCATTTATGCTGTCACATGGGAAGCATCCTACAGGCATTCTGTGGCAATGAGGCATATAAATGAGGTGTTGGACACACTTATGGGGCTTAGTGTTAGCTGAAAGCTGACCATACCACCAGCAGGAGTCAGATCTGACTCTCTTACCAAGTGTGAGACCCTGAAGGATTCCCTATGGGCTCAGCAGTGGGTAGTGCATCAGTGCTGGGGCATTACACATGATTTCAGGCTTCAGCATTGAGATGGGATAACATTAGAGCTGGTCCTGGCACCCCTATTCCAGCTCCTTTGACAATATTTTATGGACACTTCAAGTGTCTTGGCACCACTTGAGCTGCACTGAGGGGAAATAAAAAGTTCTTGCCCATTAATTACCGGAATGGCGCCACACAAGAAGCCTGACAAGACATGGTAATTGTTAAAACACATCAATCACAGCCACCCTGGACTTTTAATTCTGCAATAGTTTTCCTGTTAGATAAATTCTTCAGCTTTTCTGTGACTCACAATTCCATTCAGTGCAGCCTCAGTGGGAACAATGTGTGTAGTTCTGGGGGAAGTCAGACTAAAAAGGTGTGTAGATGCAATCCTCTGTCCTAACTAAGACCCCAGTGTATCACAGCTCTTCTCCAGGAAGGCATGAATTACTCCTTACCTTGAAGAACTTCCTTCTGTAGGAGTTTAAAGAGTCTTATCTGAAGTCTTCCAGGTGTGAAATGGTGTGCTAAGCAATAACAAATCAAATCAATTCTGTACCCAAGGACTTAAGGCCTTTCAGACATCCCCACTCCTACCCCCAAATTATCTACACTGTCAAAGCCTTTACTGACTAGTACTTACCTTTGTCTTCATCACCTATAGTGCAAACAGTCTTAGGCTCAATCAGGACACAGGACCTCATTTCATGGGCTGGCAAAAGAGGCTCAGGACCTTCCTAAAGCCGCTTTGCCAACCTGGCTCTTCCCAGACTCTGTGAACCCCGACTGTGAGCAGCTTCATCCACCACAAGGGTCACATCATGACAGGATGAAGAGGCTTAACTTTGCTGAACTTGCTCTCACCTCCCTATCTTCAGCGTGGAAATTACCTGTGGTGCATGTTAGATAAGGGACAAGCCTAAAATAATTTAAAAATCTAGCCTAAAATCTGCTTGTCTTCTTAGATGCTTAAAAGGGGATTAGACAACATTTAGGTACTGACATTTGAGGAAATTATCCACAAAGCTCCTGATGGGTGTTTACACAATAAAGAGGATCTGCCTACCCCCAAGGGTGTGTAAATTGTTAGTCCAGCTACTTGTAGACTCAGAAGGTTCTTTGTAGGAATTTAAGCTGCCACCAAGCATCACAAAAGCTACCTTGATCTTTCCAAAGCCACATGTAACAATCTCTTGTTAATCTACTTCAGTGCAGTCACAATATAAATGTAATCCTGAAGATGAGCTGCATCTTACCGTGAAGGTTGATTGCACTGAAAATGGCAAGCATGAGTATCTCTGTTCTCAGGGAGCAAATGACACAAAAAGGTGAAACTAGTTTTGTTTTACCCTCTGGCTCCCTTCACACACACAAAGATAGGTCTCAGCTGGCCAAATCAGGTGAGTCTGACCAGCAGCACAAGCAAAGAGGTATTTATTCCCCAGAAAGTGTTGAGAGTGTTATGTGAGTGAATTCTTTCACAGCATTAGAAGATACCAGAGATTCAGTGTGACAGGTCAACCCAGGGCACTAAATGCACTTACTTTCAGTCAGAGGGAGGGGCTAGTGTCCTTATAGATCTCGCTAATGGCCCCCTGGGTCAAGCAGGCTTTCACAAATGGACTTCCTGTATCATCCTTAAAGCTGCCAAAATATGCTGTTGGGCTCATGGCAGGAACTGATGACCTGTGAGTTATATTGCTCCGGTTTTTGTATCTAAGAGAAAAATTAAAATTCCTATGAGGTATCTTTGCTTAGGCCCTTATTCTGCGCTGCTGGGCTCCCCCTGTGAACCCGTCAAGCCATGTAGGTTCAGTCATTAATATGCACACAGGCTAACGTAAAGCAGCCTGGAAGTAGCAGGATATTGCAGTGTTATAATGCCAAAGCCTTCACAACCTGATCAATATTGATGGTGCAGTTAGTTCTGCATTGATTAACTTCCAGAATAAAGCCCCTACAGCAAGTGAGCTTTGTGGTGAAGCTCTGCTGCCACTGTGTCTGCCAGAACTGTGCAGCTGTGTGAGATAATAAATAGGTCACAGGCAAACTGCCGGTGTAGGTGTGCGCAGATGTTACACCGTGCAATGAAACATGCCCAGGATGGTTGCACACCCCACAGGTTAGACTATGGAATCTATGGTCTGCAAAGTCCTGTCCTTGCCCAACACAGAGGTTTGTACTAAAAGCTCTTTAACCCCAGAGGCACTTGTCCATGCTCCCTGACCCAGCTGTGCAAGGACATGTGTATACTGCACCATATATGTCTATATTGTTGACTGTAGGTGCCAGTGGGCTTTTGCCTGCTGGTACCTGCTCTGTGTAAATGCATGGGACTGGCTGTAGAATCCATACATGCTGCCAATCAGTGGTGGGACTGTGGTGGCAAATGGGACAGATGACCTGATACTCACCCACCCACAGGGCAAATAAAGATTTGCTTGAGCCCATCCTGAAAGATTCCAGGTTTCTTCATGTCTGTGCAGCTGGGTGAGGTCAGTTTCCTCTGCTTTGGTAACTTAGTTTAACCACAAGTCCTGTGTCCTTTTATAAATGCATGGAGGAGACTACATCTTGCTGTATTTTTTATTTACTTCCTTCTGCCCAACAAGTGTCCAACTCCTATAAAGGGCAGAATTGGGCAAGTTCAGCAAGAGTGTATTTCTACCCTTGTCCAGACACACATTTTAAATGAAGACACTGTCCAAACACCTGTTTAAGGCTACATGTCACCTTCTCTTCTGTTCTCCTACCAACACACCTACCCCAAGATCTATGTCAGAAAACTGATTAAAATGCTTTGAAAAGCTGTGTTCCTTCCTTCCTTCCTGGAAGGAACTAATGGCTCATGAATTTTTAGGCATTTGGAAATTTTTGCGGCCAATGTCTTACACAGACCAAGAAGTCCCTAACCTCCACCAATCACTGTCCAAATCCTTCCCTGGCAACACTTATACATCCAGGGACAGTCCCAGCTGACATACTGAGCATAAGCTCCCAATGGACTTGTTCAGTGACTAGTCCAAAGCCCTTTTCAATACATGGCTGATATGGATATGATTCCTCTAGTCAGACACATGACCTACATTCTTGATCATATAAGATAATGCCTTTGGATGTCGTAGAGTAGATGTGTCTGAGCTGCTCTCCACCTTCCAAACCAGTTCAGGTTAGTCTGTATAACTGATCTAAATGTCTCATTTCTGCTGGTATGTCCCAATTTGCATGTTTTACCTTAAATAATTTTGAATCTTCTTCTACACTACTAATTTAGCAGCATTTGGTGAATAAGAATTCCCCTGCTGATACACAGGAGATCCAAGAGAAAGATTCACACTGGCCAGATTCTATCTGTTGTAAGACATTTTGTAGCCAGTTTATTTGATGATCCTTGTGGGTCCCTTCCAACTCAGGATATTCGATAATTCTATGATTACAGCTTTATTACATATCATCACTGTTGTGTAAAATTAAGGCATATGATTTGATTTGGGTTTTTTGTTAGCACAGTTTTCTGTATAAGTCAGGCCAATGATCCATTAAAAATTGTATTGCACTTATTTGACAAGATTTATTTTTCATAAAACCATAGTTACACTTTTTGCTCTTTACATACCGTACCTACCTTTTCTTATTTTTTTCTGACACAAATTTCAGGCCCTTTGCCCTCTAGTTTTCTAACTCTTGCCATTTGGCCTCTTTCACTGGTCTCTCTCCAGAGCTTCAAGAGGCATTGAAAAAATCAGTCAGTGAAGGGACCTGAGCCAATTCTTGTATCATTGTTCAATGAAGACACAGAATCATAGTACAGAATCATAGAGTGGTTTGTTGTCGCGATCCTTCAGCGGGGAAGAAAGGGACTGGCACACTCTTTAAGGGTGAAACAAGAATGGTGCTTTATTGAGGGGAAAGCAGCACTTATATAGGGTCCAGGGGAAGGTTCTGGAAGCAGGGAGGAACATGGGTGGAGTATAAACATTTAAGAGAAAAAGGGGAAGGGCAGAAACCATATAAGGGAACAGGTGGGAGGGGACCACCATAATAGGAAAAGGTGCAATACACTAAACATTAACCAATGGGCAACTGGGGTACAAACAACCAATAGGGGGTTGGAACACATTGGACATTTTAAAATTAAAACCTTACTATTACATTACATTAAACTCCTTATATCTATATATTAACTTCTAATAACTGAAACAACTGTGTTGCAGATGGGTTTGTGTCCTCAATCATTTATTGTGGGCCTTCAAGGTGGGTGCACGGTTCCAGTCTTCTCCGCTTTCTGATCTTGACATCTTTCCAGGTCGTTCTTCCACTGCTGGTAATTCTGTGCACCCACAGTTTGTGTTGGAAGGGATCTCTAAAGACCATTTAGTCAAATCCGCCTGCCATGACTAACCTTCCATTAGACCAGGTTGCTCCAACCTGGCCTTGAACACTTCCAGGGATGGGGCAGCCACAGCTTCTCTGGGCAGCTTGTGCCAGGTTCTCACCATCCTCTCAACAAGGAATTTTTTCCTCATATCTAACCTAAATTTCTCTGCTTTCAGTTTGAACCCATTACTTCTTGTCCTACCACTAGAATTCATGATGAATGTTCCCTCACTGGCTGCCTCATAGGCCAGTTCAGACACTGGAAGATGCTCTGAGATCTCCATGGAACCTTCTTTTCTCTGGGCTGAATAGCCCCAACTTTCTCAGCCTTTCCTCACCTATCTCACATGTCTATGTCACCTGCCATCAGCTCCAGGTCCTCTTACATATGCAAAAAATATAAATGCACATGAACAGATCCTCACTTGTTGCACTATGTAGTATTTTATCTGTTTTGACTGTCATCACAGCAGAAGTTTATTTTATACTTAATAAAGCAGGACAACCATTTCAGGTGAAGCCTATGGACCAATACTTTGATAAAAGTTATTTTGATAAAATCTCTAGTGAAAATCCAGGCACAGCACATAAGGAACCCATCTAGAAAAGTTCTCATTTCTTATAGCAATTTTTGACAGATACTTATCTAGCAATTTCTCATTCTCTTCAAGGCTCTGTAGAATCAAGTTCTTGCAGCTTCTCAGGGCCTGTTTCTTATCTCATACTTACCCTTATATTGGCAGGGGGGTATACTGAAGCTTGGACTGTAATGAAATCTTTTACTCAAGCCAGAGTGAAGTGTGATATTCAATAATGCCTCTGCCAAAAGCACTTCAGTGGAAGATAGGGAAATGTCACAAATCTAATTGTCAAGGCCGTGTATATGCTGCTGCAAACTGAGTCCTAAATCCTACTTTTAAGTATCTCATTCCACAGTCCCCTGGTGCAAAAGACTAGAAATTTTGCAGTGGTTTCATTTTCAGTTGCTCACATAATCAGTACAGTCCTTCTGAACTGTTTCGTTTAATATGAAATTACATACATGACACACTTTTCCTTTTTTCTCTAGAGCCCTGATTGTCCTATTCTCAGAAAATAGTCTCAGAGAAAATGTCAAAAATTATTAGAGAAGAACTGGAGATTTTAACACATGATAGATGTGGGAGAGAGTTGCAGATAAGGGAGGTTTTCTGTAAATGTGAAGTGAAATGAAAGAGTTAAGGACAATGATTTTTGAACTATGAATGTTTTATTTCACCATTTTCAGCTCTTTGAGATGTGGCAGCTCACATTTCTCTGGCTGACTGCCGACTTAGGACAAGCACTTCTAAATGGGCACACACTGTCAAGATCGTCTTCTGTGTGACAAGGACAAGCATGAAATAACAGGAATAATAGAGGAATCTGATCATGCAGTGGGCAAATAGCACAAGGTCTTTCATCAACCTCTAGTTTTTAACAGTAATGAAATGTAACACACCATGATAAAAGCTGGAGGCAAGTTTGTATTTGCAGGCATGTTTTGGAAAAGTGCATTATTACATACAATGCTTTCCTCAGTCAGTACAAGACATTTTCTGCTGTAGTCACATATCTGGGCTTCTTCTTCAAATACATCAGCAAGGTCACTGTGATCATATCATATTTTTTTCTGCTAGTATAGGACCGTCATGGCTCACTATGAATGTGGGTAAGAAAAGGCTTGTGCGACACTTGAGGCATTAACAGGTATCATTTCTTTTCCACCCAAGCAAGGTTCATAGCAAAGTGTCTGTTCTATGCCTGTGTCTGCTGTGGGCAATGACCACATCAGACATTACAATAAATCAGGACTACTACTGTGAGAGAAATGGTCCAGAACTGCAATTTTTTGTTGTTGCCTGCTTAAGAAATCCAGCACTGCTGGAAAATATATGGTAGCTCCATACTGTGTGGGAGATCCCATCCTGGATAGTGAAACACTGTTTGACGTACTTTTTTTTTTTTTTTTCATCCAAAACAGCTGATCTGGAAATCAAAATCCAGTGGGAGCTAAAGGATTGGTCAGCTGGGTTTATTGGTTTTATTCAGGTTAAAAATCTTACATATTTTACTAACCTCTGCATTTTCTTGCTCTAAAATTTGACACTTTAGTGCTTTACCTAAAACACTTTTCATTCATGTAATTTTTAAAAAGAGTAAGGATTAAACAGTATTTTACAAAAGACTTTGGCATTTAAGAGGAAGCTGAGCTTTTTTAATGCACAGCAGACTAGGAAAGAAGGTTATTCCATGTCGAAACCCTGAGGATAGAAGGAGTGGGAAAAATGTTTTTAACAAAATTATAAAAGTATAATTGATCACAAAAAAAAAAAAAGAGAAAGGAAAACACCTATTGAACAGCGCTTGGTGGTTCTACATCTTAAGAAATTAGTATTTCAAATTCTAATATTTCTTTGTGGAGTAGTAAGATTTTTTCCTACAAAATTTAACTTCCTTTGTTAGATTTTTGGACCTTGAGAGAATGATTTTTTCAAGCATGTGAAGATCTACTTTTACCACTTAAAATTTAAAGAGGAGTAAACAAGTAAGACACTCTCTGATATGAAAAACTGTCTTGGCCACAGAGTATCTATTTGAAGTGCTGCCAGTGGGAGATTGAACCTCTGTCCTCAGAACAGAACATGATAGCAAAGATCTGCTCACAATCTAAAACTTCAAGGGACCAGCTCAGCAGACAACAAACTAATACACATCACTCAGTGGTGGGCAGCACAAAACTTAATGGATTGTGCTGCAGTTTCTGCACTTCATTAAAGCACTGGGGAGAATGAGTAGGGCCTGATGAAACCATATTGTTACAGTTGGAAAAGTATCTAAGATTTCCTTGTTGCATTGAAGGAGATACTCTCTCAATAGCCAGGTGGGCTGGCCTTTATTGTTCTTTCTGCCTTTTTTCTAATTCACTTTTGCCCAGTGATGACTTGTTCTTGTCAGAGCTGTTGGTTGTGGATCCTTTGAGTAAATTTGTGTGTACAGAAGCCTTCCTCCTGGTTTGCAGTGCTACAAGGCTGAAATCCTAATTTATTGTCAAGTGTTGTGTGTGGAGTAGGTTGTGGTGGTCATGGAACTATAGAATATACTGAATTGGAAGGGACCAATCAAGATCATGGAGTGCAGCTCCTGGCCCTGTGCAGGACAACCCAAGAATCCCAGCATGTTCCTGAGAGCATTGTTGCTGCAGTCTTAAGTATTATGCTTAAAGGTCATCCTTCCTCTTCCCCACTTATTCTGGTAAATAAATGAGTCACATTAATTTGTTTGCTCCTCTTTTAGAGGCACAAGTGATTGCAATCATTTAGGTTCTGAACTCTCTGTTTGGAAGAGGGATAAGGAAGAAAATAAAAGTTAGCTCCTGATATTCAGCTCTGAGTTATCATTCCAGAGTGGCAATGTCAGAGAGAAACATAATTTCAGGAAGAGTTCAGACTACATAGTTCTCAAGAGCATCAGCCCTCTCAGACTTTACCTTTCAGCTCAGTCCTAAATAGGCTGTGAGAAAATGAGAGAGCTGGAAGAACTCTTGCTCCTAATTTTTGGCAAATAGCAGCTTTTGACTGCAAAATGGAAGAATTATTTTTATATTTGAATTCTATTGAAATTATTATCATAATAATCATCATCATTATGATTATTATGATTAGCATTATTGTAATTATTACTACTACTATACAGAATCACCCATTTCCATCCTTAATGGTATAATGGAGTTTGAGGTGAAAAAGGAAACATAAGAAATTTTAGTTTTATGAACAACAAAGCCACCAAGCGTCCTGTGGTTTCACGGGTAATGGTTCTTTCCAAAGAGAGGGGGAGAAATTTTGTTTCTGTGTGATCTCAAACTTCCTTTCAAAATTTGGTAGTAATTCTACTTCGAAAAGAGAATAGATGTTCAATAGGTATGGCAAACATTTAAAAACAACCTGTGGTTATCTCCTATACTTAAAAAAAATATTTAATTATGCCTTAGTGAAAGCTAAGATTTCTTCTTTCTAATCGTAGATATCTTAAAGTAGAATAGTTACTCAAAGCTGCTTTTTGGGGAGTGTATATTTAATGCTACAAGTTTATCCAAAGGGACTTGACTGGGTTGCTTCTACAGTCAACAAAGATCATTCCTTGAGGGCAATTCTGCTGAGTGCTTTTACAAGTGAATTATGGCTTGGAGATGCTAATTCTTCTCTTCTAAAGGATCAAAGTTTTTTCTTTCCCCTTTCCAAAAGGGAGAGAGTAAATGGAGGATTACTTCAGATCAAGTAACTTCACTAGCTAAAGTAATGCAATAAATGTCTCAAGGAACAGCTAAAATTCTGATTGAGATTTGTTTGTTGCAAATAAGGTTGTGCTGATCAACTGTGTGCTGAATAATTTACTGAAGATCCTTAAAAGGGGAGAGACACAAAAGACAAGGATTTTTCAGCTGCCTTTTCATGTTTTAAAAACACAGAACTTGATTCCAAGATGGTGATAATAAGTTCTGAATTTAGGACAACACATTTTAAAGGACCATATCGGAGAAGTGCTGAGGAATTCTGTGAAGCCACGAGATGAAGTAGATAGTTCAGTGTTGCAATACAACCAGGGAGGTGTTACCAACAAAGCACCTGCTCTCAGATTCAGGAGAAAAAAGTTTCAAGCAGTATTAGGTAGTAGTAGGTGTTAGTTAAGATTTCTATTATGTAGAACTTAATTCCTTCAAGAGATCAATTGTTTTTTTCTCTCTGTGAAAATTTTTAGGAAGGCTTTTCTAAGGTAGGACCTCACAGAGCTGGACATAGGTTTGAATGCTGCCTTTAGAGCTCTCTTTTTTCTGAACAACACCAGATAAGAAATCCTGGCTGTTTTTGAATACTCAGTCTAAAGGAAAATCCCATGTTTTCAAATTTGTGAAATGTTATCTTTGATTACTTAGTCCCCAGTGTCACAAACTGTCATCAGTAATTTCACTCCAAACCATAAGTTTGAAACTATACTGGTGAAGACTGTTATATTCACAGTTAGCTCTTTGCAGATTTTCCACATTAGTGTCCTTCTTCTCTTTAACAGCTTTGTTCAATCACCCCTGAATTTTTATGCTCATTTAAAAAGCAAGCATAGAAGTCTCAGTGAAAAACAAATAGAATAAACCCCTAACTCAGAGCAGCTTGAAGAATGAAGTCGTGTAAATTGCAAATAAGGCTACAGTTTCTTCATTAGAGTAATGAGTACTTGCATGTTTGGACGAGGCACTTGAGACTGAGAGCTCTTTCTAGAGAAGATGAATCTTTCAAAGATTCTGTAGATAAATTGGAAGCTTGCTGCACCCCTGGAAGCAGAAACTCCATAAGCAGGATATAATTAATATCAGCTTGTTTTGAATTCAAACATGAGAACAATTATATTGCACATCTGTGGAAAAATCGTGTAAGTATTTTTATACTTGGTGTCCTAGTAGAAGTGATGTTGGCACTGCTAGGAACAGGCCACAGGCTTTATATGAACTGTGCCAGACTCCAGTCCCTTTCTCTTAGATGTGTCAGCAGCTTCCTACAAGAACTTTATGTGTGAACTCAAGCTTGAACTAAGGTTTTCAGCTATATGCACAATTTAAACATAGGGTAGCAGTGAAGGCCTTGAAAATATGGACACATGTTGAAACAGAGCCCCCAGAAATAAACTGATCACTGGTGATCAGACAGTGGTGATTAAACACACCCTGAAAAACTGAAAAGGACTGTTTTGCTGTGAGGTGGTGATGGTGGTGGCAGCAAGAGCAGCAGCTTATCAAGAGATTAAAGAAGAAAAAAAATATAAATTCTAGCACAAACCAGGAAAACAAACAGACTGAGACACATGTAGTAGCCTGGGGAAGTAACACCCCCAGCACAGTGCATTGCACAAGTGAATGTCTTAGAACTGTCTAGAAAATGAAACACTTATAAAAGGAGAAAACATTAATTTTTTGGGGGGGTTGTAAAGAAACAATTCTCCTTTCTCAAAACCAATCACCTTCACCTCGTGGACTGAGATCATCAGAGGCTGGAACTCTTGGCCCCGAATATATGACACCCCTTCCATTGTATTGAACCCTTACAGTAAAATTAGAATGATATTTTAAAAATTAATTATTTGACTACATAGCAATGGTTATTAACAATAAGTACAAAGAAATGATAATTGTGTGTATCAGAAAAGTCAAGTGGGGTTGATCTGCTTTATCTGATCTCTAAATATTCCCATCACAGTAGTCTTCTTTTCCTTGATTAGTACAGTTGTACTCAGTTGCAGCATGATAAGGGGTCTACTAAGGAATTTTATTCTCAGTAGTGAGGGGATAAAATATCTAATATTTAATACTGTATCTAGTGTTTATATATGTTATATTACACATGACAAATGGGAAGTGCATGGGCAAGGTTTACAAAATCTAGTGGGATTCATCTCAGCTGATCTGAGAAGTCCACAGCATAGATATCTGCATCTGATCTAATCTCTGAGACTCCTTTCATATCCAGTGGAGGGAAATAAACTCTTCTGAAATTCTAGTCATTTGTCCTATCTTTGAGTGAGATGAGGTGACCCCTGAAAGGCCTATTTCTGTCTCTTTGTCAAGAGAGCCCAGACAATGAGCTCCAAGGTGACAGTCTGCACTACGAACATCTCCATTTTGACAGGGAAATCTCACCCTTTGGCTATTAGGGATGTCTGCTTCTGGAAGCTTGTCTAGCCAGAGGTTCCTCTTCTGTCTGTTCACAAGGGAAGATACTAAAATATTAATTTAGATGGAGCAAGAGAGCCCAGTAAGATTACTCTGTTACTTCTAATCTTCTCCAAGCAGTTCAGTTTTTGGGGTCAAGTAGATATTGATTAGTCATTAATAAACCCCCAAGTGAATGTGTTATGTTGGGGTTTTTTTCCCTTGTTTAATTTTTCCCAGTCTCCCTTATCCTTAAGCCTTGCCATATCTCACTGTCTTCCCCAGTTTGAATCCCATATTTTGTGAGTGTGGAGAAAAGCAAGTTTCTATGTTGACTGAAAGGTTAACAAGTTATTCTGGGGAGCAAGGCATGATGAAAATGCAATTTATACAGGGTAAAGTGAGAGGAAGACTAATGGAATGAAGTTCAGGATCTTCTAGGGGTCACCAGCTCATAATATAGGACAAATCGGGACAGAAAGAAGTAGTGCTGTTGGAGTGGTTGTAAGGATTCAGGGAGCAACAAACCCCCCAGAAATTAGACAATGCAACTTCTGAGCCTGAGGCATTCTTTTCTCATGATTGAAAAGCAATTGCTGACTGAAAAGTCTGGACATCAAGAGATGAGAGATTGCGGTGGAGAAGACCTGTAATAGGTCTGATCCCTAATACAGGTTCCTGTGCTACTCCTTCCCCAGGATCTCTTGGCTAATCTGAGCCCACCAGCACCTTAAATTCCACTAAGCTGCTGTCCCCAATGCTTTATGCCATAGGAAATGATTTGGGAAGCAGTGGGGAAAAGAGACACTGCAACAGGCCATGGGTTAGTGAAAAATGCACTGAAAGGCGAAATATTTGCCACCATCTTCAAGCCTGTTGAAAGATGACAACACAGACACGTAGGGATGTACCCGTCATGGTAGTTACTCTTGGGAGCCTTGCTCAGAGCACATGTGCTTGCATTTGACTAAAATAGCTCCCAGACAAAGGAAGAAATAAATTTAAAGTGACAACTGATAGAATTCCGGGTCTAGTAAAGACCCTAGGGATGTATTCTTCTACAGATTGCAGACAGATTAAAGGCATGGAACAAACACAAATGGTTTACACCAGCTGCGTGTTGCTGACTCAATGGAAAAAACAGTTATATTCCTTTTGCTTATGCTCCTGTGCCATCATCATCTCTCTAACCTGTTGTACAACTTGGGATCATGATGCAAGATGACTTCTTTGGCTTAAAGTCTAAATTATCGTAAATATGACAGGAAAGTACAAGTAGTGAAAGACAACAAATACTGTAAAATGTTTTCTGTCCCCTTTTACTCTTTGTCACCAGGCTAAGTGGTGTACTCTTGGATTCTCTGAACAATTCCAGCTCTGGAGTTTAGTATCCCAGTCTGACATTCCCAGGACTCATGAGGTAGATCCACTGTGGCCTGTACAGATCTTAGTGTGTGTTTCTGGCCTTATCATGCAAATACACTGGAACCTGGTTCTATTACTATGGGAGACAGTAAAGAACACACATCCCAACCTGTCCCACTTTTGTTCCTGAGATGCTGCTGATTTTTTCTCTGCATTAATAACTTTAAATACTAGGTGAAAGCCAAAAACTCTTGGATTAGAGAAAAGTGGTTGGTTGATGATAAAGAGACTGACCAATGGCTAACTGGCTAGTCCAGCATTTAAAAGGAATCCTTTCCTACTTAGACCCAAAGCAAACTATAAAACTGTTTAAATACACCTCGTACTTGCTTGTGAACTTTGTGCAATCAGGGTGGATTTTCTTTTGGTTACAGTGGCAGGAAAAAGTGGTTTTATTTACTTTGCTCCTGCTGGAGTCTTTGGGAGCACCTGATGGGATAGACTGCTTTTCACAAATTTAAAACAAGGGAGTTCAATATATGCATGAACATCTGAGATCCTCAGTCATTGATTGCTGCAGCAATTGAGCTGGCTTATGTTTGGGCCAGCCTGTTGTTCTGGAATGTTTTATGCAGCTTGTGCAGACGGCTTCACTCTGCAATGATAAATAGTTGTCTTATTAAGTCTGCATTAACAAACCCTTTTTGTATCTTCATCTTGGTTTAACAATATTTGGCAGACATTATTTCTTGCCCATTATCTCCCAACTTTTGCCTTGCGGTTGCTAGATCATGTGTTAGTGAGGTGAGAGACCTGTACTTCAAACTGTGTGCATCACTGACTGCTTTTTAAAATAAGGGACCTGAAAATGCATAAAATTGAGAACTGGCCTTTTGAAAGGAGTTGTTGAAGCAGTCTTTAATCCTTAGAAAAGAAAACATGCAATATATTTTGAAATTCTAACAACTCTGATTCTTACTGGCATGACACAAAAGTCCCACAAATGGACAAGTGAAAGATTATGAAAATTTAAGTTGGCAAAATCATTTTCACACCTCACTATAAGCAGGTTATTTATCTGATGATTTAAATTCAATTAAAGCACTTACCTTGGACAACTGGACTCTTTTATAAGTTATTTTAAATATAAAAATCCAGTAAACTTTGTGTCCTTAAAAATTCTTTATTGCTCTTCAAAATTTAAAGCTCCTAAGCTCACAGTAATAAACCCCACTAACCACACTGCATGTTGAGAGACTAACATTGTGCGTTGTCATATCTAGAAAGGAGGTGAATTCAACATGCAGATCACTGAAATAAAATATTAGGCGAATGGTTCCCTGCCATTTGAAAAGGTTGTTCTGTGTCAAAGCAGCTCAGCAGCTAGGAATTCACTTAGTGTCACGTGGGGAGAAAGAGGATTTCCAGGGAAAAGAAGACACAAGCAACTGAGCTTTACAGATAAAAAATATACTAAATTTGCAAATGTGAAAACATTGCACTTCAAAATACAGATATGATGCACTCTGTGGCTATTAGTTAACATAAGAATTTTTGAATTTTAGAATTATATGAAGTCCAGTGTCAAAAATCCTGTACCAACCAGCTGACAGTCACAGATGGCTCTGTGAGGATCTGCCCTGTAATAATTTATTTTCATCTGCTTTTCTGATTCCTAATGAAATACTGTCATCAAATGGTGCTGTTAATGATCATTGTCAGCATGTGTGTAAATAGGAAATTATCCTAAAAATGGGTGGAATGTACTCAGTATAATTTACCAAACACTTCAAAAAACCTCTCACAGGAATTCCTGTTAACTCTGAAATAGAGATGATGATCAGTGTAAGGTCAGAGGCACTGTCTTGTCCAGTAGCATGGCATAAAGAGTATGTGTAGTTGCAGTGGTCAAATGACATAAAAAATGACCAAATGAACTTCTAACTCACCTGAAACTCCAAATACACACAGGTCTTGACTCTGACATATCAGTCAAAATTATTCTTAAAACTCTTATCGAAGGTATCCTACTAACTCTCCAGTTACCCCACTCCAGAGCTTAACTATCCTTATAGTGGCAAGTGTTCCTAGAGTGTAATGTAAATCCTCTTTGATGCAAACTAAGCTGCTTACTTGCCCTCCTCCAGAGGACATGAGAACAATTGATCATTGCCTTCATTGCAATAATATTTAATAAACTGGAAGGCTCTTCTCACCTTCCCTCAACATCCTTATTTGTCATCTGATTTATTCTTCAAGACTGTGAATTTGGAAAAACTGTATCTTTCTTGGTCTCTGTTGGATATTCTTTATGTTCTTGCTTCTTTAAATGTGGTGCCCACAGCAGGAACCAAGCTCTCACTAGTAACAAGTAGAGCAGAATAATTACCTCCCTTGTGTTACACACAACACTTCTGATAATATACTCCAGAATGAGATTTTCTATGTTTTTTTTAAAGTGTCATTTTATGGTCTGTGAACCATTATAACCCCAGATATTTTCTGCAGTACTCATTCATTTAATTCCTCATTTTTGCTCTATTTGTTCTGCCCTTCCTGACTATACCTTTTTGAATGTATCATTATGAGATTTTGTCTCATTTCAGACTTTCCCTCCCAAACTGACAACATTCTTCTGAATTCCAAAGAGCTTCCCTTTTCCCCTGTCCCAGTTTTACATCACCTAAAGTTTTGTGTGCATGACAGTAGCATATAAGATGCTAGTAAAATAGTTTTGTGAAGTTGGATGTATGACAGGCTCCTGCAGGAGTATATGTGAAATGTCAGCCCAGATTGACAGTAAACCATAGTTTAAACACTGATTTATTTTGTTCAGAGTCAGCTATTTATTAATATTATGTTGATTTAATCTGTGCCGTTTCTAGGTTACAACTAGGATGCTTTTTAAAATTTATCTGCAAACTCAGGTACATAAAAGTTAAGCATCAGGTTGAAAAGACAAGAAGGAAGAGGTCAGAGTTGGAGGGAAAGGTCATGAAAAGGTGACTCTCGACCTACATGGTATTGGGAAAAGAAAATACACTGGAGCAAAGAAAGATGAGGGCCAGGCACAAACGATTCATAGAGGTTTTATGAAGAGAAACAGAGGAATATTAGCAGAGAGTTAACAGACAGACTTGGGTTGAGAAGTAAATGTGAAAAGAGATTCTCTTTTCTTTAGTCAGGAATGGACCAGATGTGAAGAACAGAATTAATTTGGAAAATAGTTAGATCATGTCACCAAAAGACAAATTCTTGCAGAATTGCTAAACATCATGAGCAAAAGCAGAAGTGTGTCTGGGACACAGACTCCAACTCTTATGAAAACAATTCCCTTTTAGACGGAAGTGGAACAGAGAAAATGGAGCAGTAACCTCAGTGCTATGACAGGGGTTTCTGATAGCAGATTTAAATTGTGGATGACAGGTGAACAACCAGATGAAGGGAAAGAGCAGTGAGAGATAATAGATACTTGTTTATCTTCTCCAAAAATAGATGTTGCTCACTATAGCAAACATGGGAATTGAGATGGATTATGCACAGTGCAGGCTTAACTCACATAGGCTTTTTCAAAGCTGTCTTGCTAAACCATAGAGATTTTAATGAGTTTAACCCTTGAAGAAGCTGTACTTGATTTACCATTCTGTCAAGGGCCCAATCAGCATCATTGCCAAGAGCAGATGCATTAGGAGTTGTACCTTTATGCAAAGAACCCAAAACTTACTGAGTAACCACTTCTCATGATGTAAAGCCCTCCTTTATATGCCATCCCTTTGTGTCAGAGAAGTGTGGGATCTCCCTGTACATCTACTCTCACTTCAGTTCCATGTAATCCAGGGTGACAGTACAGGGGGGTAAGGCAACCCCACTGGTGCCCATGTAATTGGATGCTCCTGTTCACAATAAGCACCTTTTACTGCACAGTTCCCAGTGTCTCTCATGTGTGAATCATTCTGTTCTGCTCATGCTTCCTTCACTCTGCATCGTTTTGTTGCTCTAGGGCATTTTGTTTTTTCTTAAAGAAGCCTACACCTTCCTTTTGGTGTTTCAGTGTGGTGCAGTTATGTTTAAAGACTAAAAGAATTGAATCTTAATTTCAAGTCACTGAAGCCAACATTTAGGTTGTCCTTGTCTGCTTTCTGGGGCACCCATCAGCACAAACTCAGTCTTTGCACATAAATAACTAGCTGTGAGAACAGTGGATCCTTCTCAGACATACACAAAAGCACACAAGTTTCCTTAAGTAAAGGAAAATAAAGAAGTGGCTTTATAAATGTTATAAGTGGCCAACTGACACATCGAGACATTTTGGACAAGTGGAAAGTTTTCTCTATTATTTTTGGCACTGGCTGCGGTAGCAGCAAGTATGGGGGCTATCAGGTAAATGAGATTTGGGGGGAAAAGAGGGACTAATCAGGGAGAGATTGTGTGATCAGAAACCAAAATGTGTTTTTTCACAGCCTTATTTTGACTCCATTATTTATGTCACAGCTCAGGTCCCATGAAGACCAGTAATGGGGAGGATCCAGGAACACTGAGGAGCTCTTTCCTTCTGAGTAGAGAACAAATGGTAAAACATTGGGATGGGGTGATACGTGTAATCTATACATTATAGGGCTTATATAGTCATGGGGGCAGCTTGGGTGCCACAGTATTAGAAACATCTAAAGTAATTAGAGAGCTACAAAGCTATTAGGTAGTATACAAAGAAGGTGAGGCCTTGAGGGGAAGCCACAGGAGCAGTGGCTGAGGTCACTTGGCTTCTTCAGCTGGGGGAGACTCAGGTCAGACCTCACCAGGATCTGTAGCTTCCTCACAGGGGGCAGCTCTGATCTCTGCTCTCTGTGAGCAGTGACAGGACCTGAGGGAAAGGCTGGAACTGAGTCAGCGTAGGTTTAGGCTGGATATCAGCAAAAAGTTCTTCCCCCAGAGGGTAGTGGGCACTGAACAGGCTCCCCAGGGCAGTGGGCACAGCCCCAAGGCTGTCAGAGCTCCAGAGTGTTTGGACAACACCCTGCAGGACAAGGTGGGATTGTTGGGGTGTCTGTGCAGGGCCAGGAGCTGGACTGGATGATCCTTGTGGGTCCCTTCTAACTTAGGAGATTCTATTATGCAGCTCAGCAGCACAATGCAGCTTTCACACATGCACTCTTCAAAGTGTGCAACTAAATGCCACACTAGCAAGTGGACTATAAAATGTATTACAATGCGTATGAAAATACAGGACTAAACTTTCCAGGCATTACTTAGTTTTGTTGTTTTCACTTTTTTCTGGTAAGGAGTTCACTTCTCCCCCCATGAAATAACCACAATATCAGCCTGACAGAGCTGAATCTGTTGCTTTTTTTGCTGCCAAACTGAGAGCTCTGAGTATCTGCAAACTAAACTCAGAATGTTATTACAGAAAATCAGTATGTGTGGCCCTGGCTCTGATCTTCAAAAGAGATAACTGTCAAAGCCTGCATTTAATTTCCTTCCAAATATTAGGCTATTTTAAAGTGATCTTTGTAACAGATTACATTGCTGTAAACATTCCTGTTGGTAAAATAAATGAGTCATTCTTTAACATTCGCTTTATTTTTTGATGTTATCTAGAGTGATTGCCTTCAACCTTAGCAAACTTATCTAGAAACATTTTGGACTTGCCAAATAAGTTCAGTATTAGCTAAGTACAATTCTGGGGCCAAAATCACCAAACTTTGATTCTCTTAGCCAGGTAAGGAGTTGAGGAGTATTCACTAAAGATTTCAACAAGCCTGGACTTCCTCTAAAGATATTTTCTGGGTAGTACAAGAGCCTCAGCTAATATAAACTACCAGAGGGTTGTATGAGAAAATTACTAGTTTTTTAAGTTATAGTTAGGACCTTGTATGCAGCTGAACATAAGGCGTCTACTAAGCCCTGACATACTGCCCGCACTAAAAAATAAATGGGAGCTGCTGATTAATTTCCTGCCTGGGCCATAAGCAGCACTGTAAAGGTACAGAAGTTGAAAGGCTTTTTGTTGGCTGTGTGTTTGCTGAAGAAGCATTGCCTACTTGATTATCTACTAGTGTCTTCTCAGTGTGGTAATGCACCATTGTATGTCCTCTCCCCACAGGTGGGACAGTTACCACTCGGCAACATAAGAAACTCTGGCCAGAAAAAGCTCACAGATTTCTGAGAGACTTCGCCCACTCTGATGGAGAGCCACTGAGTTGATCCCAGAGCTGGAGCACTTCTTCTACGGAGACAGGCTGAGAGAGCTGGGGCTCTTCAGCCTGGAGAAGAGAAAGCTTTGAGGAGACCTTACATCCCATTCCACTGCCTGAAATTATTCCAAAAGAGCTGGAGAGGGACTTTGGACAAGAGCCTGGAGTGACAGAACAAGGGGGAATGGCCTTAAGATGAAGAAGAGTAGGTTTAGATTAGAAATTAGGAAGAAATTCTTCACTATGAGGGTGGTCAGGTACTGGCATAGGTTGCCCAGAGGGGTTGTCCCTGGAAGTGTTCTAGGCCAGGCCAGACAGGGCTCTGAGTAACCTGGCCTAGTGCAGGGTGTCCGTGGTCATGGTCCTTTCCAACCTAAACCATTCTGTGGTGTTTGCTGAAAGAGCAACAGAGTGGGATCCGAGCAAGCCAGGGAGTTTCCAGATAACACCCTGACACAGGTGACTGAGGAGTCAAGGAGAGGAAGTTCTTTGCTAGACCTGGTACTTATAAACAAGGAAAACTGGAGTGTGAAGTTGGGGAAGTCTTGGCTTTAGGGACCATGCAATGGAGTTAAGGATTCTGGGAGTGGGAACTGAGCAGATGGCAGCATCTAGGTTTGGGCAGGGTGGGCTTTGGCCTGTTCAGGGACATGCTGAAGTAAGAACCATGTAAAAGGTGGTCCTGGAGAGGAGTACAGGAGATTTCAGAGTCTTACCTTCTTCAAGCTTCAAAATGGTCTATGTCAACATATAGAAAATCAGATGAGAGTGGCAGAAAGCCTGCATGGATGATCAAGAAAGATACTGGCACCACTCTAAAATAAAAAAAATAAGTATACAGAAGGTAAAAGAATGGACGTAGAGGAATATAGAGAAGTTGTTTGACATGCATTCAAAGATAGAATAGAAGAGCTAAAGCTCATCTAGAATTGAATGTAATGAAGGGTGGGAAAGACAATAGGCTTTTACAGGTATATTGGCAGCAAGAGGAAGATCAGTAAAATGTGTGCCCACTGCTGAATGGCACGAGGGAGATGGTGAACAGTGGCAAGGAGGCACTTAGTGCATTATTTGCCTCAACCTTTAAGAGTAATATTTGCATTCAGGAGTCCCAGGTCTCAGACAGCAGTTAGAAAGTGTAGAGCAATAGAAACTTACCCTTGGAGAAGGAAGAGGATCAGACTAGAGAACATTTAAGCAAAATGGATATACAGATGTCCATGGTACATGATAGCATACGTCCATGAGTGCTGAGTGACCTGGCTGATGTCACTGTAAGGCCACCCAACCCTTGGAATGTCATGGTATTTGAGGGAGGTTCCTGAGAGCTAGAAGGCAAATATCACTCGTATCTTCAAGACCGGTATGAAGGAGTATCTACAGAACTACAGCTCATCAAATTCTGCTCAGTCACTGAAAGGATGGTGAGCAAAGAACCCTGTAAACCATTCTAAAGCATATGAAGGTCAAGAAGGTGGTTGGGAGTAGTAAGTATGGCTTTATGAAGGGAAAATTGTGTTTGGTCAACCTGATATCTTTCTACAATGAGATGCTAGATCAGTGGATGTTGTTTACCCTGACTTTAATAAAGCTTTCTATGCTGACTTCTGTAACATTCCTACAGAGAAACTGATGGAATATGGCGTAGGTAAGTGGATGCTGAAGTGAACTGAAAACCAGGCAAACTGCCAGACTTAAGGGTTTGTGACTAGAGGTAGGAAGTTATACTGGAGACCAGTTAGCATTTGAAAGAGATGCTCAGAGTGCTGGTAGAGCTCACCCTAGGGAAGAGAAAGATCATGGATGATTTTATCAATCAAATAGCTGGGCAGGTAATAAAGAGAGGGAGTGAAGCAGACAGACAGTGTGTCCAACTGGACAATAGGCAGGAGTGGAGATAAGTTAAATTAATCTCTAAACATAAGGAAAAATCTTTCATGCTCTGATGGTAGTTGACCACTGGTCACCCAGAGAAGTTGCAGAGTCTCCATTTGTGGATGTATTCAAAAGTCCATTGGCTGAGAGCTTGAGCAATATGCTTTGCTTTAGTCAGGATTTGGGGATCAGAGGAGTGTGTGTGGTGTTGATGGTCTCCAGAGGGTCCATTATAACCTCAATAATTCTGTGACTCTGTGAATTGTAGGAAAACTGGTTCTTGATAAAGCAGCTTAACAGTGAGTTCCAAGGAAGAAAGAACAAGACTGAAATCAAAGAAAGGATTGGACACATTTAGATAATGTGCAATTTATGAAATTTTAGGCAAAAGAGGGGAATTTATGTTTTGCTGGAAGTAGGGTATTATGCCTCTAAGGTTAGTTGACCAAAAGATATTAGGAGTAGGCTGATACATGTAATTTAACGAAGCTGAGTAAATTAGAATGTGGACTGCACTTTATCTTTTTATTTCATGTATTAGATTTCAAAGTCACTCTTTCTTTTTGCAAGTTTTTCATGCTGTATATACTCTAATCATTAACTTTCTAATTTAACAGTGTGCAGTACAGTGTCAAATCATTTTTATGTCCACAGTTTCCCTCTGTGATATGTTACCACTGTGAAAAATTCTGTCAGATTTGATAGGAATAGTCTCCCATGTGTGAATCCCACTGAGTAAAACTCTCCTTAATTAAATCATAACAGTCCAACTGGCCTGCTCCATCCCAGCTTAATGGTGTCCTCTGTTACCCTTTCTGCATTTTTTTCTTGTATTTCCCTTAGTACAAAAGACAGGTGTTACACATGAATCTTTTTAAACATCTTGCTTCCAGAAGTGGGCTGAATGCATATGCTAATATTGGCCCATTTTTTGGTAGTTGCCTCAGGATGCTGGAAGGGAGGCTTTCTCATTTTGCACAGTTACTTAATCTTCAAATGCTCTAATTTTATTTTTTATTATTATTATCTTCCCCCCCATTCTTTCTTTTTAAATACCAGATCTGGCAAGATTCCAGTTTCCTTCAGCAGGTTTTGTTTTCTAAAATAATAACAGCTGTTTCTGGGAAAAGTGGCTTGCTTTAATGATTCAATTTATTTAGTAATTCCCTTGGATGTTGTTGCTTCTCACGTGGCTGAAACAGTGTCGTCAGCTATGCTGATATTGTGGTTACTTCTGAAAAGTCAAAAGACATGTGTTATTTGTCAAAAACATGCAGTCTGGTCAAAAAGAAACTTGTTTAAAAATATATGTTTGCTGGTGATAAAAACAAGTTGGCCACATAGACTTCCTTTACATTATGATCATTTCACAAGTGACGCATATAATACCTATAATACAAGGTGCAACTATAAGGCAGAGATAAAATTTCATAATTTTTACTCATAACTTTCATTCTTTTTGTACAGCTGGATAAATTTAAACCTAGAAATTTGGTATTAGGTAGGTTAATTTGCTTTAGGAACTACAACACTTCTTAAATTTTAGGTGCCTACCCGTAAACTTACCATTTTTCTAATGTCATTTGTGGTGGGAAAAAAGGTATTAGAAGGCAAATGATCAAGTAGGTCAAGAAGATTGTTCTCTCTCATGGTATCTGTTTCGCTCCAAAATGTTCACACACACAAAAAAGTCTGCTATAATCAATTTTAGAATGTGCTTTTATATGGAGATTATGTTTGGACTTGCAGGGATCTATATGTAAATAAACCCCAACAGTTCCTTAGCACTCACTTAACATCTTCCTTTAAGTCATTTTGTGCACATGTTTTGCTTTGTACCCCTGTGCCTCTGCTGCTTCTTGTTTCAGTGTTGCCACACTTTTGATTTTTGTGGACTTATATCTCACTTTCTCATCTCTTTCTCCCTAAGCTATACATTTTTAACTCTCTTGCCTCACATTTAATTTCCTTCAAGCCTTTCATCAGTTGATAATATTTCTTTGGACTGGCTAAGTTTATGAACATGTTGCATTTGAGCTCTCTTGTGTGATTTGGCCGTCCGGATATTATAGAAACAGAGAGAATACAAATCAGTCAGATTTGCACACAGACCTGGGAACTGCAGTTAATTAAAAATATAACAAAAGCTTCATAACTGCTGTTTAGAAAATAGGAAGCTTACTAGAACATCATTGTACCAAACAGAGTACAGACACACAGGACTGTGTTTGAATTTTTTGTCTTTTTAATTTAGAGTGGATACCTTAAAGAAATACATGAACAAACTGCAAGCAGTGATGTAGAAAGTTGCCAAAATACACCAGTGATTTGCAGGTATGTTGCCTTTTACCTTAGATTACACCTGCTAAAACCAACGTAACAGACCAGGTGAGATGCTGCTCTTCAAAATATTTCAGAAGTACTTCAAAAAATCAATATTTACAGAGTTGGCATGATAAATAATTGTGTTGCATTATTGTGTTGTCCAGAAATAATGACTGTATTAATTTTACATTATACTGGAAAATGTTTTATTAATTTGTGTTTCCTTTGGACAGGACAAATCAGTAATTATTAGCAGAAATTGTTATGTTATGGTAGAAGAATTTACCCAAAAATGCTATTCTGGAGCTAATGCCATGTAGAGCTAGGTAGGTACAAATACAAAATATGACCATTTTGACAAGCACCTGACATTCCAAGTAGTAACTGAGAATATTTGAAGTTTTTATATTTTAGTGATATATTTCCCCCTATTTCTGTGCTATCACATCTCAGAGGGCCTTTTAGCTCAATAAATGTGACTTTAAAAGTTTTATGAAAGGAAGTATCTCCCAAAGGATGCTGGTTTTGCCTTGAATCCTCTTTGTGAACCACTCTGGCTTTCTCAAACAGGGTTTCTGCCTGAGATACTCTCTTTTCTAGGTTCATGTCCAAAGGCCTGCTACCTTCGTTGTCTGCTCTTTCCTTCTGGAACATTTAATCTCCAAATATAATTAATTTATGGTATTAGATTCTATCAGGCCGTTCTGGAACAGTGAAATATTCATCATGTTGTACTCTTAACTTTTCAGGAACAGAGGAATTTCTACAGTATGGGATTGGGAAGATAGATGCTTCCAGGGTATAAATGGTGTAAATGCAGGATTTAAAATCTAATGTTTTCAGTCTGACTAAATACAGATCAAATATGTTCCTAGTATAAGCAAGAAATATGTTTTCTCTTGCCACAAAACACCATTTCTGGTTGAAGTCAGACTGTTTGCACTGTCTGGTGGGTAGGTGCAACAGGAGAAATGGAGAACACATTCCATTGACTTTTTTCTTCTCAAACATCATAATTTCAAAATATGCAATGGCAGAGAGGCAAGAAACTGGTTACAGCCATTGCTAAGGCCAACATCTGGCCCTGCAGATGCACCTTCATTAACCCTTCAGTTCATATTTGTGATACCAACCAGACAGAGCAGAACTGGCTCTACAGATCATGAAGGTGAAAACAAATAGCAGACCCAAATACAGGCAGAGAATCACAGCCACATTTTTATGTACTTTTCAGACAATTGGTATTGAAAAGTGGTATTTCCAAAATATGAAAATAAACCATACCAACTTATTCTACTTAATGCACGTGTGCAGTCTCTGAGGGATAGCACAGAGATTAGACTGACATTTGAAAGAACTCTGTGGGAAATGAAGTCACAGGAAGCAATATATGATGTGCACATACATCCTGACCAGAAGGAAGGGGACTTAGGTGTGTTTCCAAAGGTATGAAACCTGAACTTTGTTTTATCTTGCAGTTTCAGTAACTTCTGAGAAAAACTCTAGTTCTCTATCTCTACTAGGAGCAGAAAGCAGAGTAAAAACTGAGTTTAATTCATTCTATTGTTTAAAAATTTATTTCCTGGGGAATCTGAAATTAATTAATAGATTAGATTATTTTGAAAGCTAATAGTTATGTGGTGTTTGGAAATCAAATGTGAAGAGGCTAAATATAGAAGACATATTTGACCTGGAGCACATTAGGTACCAATGGATATATTTCATTAGTGCAAAGTGAATTTTATGATCATCCAGTCTGCTCTGTGTATATTTGTATCCACTGCTCCCTGAAACAAGATCACTGACTTGTGACATTAAATCACATAACATGTCAATTATTGTCACACACGTGTCAATTATGAACCATCCTTAGAAAGTACTCTGCTTATTAACTTGAAGGTATCAGCTGAGCGGTAACATAGTATATGCCTTGGCCATGATCTCTTGGCAGTATAAGTTGTGTTTTATTCTCTGTTTTCATTTCTTTAAATTTCTGGATCATAACAAGGATGTGTCAGATGTGCTTGCTGTGCAAAAGAGCCATCTAATAGATTTCTGTTCATCAGAGTTTGATCAAATCACCTGTAAGTTCACAATGATAAGACTGGAATTCTTTTTATTATTGCTCTCACTGTTCCTCTGTGAACCAGCAATAGTTTTGAAGGGCACACATGAGGGCTGAGCCACAATAGTGATAAAGAAATACTGTTTTTCCAGTCAGTGTTCTTCCATAGTCATGTATTGTGTCAGCCTTCCCAGTGGTGTTCAGGAGATTGCCCACAGGAATTTTCCGTCTGTCCAGAGCTTCTGGTCTCTGAAAAACATTGTGATTTATTGTTTTAAACACTGCCTTGGTGAGTCATGCCAAGCATCTCACAGCTCTGTGATCTGTCCATTGGCTTTCTTGCTTATCACATCTCAATGTTTATATAATCTGAAAACTTTCCAGGAACCAATGCATGTTTACACTGTCATTGTCTTTATATCATTGCGAAAGAAGATTATATGTATATAATAGAACAATATTTATAGCACATTATTAGTATAATTGCAATTATTTGATGCATCCATATTAATTTCAGTGAGACTATCAACTTGACAAATTCAATTTGATTCAGTTTGTGCCATTCTAATTTTTCATGGTGCTCTTGTGTTTAGGGGTTTTTATCTGAATGTTAGAGTCATAAAGCCAGAAGTCTAGCAAAAGTCTGATTACATTATATTAGCAATACAGTCTCCATTATCATTCCTATTTGTAATCCTGTCAGAGAAAGATATCAAATCTGTTTGGCATAATCTGCTTTCCATTAAGCTGCACTCTCCTCATTAGGCTTGTGATGCATTTAAGCTGTTGCCACACAACGAGAGGAACAGCTAAACCGAGTAGTAAATAAGATATGATACAATAGGAATTGAGGGGTTCACTTGTTTGTTTCTGTTGTCTGATGGCTGTAAACACATCTTTCCCCTAGTTTGTGATGTTTGCTACAGTTTACTGGTGTGTCCAAGTCCAATAATTGTGTTTTGGAAATCATAGAATCCCAGAATGATTTGGGTTGGAAGGAACCTTGAATCTCACCTATTTCCAACCCTGTTGCTGTGGGCAAGGGCATCTTCCACTGGACCAGGTCTCTCAAAACTCCACCCAACTGGCCTTGAACACTTCCAGAGATGGGACATCTAGGTGGTAAATAAGTAAACAGATAAATAATAAATAAATAAATAATAAATTAATAAACAGATCTGATTCTTTTACCTGCTGGTTGGCGGCCAGTACCACACATAACAGTATGTGGATCATCCACAGAGCACTGGAAGATGTAACTGAGGTTCTGTTGAAGGCTCGTGCCCTTCTCACTCTGGGGAACACACATCCTGTATGCTCTGTAAACATACACTGGGTACTTTGTTCTGGATTTCACCTTGAATAGCACCAGGGACCTCTTTTTAAGCACTGAGTGTAACTCAATGTGCTTGCTCTGCCCTAGCAGTACTTTCAGGATCCAGGTCTTGGCCTGCCTAAACTGGCATGTTGGAGGTACCATTCCATTGGCAACTGGATCTTACAGCTTCCACTAAGTGGTCCCTGCCTTTCTGATGACCTGGCAGCATCCGCATGGAATAGACACTTATACAGGTCCCTTTAGGAAGTGAGGTAAAGACCACACCATCTGAGCCCCTTCTGTCATGCTTTCTATGCAGGATCTCCTTTAGAAATCTGATTCTGATGATGTAATCCCATAATATTTGTAACAAAGGACCTATCAGAACCAGTAGAAAAGCAGGATCAGGCAATGATAAATTTGTTGCTTGATCTCTGAGTAGGGATTATAGAGATCCATGACAAGAGCCAGGAAATCTCTAAGGCACTGGCGGGACAAGGGCAGTAGAGGCAAGGTCAGGGTGGTCTTCAGCATTGACGCAGTCACCTCCTGAATAATTAAAATTATAGATAAATATTAAATGGAGCAGAAAGAGAAGCAACCCACAATATGGGATTGTTTTGCTGTGAAATATGCAACCTTTGCCTGCATGGCTATCTTACCACTTTCATGCATATTTTTCCAGAGAATGCTGCTCATTTTTGACCCAACCACTAAAATATAAGTTTTAAACTGACATATTCTACAACAGTTTTTAAGATAATTGATCACTGTCTTAACTTTTCTACTCATTCTGATAGCAAAAGTAACAAGAAAGAAACAAAAAGTAGATAAACTAAGAAATTAAAAAGTCCTAATCATTTCCTACATTATTACCTCATCAAAAAAAATCCATTTCCAGGTTCTCTGAAAAAGTATACAAGAAAAAAGTCTAGCACATATATTTTCTGCCCTCCTTGTGGCATAGGTAGATCAATACTATGTTAATTTAAAAAGCTTCAGAATAGTCTTAGGATTTTGTTTCCATGGGTGAAGAAACCAGTACCTGCAGCCCTCTGAATGTCCTCAGTGCCTTTCACTGGTTCATTAACTGACAGAACTGCTTTCCAAGCTCGACATTAACTGTGTATAATTTAACACATTTTTATTTCAAAGGCAAAGTGCAAATGTCCATCCAATAGAAAGGATTTCTTCTCATTGCCTCCTCCCCCCTAATTTGATGTGAAACCTCAAATGATGCATGAGGAGTTTTTGTTAGAACAGTGCTTTGGCTTTTTAAAGAAGTACATTTGACCATTCACATTAAGTCTTTTTAATTTGAGTATTCAAGAGTATTGGTAGTTTTACCAGCTTGGGGATTTCATTTGGTGCTTTTTTTGGTGGGGAGAGAGAAAAGGTTTTCTGATTTCACCATTTCCTGTCAGCTCAGAATAGTTTACTCCCAGAGGAAGCTTCAGGATTTTGATTGGCGGAACTGTGTTATTACAGAGGAATCAATCTTCTGCATTTCCTTTGTATTTCTTTTGGGGACTCATTGCTTGTTATCTGCCTGGCACTTTTAAGTGTCTCCTCTCTGATGGACAGCACTTCATTATACCTCTTAATCATCATCTTAGTACAGAACAAAGCTTTCTGTAAAGCTTTAGAAGCTTTGTAAATATCCTGTAACACATGCAGAAGGTTTCACTACATGGTGCATCCTTCATTCAGGGATTCTTTAAGTAGACTGCACTCACTGGTATTGACCTCTGTGATAGGCTCACTTTAGCTCATGTGTCTCTGATGGAAATTTATGTCCAGCATCATCCTAACTGCTCCCATGTGCTGTACACAACATGTGCATCATGGTAATATTACAGCTAAATTCCAAATTGCTAAGTTGACAACAGATGGATGGTTTCTTTGTAAGAGCAGAAAGCAGTAGTGTGTTTCAGAAGCTGATATCCTTTTTCTAAAATAATTCTCTCTTCTCAAAGACAGTGTATGTCAGAACTTGTTGAACAGAGGCTGTAGGTATTAATAGATTTTTGTGATTATATTTTTGTTTCTCAGAATTTCTGTCTTCTCCCCTCAACCACAAACAAGGGTACTTTCTTTAGTTTTGTTATTTTGAAAGTTAATAACAGCTTTCCCATTCTTATCACATAGCTGTTGCTCTAATCCAACTTTATTTTTGATACAAAGCCTCACTGCTCTTCTCCTTTGCAATAGGATTTAAGACATTGGAAATTTTCTTGTGTAAGCTGTTGTGTTCAGCCACCTGGATCTCACTGTTTCAAAGTTGGTGAGCATTTGAGCTACCAATGAGGCAAGGAGGAGAGCAAGCAAGTTAAAAAACTCAGCTTCTCAGAGCCAACATCAGCCAGATTGTCTGACTGTTATGTAAAATAGAATAGTATTATCATAATTGGGGTTTTTTTTGTGTAGTTCATCTTTAGGCAACATTGCTTTGTAGAAAACTTTTGCTATCTCCTACTGATAGCTGGAACTCAATTGTGTGTGCAGTTCAACATCTGTCTTGATTTTTCTGATGTTTTGTTTTGTGAGGCAAGTGCATAAATAGGTGAAGGTCATGTACAAGGCAGTAATCACTGCACAGGTTTATTCTGCTCTTAAAGCTTTTGCCAAATAGCTTCTGTGATGTCTTTCTGTGTGCATTTAGTGGGAAGTGTCAATAAACAAAGAGACTTCAGAGCTGGGAGTCTCCTGGTTTAACATTTTTATGTAAATAACTCATACTCTAGCTACTGAACAACAATGTAATGAATATTTATTAATTCCTGTCACTGTATCCAAAACCCCAGTTTTACTCTCAAAACTGTAGATGTTTGTGTATTGGGCACAAAGCTGGTGGTTTTCATATGTTTGAAAGGATACACTTTTAAACTTGGGTTTGGGATTAAAAGGTTCAGTTTAAGGGGCATGCTTATTCACCTGGACAGCCTGTATTAATTCTTAACCTCTTTCAAAGTCCCTGAGTTTGGGGGCCATTTCTTTCATTAGATACCTTGATTAATATATCAAGAAATAGAATGAGGTAGATGAAAGGAAAGTATGAGAAAGCAAAGAGATACTGATGCAGTTCTCAACTACCACCTGCTATTGAGTATAATGCATGTTTTGAGATGAAGGCAAGCAATCACTCCAGTCGCATTCTGAAGAGTGCCTGTCATCTGATACCCAGAGGTGAGTTTTAACCCTTTTAGTCAAAGTTTAACTTTGAAACCTCAAAGATAGTATGGTATTAGAGAAAAAAGGATATCATGCAATATTCTTCTCCATTTTGGAGTTTCTAAAGGAAACACTGTACTTTGCATAGCAGCACTGCTTTTCATTTTACATCAGCTCTGCACAAAGTCTGTCCTTTATGTGCCAAGTAAACCAAATGCCTCTGGAAGACAGACATGGGATCACAAACTTCTGAAGCCCACCTGGGCAGCTGAAGGTAAAACCAAATTGCTTGGTAAAATCAGGGCACATCTGCAAATGCAGATGCAGAATTTTGTGTATTTAGAGAACTTCAGTCAGAGAGCTAAAGCTCTTCAGCATCTCTCCCAAGCTCAGGGGACACAGAGCAGGACTTTCAGTATTAGACTTTAAGAAATTCGTCCTTAATTTCCAGTTAAGGTGTGTTTTAAGTAGTGCCTCACCATCTGGGCTTACAGGGGTAGTCCCAGATACTCACATGATGATTGCTGAGGGTGGGTAAGACACACATTTGCTATACATGTAATTTTTTTCAATGGTGGAAATGTTATGTAGCTGCCTAATTAGATTTATACAAATTCCTTTTCCTCTAACACAGTACAGGACACACTGCCCACTTACATTTTAAATAGCTCTGCCTAAAGGACTGCCAGAGAACTGAAACTGTAGAGACCAAGTAAAATGAAACAGTAATTGATCTGTAACAGAAATTAAATGAATACTGTGAAGTGCAGGCACAAAAATGTTTTCCACAAGACACTAAAAAAAATGGAAAAAACCTATATTGCTTGTACCTTAAAAAAACTAAGTGGTATATCTACAGTAGGGTTATATGTTTTCTTCTTGAAAGTTATTTAAAATTACTAGATCAGTCATGGGCAAACCTGTGAATTTCACTTTAAATTAAGGGGTGTGATGAGGAATATATATATTATATATATGTATTCCTGACAACTGCCTCTCTAAAGAGGTGTCTCTATCCCCTCTTTCTGTCTTCTGTAAAGATTAAAACAGAAGACAAGCACATAGCAATGGATGTAGGCACAATTCTTTAAGCATGTTTAAAGTAGTATAAATATTTTCTGCATTAGAGCCACTCTGTCTTGACAGAGAAGCAAGTTAGGAGATTATTCAGCCCCTAGTGTCTCCTACAACAATCCCAGATTCCCAGGGTTTAAGCCAGCTGCTGTCCTCACTTGCCCTGTGGTCCCAGTGCTGGGGGAAACCAGCACACAGCTCGATACTGCTGCAATTTCATTTCTCTTCAGTGGCAAGGGCAGAAAGCCAGAATTAGGGACCCCAAGGGATAAACTGATCCCCATAGTTGCTCCATGACCTATATCCTCTCCCACACCCTGCTCAGTCCAGGATGCTGTATCCCCCCCATCACAATCTCATCGCTTCATTAATGACCTCCTATCTCCCCTTTCATTCAAAGCCTCCAGCTTTGAGTCTAAAACTCCCACGATCTGAGCAGGTTTCCCTGGGTCTGTGTGGACTCCTTTGCCCCATGCTGCAAGCAGCACAACAGAACCCAGATATTGTGGACAAGGATGTGGATTGGATGGATGGATGGATGGATGGATGGATGGATGGATGGATGGATGGATAACAGATGAATGGATGGGTACGTAGATAAATCGATGGATGCATTGATAAATAAATGGATAGAATAGAATAGATAGATAGATAGATAGATAGATAGATAGATAGATAGATAGATAGATAGATAGATAGATAATAAAGAGACCTGCCTCTCTCCGGGGGCTGTCCCTTCCCTAGCTCAGGCCGGGGAGCTGCAGAGCTCGGGTGTTCCCGATCCAGCCCCGCCACTCCTCCCGTGACTTGCAGATTCGCCGCTCGGTTTTTCCTTTGTGGCGGCTGCTCTCTGGTGGATAAAAGTGGGAATTGCAGCAGCCGGATCCGACCCCTCCGCTCCCAGGGCACAGCCAGGGTAGGGGCGCAGGTGCTGGACAAAAAAACTCAGTTTAAGTCACTCCAAAGTGTGTCCAAGTCTCACCTGCTCAAGCCCAGCGAAAAAAAATGATAGCAGTTTTATATGTGACAGAGTTCAGGGGCTACAAGCTGTTTTCTGTTAGCTCTCCCCATCACTGATGGAATCCAGGGGTTTTAATAAAAAAAATACATATTTTTTTCCTCACAGATTTATGAACCAAGCAGTACTAAGTATTGTTACATCAGAGTTTTGCTGCACCTACTCAGGTGTAAATTCTTTGGAAAGTAAGTCAAGTGTCATGCACTTTCAGCAGTACCTGCTAAATGCATTGTTTTCATATGTTTCCATTATAATTTTTCACCAGGAACTGTGTGCCTGCATCTGTCTTAAAATTGCTTTTCAGTTTGTCATTGTCAGTGTGCCTGCTCCTTTAGAAAATGTGATACTAATGTAAGTACACATGTGTTGCCTAAACAGTAAATAAACTCTGGATTTCTCTCTACTAAATGGATGTTTTCTTTTCTATAAGTCTCTTTTCTTTCAATATCTACATGTTGTTGGTCAGAAACACTAAGCATGTCAAAACATCATCCAATAGAAAGATGGCTTTTCACAGCTCAGCTTTTTCAAGATACAGAAGTATTTAAAAAAGTAAAATAGAAAGCAAGATGTATGTAGTATACTGAAGGTCTAAACATCACTGTTTCATGTAAATGGTGTCCCAGATAGTTCACGGGTCACCCTATATTTCTGGGAGTGGTTTAGTTGTGTTGGAGACAAAAGGTCATCCTGTGATCCCAGAGGGTGCCTGAGCTGCAGTTGCTGCTGGAATCACGCGAGAGGAAGTGACCTGCAGCTGAGGACAAAGAAAATTAAAAAGAGGGGCCCCAACTCCCTTGCTTTCCCAAGTATTATTCCAAAACAGGGCATATCTGCTGTTTCAGTAAAGCATAGGCCAGATTTCTCTTATGCTGGGGTTACACAGCCCTTACCATTTCACTGGATTTGGTTTAGAAATGGTTCTGGTCACTTATTTAACTGTTGGCCTGGCCACTGTGTCTCCAGAAGCACCAGACATGAAGCAGGGGTGATCCCCTCATGCTGGGGCATCTCTCTGTTCACCTGTGATGACTAAAGATAACAACACCCTTGATCTCTCTGTCTCCTTTGAAATTCTACATTCAGAACCTACTTTTTCCTTCCAGGCAGTGGCCATGATGTCCATGAAACTGTGCTTGAATCACTTCTCCATTGACCTTCCTTTCAGCAGCACTGGGCCAGGTGTTTCCAGAGCTGCTCTCAATATGTCCATGCCATCCAAAGATTACAGGACTGAGAATTCAGCTTGCAGATGGGCCAAGCCTGGAAGCAGGAGACAAAGTTGGACACTGATGCTTTCTCTGGGCACTTTATCCTGTTACACTGGCTGAGTTAATAGGGTTCCCTTTGGTTTGTTGCTTACTTCTGACAATGTAAAGGCATTCTGAGGAAGAAAGATGGAAATCTAGGTCTTAAACCATACACTGTGAATGGGAAGACAGGTACAAGCCTAAACATCATATCTACACTATCTCCTTCCTGCCTAACTGGTTTGTTTTTCCTTCTTTATGCCCATTGTGGATCCTTTCTGATCCATGCACTTACTTTGACTTTAAGCTGCATCAACTGCTCTTCCTGCTTCTCCCCAGAATTCCCCATATCCTTTTTACTCTGGCTGTTTGGACCCCACTTTCCCTTTACTAATGCCCACCGTGATTCTTTTCTTATAAGTGCTACATCAACAAACCCTTCCTAAGTTGCTTTCAGAATAGTTCCTACGTGTATTTCTTTGTCTTTATTCTGCTTGGCCAGACTTGTCATTCAAAAAGTTTTATGCTTGTCCTCCCTTAGTCCCTCTTATATAGCATCTTTCCCTCCTCTCTCCATGGCTATCCTTCCTTCTGCTCTCCCCTTCCCTTCTTCACTTTCAAATCTGCTTCTCAGCTGAATCTCTGTTTTCTTCCTCAGATGACCAGCTAGAATTTCAAAATTAGCTTGTCCAAGGCCAACCTCTGCCCATGTCCTTTCCTTTCTGGCCTATCCATTTAAGCCAAAATGTGCTATTTTTCTGCCTGGAGCAGGATACATTCTGGGCAATTCTCACATTCTTATTACGATGCTCTATTGTTTACATTCAAATACCTCTAATCACTATCTTCTGGTAGCCAATTGTAGAACTATTTCTTCACATACCTGAAGATTCTTGACCTTGTTCATGAAATGCCAGTGTGGCACTTCTGTCACTGAAGTCTCTTTTTCAAGGCTTTCCACATGTCAGTGAGAAAATAATCTTATCCTCTGTTGCTTCATTAAAAGCACTTGGAAAGCCAAGATTATTCACCCAATGGACTTGAATTACTTGACCAGCTTGTGCTGCTTGACTGTTCATCATCTGATTTTCCTGTTGGATCTGTCTCCTTTGAGTCAGCTGAAGCAGCCACTGCAGGAAGCTGTGGAAGACAGAAGAACATAAAAAGAAGTCTCAGTAGATGGTATTTCCCTGCACAAAACACATCGACTTATAGCTTTAAATTAAAATATTATTTGTGAGCCATTTGAGACACCTCAGGACACAAGAAAGAACATGGTTTCTAGATATTTGTGTAGAAAACTTCTTCACATTTGACCTAGAAATGAGATTGAGCATGGAAAAATTGGATCCCACTAAGCACAAAGCTTATGAAAATGTGAATAATTGCACCTTCCACTAGACCATGTTGCTCCAAGCCCTGTCCAACCTGGCCTTGGACACTTCCAGGGATGGGGCAGCCACTGCTTCTCTGGACAACCTGTGCCAGGGCCTCGCCATCCTTATGGGGAAGAATTTCTTTCTAATATCTTATCTAAACATGCTGTCTTTCAGTCTGGGAGGTATCTTCTGTTCAGCATTATCTTTGGAGTTTGGAGAGTGAAGAATATCTCTGAGAAGATATATGAACTCAGACTTTTGAAGCAGTGAATTTCCTTTTATTCTCTGAAACTGGAAAGTATACCAGGAGATTTTAAAGCAGATGACCTCGTGAACTGACCATGTTAGAAAGGAAGTACTACTCCTTAGGAAGAAGTGTGTTCTCCATTGTGTGTGATGAGAAGAAGCAACATTTCTTCCTCAATCAAAACAAATGGTTCTGACTGTAAAGGATTCACTGGACCGAGAGAAGACCTGTCACCAGAGCAATAACTGCATGCTTATCTTTAAGATAGTCTTTGCAAATCCATTGCAGCTGATCCAAGGGGTAGTGGAGGTTCATACTGGTATTAATACTGAATTAGTTCTTAACTGCAGAATACTTTAGGAGAAGACATTAAAAATTTGGAGATCTCCTTGTGAAACAGAAAGTATTCAAAATTCAGCCTTCTATAAGGACCCTGTGCTTGAAAAAGCCTTTATTGTCTGAGTTCTGGGAAATGCAGTGCACAATACACGAACACAATGTTTACTACGTTTGCCTATAGTTGGAGCCTCTGTTCAACACTTTCGACAGAAGGCTTGTGTAAGGCGTCTCATGCTTGCCTGGTTTATTAATGCCAAACCGAATGACTTGGTAAGTGCTAAGAAAGCGAGTTAATGCTATAAAGACTTCAGGTGGCAAATATATTTCAGCATTTGTCCTTGCGATAGCCAGAAGACTAGGGAGGAGTCCGTGCTGAGACGCGGGGCAGGCGCCGTTGTGCAGTTCCTGCGCTGGTCGCCCAGTGGCGCTGTCGGCCAGCGCTGGGCGGGCATTGCTGCAGCTGGGCGGGAGCAGTGGGAGACCAGGGAGCACCAGTCAGATGCTGCGTGGCTGACACCGGCGGAGAGCCCAGCCGAAATGCCCCAGTTGCACTGGAATACGCCCTGGTTTAAAGCCTTTCCAAAGGATATTCTGGGAATCGTCGCATCGAGACGCGCCTGGAAACGCTAAGGAGCACAAGGCAAAACAGGGAATGTGAAGGCGAGAGACTGTCTCCCAGGCCCATCCCTGCGGGATTTGGGAGGATATCACCGCAGGTCTGAAGTGACTCAGACTGAGCCGATTGGTTGGTAAGCACCGCGTTAACATCGGGAGAAATAAATGTTTACTTTTAACAGAGTGATGAGGAAACTGGACTGAAGGCAGACAGAGAGAGGAAGTAGGTTTATCTCTCAGAAAATGATCCACAAACGGGATGGGCACCAGTGGTATTTACAATATAACAATATAAGCCAGAAGGCTGGGAATGATTCTCCCGGCTTTCTTCACGTTTGCATCCTACTGAGAATTCCGGGAAGCAGTTCCGAGGGAGTGCTGGGAATTCAGGCGTTGCCCGATTACTATAGAGACAAAAGTAGAAATCCATCCTGGAAGCTGCCTGGGAACGAGAGGACAGGGACGCTGGTCCCTCTGAATCAGGCATAGAAACCACAGTGACTCGGGGAAGCATCTGTGCTTTCGATCTGCTGGCAACGTCTCCTCCCAAGCCATTCTATCCTCAGGGGCTCCAGGAATGGGGAAGAAACGTCTATCCGGGAATAAAAGCATGGAGTCTCTTAGATTTCAGTCGGCAGATCTGAATTCCCAGCTGAAAGACCAAGAAGGGGATTTTGAAACTTAAGTTGTTGAAGCCGCAGAAGTGTGGGCAAAAATTTGTTTTAGGAACACAGTGCCCTGAAATACTGGAGCACACCAGGAACTGAGCAGGATATGTTGCTGCAGTCCTCTTCTAATGTTAAGTTTTATATCTCAGAGTAAAGAGAACCAGTCTTTTGGTCATTTTAAGCTACCTTCTTAGGATAAAATATCATCACTAAACAAAAGACGAGGAGGACTAAAACATCACTATATGCTTAAGGAGATAAGTGAATCCTCTGACATATATATGCAAACTACATTCTTATTATGGTTGCAGTTCCTTAGTCTGTCCTGAAATAAAGTGTGCTTTCGTCTGGCAGTGCTCAAACTTCTTTTTTTTCTTTTTTTTTCTCTTTTTTTTAAATTCATGTGTATCCATTTTATTGTTGTGGCACAATGGAAAACACCAACATTAGCTCTCCAGTGCTGCAAGGTGAGTGACCCTCTTTACTTCACATTTCTCTAAAATCTGAAAAAATATAAACTTCAGTGGAAGATCAGCATCTTTTGATGTGTAAAGACACTGTTACAGCCAAGAGCTCCGTTAAGGATCATTGCTCTTCTTACATCCTTCTACACCTGAAGCTGCAGGACACCATTTCGCTACTGAAATGATGGGAGCAACAATTACTGGGTAACTGCACGCTGCAGTCAGGGTGAGGAGTTCTGCGGAAGCTCTTCTAGGCCTGTGCCTGTTCCCTGCTGGCAGTGGTGCCAAAGATTAGGTTAAGTGGAAACAAATACACATTCGCCTCTCTGAGGTTCCAAGAGCTAAACAAAGGGGCACAAAGCAAGTGGATTCCAGTTGCCACAGTTATTTTTACATGACACCAGAAGAGGAGACAAGACACTTTCCCAGCTGTAGTTGGTTTTACATCAAGTTACTGTGTAGGTAATAATGATTACAGCTTGAGAGATGGACACGTCCCTGGAAGGGAAGAAGGGAATAAACACTTGCCTGTCCTTTGATGTTAGTTAGATACTATTTTAGATCCTATCACACTTCCAAGTCACGGGGCTGTAAGAGGAAATTAGAAAAAATGCCTGCATTCGTGCAAGATCCTTTAGTAGCTAAACTTATGAGGAATCCTAAAGTCAACCCTTGTTACTTTCTACTACTACTAAAATCATTAATGGGGTTTTTTTTAAACAAATGAAGGTGTCGGGGAATTTCTAGGACTTGACCTCAGGAGTACTATTGGACAACAGCAGCCCTTTTAGCAAGCAAAATTAAGGGGAAAACATCGAGGAAATTAAAGGAGCCAAAACTTAGAAGGTTACAGTACTTTATAATGATACTAAAAAAGCGTAGTTCACTTTAGAGTAAAATCTGAATTAAATTGTTCTAACCAGACATAAGTAGTACAAGCTGTATTTTGTTTAACCCTCCATTTTTTAATTCTCCAAGAGTGCTTGGAAGCAGCTGTATGCATCCCCAGCACACTGTGTGTGCATTCGTCGCAGAAGCAGTCGAGGTGTCCATCCCCGAGGCCAGCCATGAGTGCCTGACCCTGAGGATTTTATCCAGTCTCCGGCACGGATCCTACCTCGTTCTACCAGAGCGTGCTCAGAACCCCTTGGAGTCCCCTTCCATCCCCTCACAGGTCCGCTCTTGATCTCTTGATCTCTCTCTCAAAGCGAGTTTGGTTCTGCCTCTAACCATCTCATATTAAGCTTTATATATTCCTGGAATGCCCATAAAACAACTCATAAACAGTTTCTTCTCTCCTGTGAGACTCTTTCTGATAGTTCATTAAAATCTTTAGAACTTTTTTTTTCTCCTTTATCGTGTACAAAGCTTCTTGTTGAACCTCTGGAGTTTACACTTCAGTGATTCCTTCAGTGGCCCGTTAATTAGCGTAATTAGATCCCTGACCTTTGTTATTGTCCCCGTGAGCTCCTCGTTAGCTTTTGTGTATCTAGCGGCTTCATTTATGAGCTCTCGTGTTTGTTTTCTTCCCTTTTGTATTAACTAGCTCTCTTCAAAACATTAAAACACTGCAACAGTTCGGTGTTTTTGTACGCCTGCGAACATTTTTCAGGAATGTGTTATTTAGTGACACATCTTATCATTGGTTCAAGGATCAGCAGGCGGCAGGGTAGGAAACTGTTGCCAATTAAAGAGGAAAATGCTTTTCACACTGAAAAGTGTTAAAATTGTGTGTCCTCCGGGAGAGGTGTGATACCCAATGAGAAAAAAAACCCAACAAAACAAACAAAAAAACCCCATCAGTCGTAGGGTGATGTGTCCTAGAACAAAATTATCATTCTAGTGTGATGGCGAGCTAGGGCAATGATGAAGCATTTACTTACAGTACATTTCCCTGTCAACTCTCTGGCACCAGGTTTCATTCTCAATAACTTTTCTCACCCGGACCACTTGCTAATTGTCCTGTGCTGGTTAACAAGTGGAGAAGAGAAGGAAAATCTCACAATGAATCCGGAGGAAGTGAATCTTGTAATTCCTATACAACGCAGCGACAAACCAAAAGCTGTGTCTGAGGAGTTTGCGATTGCGAGCTGAGAATTGATACCCAGAGAAGCGATCCTCCTTTCAAGCGGGGAGAGAATTTATATTGCAATTTTTGGCTTCACTTTGGCACACACAGTGCATATTCAAGCACCAAACCCTGAATTAGCAGCCTTGCTCCGAAGGAGAGGAAATATTCCCCCTTTCGACGCTGGGTGGGGATGTTGGCCGCGGACCGGCGCGTCCCTCGGTCCAACCCCGGCTTTGCAGGCGCAGGAAGACAAAAAAGCCGTGGGAGGTGCTGGGGAAGGAGCCGGAGTACTCAGGGGCTTCCAGATTCCCTCACCCCCAAGGATTGCTGGCAAACACCGCTCTGCCTCGGACGCCGCTTAGAAATGCTGGGAGCCGCGGAGGAGGGTGGATGGCTTTTTTGGAGAGCGATGGAGTGTGGGAGACGTAGTGTAGACAGAAAGAGGCAAGTGATCTTGTTTATTCTGCTCTTTTGCATGTGTCAGATCGGGGCTGAAACCCTCCGCTATTCTCTGCCGGAGGAAATGGGGAGAGACTCCTTTGTCGCCAATATTGCAGAGGACCTGGGCGTTCCTCTGAGCCAGCTCGCGGCTCGCAAGGCACGCGTTGTGTCCGAGGGGAACGAGCAGGTTTTTCGACTCAATCAAAACACCGGAGTCCTGACGGCAAAAGAGTCACTGGACCGAGAGGATATCTGTCCGCAGAGCGATACCTGCACGCTCTTCTTTAAGATATTCTTTGAAAACCCGCTGCAGCTGATCCGAGGGGAGGTGGAGATTCGTGACGTTAACGATAATTCCCCTGTGTTCCCGGAGAAGGAGATGGTTTTAGAAATTCTGGAAACGACATCTCCTGGGTCCCGTTTCCCGCTGGAAAGCGCCCAGGACATGGACGTGGGCAGCAACGGCTTGCAGAACTACAGCCTTGGATTCAATCCTCATTTCTCCCTCGCTGTTGGAACAGGGAAGGACGGAGTAAAATACGTGGAACTCGTCCTGCAGCGCCAGCTGGACCGTGAAGAGCAGGGGGAGCTGAATTTACTTCTCACCGCCATCGACGGGGGCTCGCCGCCCAGATCGGGCACGGCTCAGATCCGGATCGTGGTGTTTGATGCCAATGACAACATTCCGGTATTCGAAAGGGAGTTCTACGAGGTGCGCCTGGCTGAGAACAGCCCCCCGGAGCAGCTGGTGGTCAGAGTCGCGGCCGCGGATCCCGACGAAGGGTCCAACGGGAAAGTGCGGTATACCTTCACCCAGACATCGGAGCGATCCCGGCAGCTCTTCCAGCTGAACTCGGCCACTGGAGAGATACGAGTCGCTGGCAACCTGGATTTCGAGGAAGCGAAAACCCATAAGATGGTGGTGAAAGCCACCGACGGCGGTGGGCTGTCTGCGCACTGCAAAGTGCAGGTGGAAGTCCTGGACGTGAACGACAATGCCCCGGAGATAGCGCTCACCTCTCTCACCGCCTCCATTCCCGAGGACGCCCCGCCACGCACCGTGGTGGCTTTGTTCAGTGTACGGGACCGGGACTCCGGGGACAACAGCAGGACGGAGTGTTCGATCGACGGGGACTTGCCATTCAGCCTCACCCCCACTTTTGATAATTACTACGAACTGAGAACAAACGCGGCGCTGGACAGGGAGAGCAAGGCGCAGTATAACATCACTATCACAGCCATGGACTGGGGCAGGACACGGCTGAGCACTCGGGAAAGCATCTTCGTACAGATATCGGATGTGAACGACAATCCTCCAGAGTTCATGCAGGAGATTTACGCCATGTCGGTCACGGAGAACAACAGCCCCATGCTCCGAATCGGCAGAATGAACGCCACGGACGCCGACGCAGGAAAAAACGCCCGCGTAAAATACGCGCTGGTGCGGCAGGAGGGCAAGGAGCAGCCCGACGTGTCAGTCAGCGCTGAAACCGGGGATGTTTATATCCTCCGCTCACTAGACTACGAAAAGGTGCGCGCCTTCGAACTGGCTGTGCGTGCCACTGACGGCGGATCGCCACCTCTCAGCACCCAAGCGCTGCTACGCGTTGTGGTGCGGGACGAGAACGATAACACGCCCGTGGTGCTGCACCCACCCCCCGACAGCAGCGCGGCAGGAGAGCTGGTGCCGCGCTGGGCGCAGTCAGACTACCTGGTGGCCAAGGTGATGGCCGTGGATGTGTACGCGGGGCAGAACGCGTGGCTGTCCTACGAGCTGGCCAAGGCCACGGAGCCGGGGCTGTTTAACGTGGGGCTGCACAGCGGCGAGGTGAGCACGGCTCGGGCCGTGACCGAGAGGGACGCGCCCCGGCAGAGGCTCGTCTTGCTGGTGCGAGACCGCGGGCAGCCGCCTCGTTCAGCCACCGCCACTCTTGCCGTCGCACTGGTGGACGGCTTCTCTGAAGCACATTTGCGGGTGAGCGAGGAGGCACCGCCTGCGGACCCTGATGGGCCGCTCACCCTCTATCTCATCGCCTCCCTGGCCTGCGTGTCAGCGCTGTTCCTCGCCACTGCGGTGGCCACCGCCGTGGTGAAGGTGCGGCAGGTCAGACGGAGTGAGGCGGAGTCTTTACCTACGTTCCCGGCGACAGCCCCGGAGAGCAGTGCTGGCTCCCTGCCCCGCAGCTACCTGTACGACATCTGCTTCGCCGCCGGGACCGTCAACAGTGAATTTCGATTCCTCAGGCCACTCTTCCCCTGCTTTCCCGCTGGTCTTCCTCCCGGCCCGGGCGAACAACAGAGCTCGGTGTGCTCGCATGATGCGGCCAACCTCGGCGAGGAAGGTGACTGGGCTGCACAGGTGAGGGACCTGTCAGGGCGGAGGCGATTGTGGGAGGGAGAGATAAGGGGGTGTGTGACATCCTGACAGTAAGGAAGTTGCTGAGTTGCTAGTGGAGAAGTCCCTGTGGCGGGAGGAGAAGAGGGGGTCTCGGAGCCGCTGGCTGTGCCTCCCAGGATGATCCAGCAGGTTTCAGCTGCTTCCCAAATGCTGACTAACCGTGCTTCTCTTCATCATAGAAGCATAGAATAGTTTGGGTTGGAATGAACTTTTCAAGGCCATCGAGTCCAAATTGCCCTGCAAGAGTCAGGGACATCTTCAACTAGATCAGATCGCTCAGAGCCCCATTCAGCGTGACCTTGAATATTTCCAGGGATGGGGCATTTCCCACCTCTCCGGGAAACTGCACCCATATCTATGCTGAGTATTCGCTTTAAAGCAAGTCTTCCGTGTCACTGGGAAGCAGCTGGACCATGAGAAGGTGAGCAGCAGAAGTAGAAGTGTGTCCCCATTGTGGGTCCTGCCCACTCACTGCATGGACCCCGTAGGAACCCGGGGTAGGAATGGCACTGCTTCTAGGGACACATCCTCCCGGAGGCGGCAGTAATGGGAATGCAGTGATCCCGTGCAGTGTCAGATGAGACTGGGGAACTACTGTGCAAAGGGGTGTCACTTCACTGACAGTGTCCCCTGCGCTGCTGTTAAGATCTGGTGTTCGGCGCTGCCGTGTGCCATCCAACAGGGTGACGGCAGTGTTGAACTCAAGCTGTCCTACCAGCTACTGGAGACTACGGAGGCAGGGACCTCTGCCATTAAATTCCCTTATGTTTTTGTGGCTTGCATGAAAAGCGTTGACTAGGAAAATTTGGTTATTGGGACTTTACAATGCACCCTTGAAGTCTTTTCCTGAGCCATGCAGGTGCTCCCAGACAGTACCAGCACTCGAGGATGCTGTGAATTCAGAGTGAGTCATGTCTGAGGCTCCCGTTATCTTCCGTGTGTTCAAAGAGCATGGGGAAGACACGAGGTGATCATTGAAACTCCTCACCCTCCCACTGAGTCCATATATATTACCATCATGTAGTCATCCCTTAACATTTTCATATTTCATAACCACCGATGACTTGGACTCACTTTACAGTAGGTTGTCAGAGCCACAGTAGCTTCCGGGCTACACAGGACCCTTCTTGATATATCAACATTAGACCACATTCACTGTTTCTAAGAAAGTGTGGTTTTTTTTGGGAGGCTCTTACTATCTTGAGTTATTCCCTGAGAACCATAAAAGTTTGCAGTAGTGCCTTTGTGTTGTCTACAGCAGAGGACGGTTTCTGCCTGTTCAGGTCAGAGATCCACCAGCAAGTCTAACCTCCCCTTTGGTTCTGGGTAGAGAAGAGTGGTGTCACACAGGTAGTGGTATAAGACATGCCCTCTAAGGTTTTCAATGATACCTGCTCCCCTTCAATGCCCAAAAGACAACTACTCTCTCTGTTCTTCGCAGGGCAGAGCCCCCCTCTCTGAAGATACAGGAAATGGAGCTGCAGAAGCAGCTTCCACTGCAAACAGGGTGCTGGAGTTAAATGTCTCTTCTGATCAAAACCCTTGGCTCACCCATCAGTAAGTGAAGAGAAAGACAAATGTCTGTCCTCATAGGGAAATGAGAAGAAAGAGACCAAACACCTATATAAAAGGGAGATCAAGGCTTCTCTGTGAGAGAGCAGAAACGGTCTCCTCTGGAGCAGTACTTCATTCACGTAGGTATTTTGTAATTATGATGTTGATGGAGGAGGACTGTGTTGCATGCTGATTATACAATAATGTATGATTGTGAAAGTGCTACTGCTTCTACATGTTAAAGGGAATACTGAAAACTGCAGCAGATCTTCAGCTTTTTCTTATGCCACATTTCCTATGGTTCTTTGCTTTTTGTTGCTTGTTTGGTTGGTTTTATGGAGAGTACTCTGTAATAATATCTTACTTTTTTGCCATCTGTTCAATACTAGGCGCCACAAGTATTAAGCTACTTTGAGTGGTACTTGAAAAGGAATTTCTTACTAAAAGGGAGAAGCTGTTTATATTAGAAACTGCTGGCACTGGCACATTTGGTGTAGTTGACCAAGAGTTTACAGGTTCTCCTTATTGTAGAGAGTGGGCTTTGAACTATGTGAGGGGTTTGTGCTTGCCTTTTGGTTTTTTGTGGTGGGGAGTTTCTTTTTTCTTTTTTTTTAAATATGGTAAAATTGAAAGTAACATTTAAGGATTTTTGAGTGTAAAGTAATAGCGAATTAAAAGTACTGTTCGTGATTTTACAGTAAAATAGGTGAAACTATTTGCAATTCACTTAGGATACTGTAGAATATAGGCTTTCAGGAAGCTTTCCGTTTTCTTTTTCTTCATTAATCGGTATTGATCTACAAAGTAATATGATATTTCCTGTAGCTAACACATTCTAAGAGTCAAATACCTGGTGACAGAAAACAATAAAACCTACTTGAAACTTCCCCGGGTGAGTGTGCTATATCGAGATCATCTGTCATATCGGAGTCATCGCTGGAGAAATAGCCACCCAAAGAGCAGTATTTCAGGAATAAGTCCGTTCATTTGGACTGGATTTTATGCAGGTGAAACCAGAACGACCTGGGAAGTAGGCCGTTCTCAGAAGCCGGAGCAGAGTGGAGAGGGCTTTTCTGAGCCAAGCTGAGGTCCGAGAGATTCTGCACCCACCCTGAGAGCTCATGAACTGGGGGAACAATCTCGATCCATTCCGAGAATTACTCTGGGGAACATACGATCTCTGCCGTGGACCAGTTCACTTGGTTTGTTTGGCACCTGTTACACTATACAGCTTTTTAGCTAAACAGCCTGAAAGAAAGTAATTTACCCAAAACCTTATAGTGAGGCGCGTGGGGGAGGCGGGGGGGGGGGGGGGAGAAGGGTGCGAGTAGGGAAAAAAAACCTACAAAACTCAGCTTTTAATAAATCTCCTTTTCAAATAAAAACAGAGGCACTGCTCATTCAGGCGGTGGCAACACTTTGAACAGGATTGTATTGACAGTTAAATCTGTATGGCTTGACCACGGAAGAGAGAAACAGAGCCGTTAATCTGCTTTCCAGACTTTGCGCTGGAAAATCTTTGCGCCCTTCCGCAGATCGGCCTCCTGGTGCCGCTGCTTACCGCGGAGGCTCCGCACAGCTCCCAGTTCCCATCTCCGCCGCCCCCGGGATTCGGGCGGGCGGGTCTGCACCGTCTCGGGCTGCTGTGTCCGGGGGTCGGCAGGCTGTATCGGCAGCTCCATCCATCTCACAGAGGGGGAGATCGGGTCGCTGGAAGGGAATGAAGCTGAGGAAAAGCGACCAGCCCCTTCCGGGACGAGGGGTGGCTCTGATCCTTCTCCTCCATATCTCAGGGATGAAAGCAGAAACCAGTCGGTACTCTGTGCCCGAAGAGGAGGAGAAAGGCTCCTTTGTGGCCAATATCGCTAAGGATTTGGGACTGACCGCTGAGGAATTATCGGCTCGGCTGGCTCGACTCGTTCCTGATGGAGAAAAACGGTATCTACAGCTGAACCAGCACACCGGGGATTTGGTGGTAAGAGACCAGATGGACCAGGAGGAGCTGTGCGGACAAACTGAGCCTTGCCTGGTGCGTTTCGAGGTGCTGCTGGAAAGCCCACCGCAGGCCTTCCGAACTGAGGTAAGACTCACCGACATTAATGATCATGCTCCTGTGTTCTTAAATAAAGAGGTAGTTTTAATGATCATGGAATCTGCAATGCCAGAGACTTGATTTTTGTTGGAAAGCGCTTGGGATCCAGATGTGGGGAACAATAGTCTTCAGCATTATAGTATCAGCTCGAACGGGTATTTCCATGTATACACCCGGCGGCGAAATGACAGCAGGAGGTACGCTGAGCTGGTTTTGAATAGAGCCCTGGATCGGGAGCAGCAGGCAGAAGTTGCTTTCAGCATCACGGCTGTGGATGGCGGGACCTCACCGAGCTCTGATACAGCCTTAATCCGTGCGGTAGTCCTGGATATAAATGACAACATCCCGGTATTTACCCGGAGTCTGTATAAAGTCCCTGTAATGGAAAACAGTTCACAGGATACCGTAGTGGTGGTGGTGTCTGCTAGTGATTTAGACTCCGGAACGAACGGGAAAATAGCCTATTCCACAGTTCAGAATTCAGAGGAAAATTTTGAGACGTTTAAAATGAATACAGAGACAGGTCAGATTCGACTCAAAAAGACTTTGGACTATGAAGAAACAAAGACTTATGAGATAGACATCCAGGCCACAGATGGAGGGGGCCTGTCCGGACATTGCAAGGTGGAGGTGCAGGTAGAGGACGTGAACGACAATGCCCCTGAGATGATCATCACCTCCCTCACCAGCACCCTCTCGGAAGCCGCCCCACCGAACACCGTGGTGGCCCTCTTCAACGCGCGGGACCGGGACTCGGGGGACAACGGCAGGACAACCTGTGAGCTGCCAGGCGAGCAGCCCTTCGGCATCGCACTGCTGGTGGCCGGTGCGTACCCGCTGGTGACATCGGAGTCGCTAGACCGCGAGCAGGTGGCAGAGTATAACGTGGCTGGGCGAGCCCGTGACGAAGGCTCCCCTGCGCTCTCATCGTCCAAAACTCTTTTCGTGCGGCTCTTGGATGTGAACGACAACGCACCCACCTTCACCCAGGACTTTTACATCATGGTGATAAGTGAAAACGAGCCTGCAGAGACGAGTCCGGGCCGCCTGAGGGCCACGGACTCTGACGTGGGAGAAAACGCCCGTGTGAGATACGCGATAGAGGTATCCGCGCCGGGCACCCCCACCGTGATATCATTCATATCTGCGGATGTGGACAGCGGAACTGTCCAGACATTGCGCCCACTGGACTATGAAAAAGTGCGCACCTTTGATCTGGTGGTGCGCGCCAGCGACAGCGGTTCGCCGGCGCTGAGCACCCGGGCGGTGCTGTGCATACTGGTACAGGACAAGAATGACAACGCGTCCGTGGTGCTGCACCCGCGGGCCGACAGCAGCGCGGCAGGAGAGTTGGTGCCGCGCTGGGCGCAGTCAGACTACCTGGTGGCCAAGGTGATGGCCGTGGATGTGTACGCGGGGCAGAACGCGTGGCTGTCCTACGAGCTGGCCAAGGCCACGGAGCCGGGGCTGTTTAACGTGGGGCTGCACAGCGGCGAGGTGCGCACGGCGCGGGCCGTGTCAGAGAGGGACGCGCTCCGGCAGAGGCTTGTCGTGTTGGTGAGGGACCGCGGAGAGCCGCCACCGTCACTCTTGTTCTCGCACTGGTGCAGGACTTTTCCAATGCCTTCCTGCAGCTCGCCCACGATCCTGCGAGCAGGCAGCAGCCGCAGGCGGCAGAGGAGGACCTGCTTACCACCTACCTTATCGCCTCCCTGGGCTGTGTCTCGTTGCACTTCCTGCTGTCCATCCTCACTTGGGCGACAACCAAGCTGTGCAAAGCTCACCTCCGGGCACACCTTTCCCCTCCCTCTCCCAGCTGCTATATGGATGGAGACTTCGTCAGCGACGGCGTAGACTCTGTCACCAGCTTACCGGTACGAGGTGTGCCTGACTACTGGATCGGGGAGGAGCGAATTTCAGTTCCTGAGGCCCGTCCTGCTCAGTCCGCAAAGCGAGGCTGAGATGGAGCCGGACAAGGACGAAAATCCACTACGCAGCTCGCAGCCCCCCGGCGAGAGCACAGCCGCTTCTCCCTTTCAGTCGTCGAACTGAGCAGTCGGCGGGGGTGTCCATGCCTGAGCCGTACTGGGATGCACCTCCCTACCCCGTCCTCAGCCTTGGATTCCCCAGTAGCTGTAGTGCCGTCCTGTGCTGTTACAGGCGTGCTGGATGTGGGAGGGGCTGGGCAGCTTTCCCTGGCCGGGGAAGACGGGTCAGACCCTCCAGGTTCAGCCTCCGCCCCACGCTGCCTTGCGAAACTCCGTCTGCAGCTTTTATCGCGGTGTTTCTCGAAGGGCGACGACTCGCCTATCATTAAACAAACGCGCTCTTCAGACCTCGGGCTTTGGATAGCAAGGAACAGGGGTATATGCAGAGCAGGCGTCGGCCCTGCCCGTGAACTCCCGCTTCCCAAAGGGCTCCTGCCACACATCCGCGGCATATCTCTCCCCGGTGTGATGTGTGCGCGTCCTGCCACAGGTGCCCCGTCCGGCAAACTGAGGAACCACGCGTGTCCGTGGAGCGGTGCGAGCGGCAGCGCGGGCAGCGGGCGGCGGCGGGCGCAGTCCCAGCGCGCACCGCTGGGTGGTGGTCTCGGCCAAGGCGGCGCCGAGAGCTGCGCCAGAGGAGGCGGCCGAGACAAGCCCTGCACAGCCCAGCCCAGCCCAGCTCAGAACAGCTCCGAACAGCCGAGCCGGGAGGAGCTGGCAGCGGCTGCGGCTGCGAGCGCTGTCCCCTGCCATCCGCTCCCGGGACACCGCGCCCGCACTCCGCTCTGCCGGCCTGACCCGCTGACACACAGGCAACGACACCGCCCGCCGCCGCCGCCGCCGCTTGCCGCGGAGGACTACGCGACAGATCCGCCAGAACGAGCCCGCCCGCCGCCGCCGCTTTCCGCCGCCGAGCCATGGCGATCGCAAGGCAAGTGCTTTGTCTCTGTGCTTTGCTGTGGCTGCCGCACGCTCGCTCCGAGCCCATCCGCTACTCCGTAGCCGAGGAGGCGGACAGCGGCTCCCTGCTCGGCAACCTGGCGCAGGACGCGGGGCTGACGCCGGCGCAGCTCTCGGCTCGCCGCGCCCGCCTGCTCTCGGAGGACGGCCGACAGCACTTTCGCTTAGACCGCGCCACCGGCCGCCTCCTCGTGGCGGACAGGCTGGACCGGGAGGAGCTGTGCGGCCACTCCGCCACCTGCATGCTCCCCTTCGAGCTGCTGCTGGCGGACCCGCTGCAGTTCTTTCGGGTCGAGGTGTCCCTGGAGGACATCAATGACCATTCTCCCGTTTTCCCCGAGCAGCGAGTAACTTTTGAGATCCCGGAAAGGAGCGACCCTGGCTCTCATTTCCCACTGGAGGTTGCTCGGGATCTTGATATTGGCAGCAACAGCATCCAGGCATACAGCATTAGTCCCGAAAATGAGTTCTTTAGTGTCGCCTTTGGCAGTCGGAGTAATGGAGACAAATATATTGCACTGGTTTTAGAGAAACCACTAGACAGAGAGGAGCAGGCAGAGTTGGATTTCAGTGTCATTGCTGCGGATGGAGGTTCTCCTCCTAGAACTGGAAGCACCCAAGTCCACATTTTTGTTCTCGATGTAAACGACAATGCTCCCATCTTCACACAGGAGCGTTACACTGGCCAGGTGTTGGAAAACGTGCCGGAAGGCTCTGTAGTCCTGAGCGTTTTGGCAACTGATCTGGATGCAGGAGTTAATGGGGACATCATCTATCAGTTCAGTCAAGCAGTCGAGCAGAGCAACTCTCTGTTTGAGATTGATCCGAGAAGTGGTGAAATTAGAGTCACAAAACCACTGGATTTTGAGGCAGTAAACACGCATGAGCTCAGTGTGAGAGCCAGAGA
>WBMV01002525.1:2410-19261 GCA_013396655.1 Campylorhamphus procurvoides
GATGGGAGACAGTCTTTTCCAATTGTCTCCAGTATGAGTCTTTCCCACAGGCTGAAGTTCTTCATTAAATGCTCGAGCGTGGGTCCTTTCCATAGGGTCACAGGTTTTCCCAGCAAACCTGCTCCAGCACAAGCTCCTATTTTCATGGGGCCATAGGTCCTGTCAGGAGCCTGCTGCAGCATGTACCATCATTCTTTGGTCATTCTCCTGCTTCAGCTTCAACTCCTCTGATGACCCTGGAGTTTGCAGAGCTCTTTCATATGTTCTCAGTTCTCTGGATGCAACTGCCCAGGTGCAGCAACATAGTTTCCTATTCTCAAATCCTTTATCCCAGCATCACTATCACCATTAATTTTACAATGTCTGAGTTGACTTGGTTTGCCAGGAGCCAGTCAGACAACAACTCCAGTTGCTGCCTTTCAGTGTCTCCCTGATGAAGTAGGTTTCCTAAAGCTCCCACTGATTTGTGAAGGGTGTTGTAGTTGTTTTCTGTAAATAAAAATCTGCCTGCATGGAGTACTAAACAAATTAATCTACCATGAGACCTCAGCCCTTGATTTACATGCTTAAGTCTTGATGGAGTTTGACAGTACAACCTCAGAAGGTACTACAGGGGAGTTTTCTGAATACCCTTATATTTGTGGTTTTCTGATATTCCTGAAAATAATTGCTTTTTATAGATATTCCTTTTAATAAGTAAAGAGTAAAATAATCTGGTCACGAAAAAAAAAAAGTCATGAAATATGAAGAATGTATTTCCTTCATATTTGAAGAACAGAAATAAAATGCAAAGAACAGAATTCCAAGGCCTTTATCCCATTTTTTAATTAGTTTTGAAGGAGAATTTCTGCTTTTCTTCTCACTTCATTTCCAGAATGTATAGCTATGTATTAGAAGCTGATAGTGAGACTTTTCACTTTTTGTGAGAAAACAAAACAAAACAAATATAAATATGTATATATATGAAAGATGTTAAGAAATAAGCAAAATTTGTGATTTTTTACATATCAGAGCATATTCCACATATGTGATTATTAGTCAGAGTGCAGCAGTTCTGGTTTCCAACGAAAAGAGGTGAGTATGCAGATATGAATGAGTTAATTTTAAATGATTCCCCAGTTATGTAAATGCACAGAATGTAGTGCCACTTTCTATTCTTATTACAATTGTGAGACTGTCACTGTAATTGATTAATTTTGTGCCATTCTTTCCCAGTGATCTCTTTGTCACAAGAATGAGCTATCACAGAATTTTAATGCCGAGTATATTTTAGTTTTCATGATGTATTCCGATTCTTATTCTAGTGACAAAGGTTGGCACAAAATCAGACCATATTCATGACAAAGACTGCAAAAATAAAGCAGGAAACTATATAGAATCCATCTTCATGACAATCTCAGAACAATGAGAACAGAATTATCAGAAAACAAAACTCTTTTTTTCTAGTGGCAGTCTCAGTATTGTAATATCACAGTACTCCAAAATGCATTTCTGAACCTTTTCGATTGGATGAATTAAAATCATTGCAGTGTGGATATTCTTCACAGTATTTTAAAAGGAGAGAGTGGGGGAAAAAATCTTGCATCAAAATGTGATTTGTTAGAAATAGTTATGGAAACTGGAAAATGCCATTTGGCTGCTTGTTAATTCCTAAATCTACCACTGAGTTACTGGCAAGAGGGAAAAAGGACAAGAAGGGAAGAAGGAAAAACTAAAGGTTGTTTTTCATATCATAAATGAATTGATTCTTTCTAGGCTTAGTGTTAGCACAAATATTTGATAAACTGCTAATATCGCAAAACTGTGAGTACCAAGAACAAGAAACATTCAGTAAGTTAGAAATAATTCCCATTTATTGAAGTCATGTATTCTGAAGTTATGAGTTATGCCTATTCTCCATGTTATGTTGCTAGAAGTAGTGTGAGCCAAGAACCAATGGTGACTTTATTTTTGGTTTTGTGGAGTAAACTAAGTTATAGTCCCTAAAACTGAACTCATTGATTATATACATGCTCTACATTTGTCAATCGTTCTGTCTATTGTTTTAGAGCACAAATGTTTCAACTCTCTCTTGGAATGAAAACAATTATTAAATGCAAGCAGGTAGCTAAACAAGTCTGACTATGTTATATTTTATTGTAAACAAAAAGAAAAGCAAACTGTTCAGCTTGGTGGCTAGACAATTGGATGGTGAAAATATTTTCTAGTTTAACAATGAAATGATAATCATAAATGTTTTACTTCAAAGGTCAGTTCATATTTCTAATTTGACGGATTACATATTTGGCTGTGAGCTCACACCTAACATACAACTCAGAGCTTTATTTGATATTATTTTTATATGTATTTCTGAAATCCAAGAAGAATAGAAGGGAGGTCGCTGCTTGGGTGCCTTAAACATTGCTAGTTACAGTGGAGGGTGGGGTGGAACAGGTGGAATTGGTACTAGTATTTTTTATGACAAGACTTTGATCAGTTGGTCTTTTTCAAAATTAAACTTCAGGATTTCTAATGTCACTGTCAAAGATCCTCATTGTGGTTGTAAACCTGTAATTTTTGACAGATACTAGAGTTTTCTTGCTGACTAAATATCTTCACATTTTGTTGTTCCCAGAAAAAAAGGCAGAGGCTCATTTTCCTTCTCTGCTATTATTAGTTCTCAACGTCCTCTTCTTTCTTTTGGTCCTGTGTATATTATTATCTCTGTTTCTTGATAATCTTCTTTGAAACTGACCTTTCACACCATGCTTCTTCCTAGTCCTACACCATGACTGTGCTGTGTATAGGACTGTGAATTTGTAGACTTCCTATTTCTGCGTGATCAGAAAGACTGCGTAGAAGGAGAGCTCATGGTATCCCCTCTTGAAGTGGAGCTCCAGATGAAGTCATGTGGAGATAGATCTCTTACCTTACATTTGTTCTTATCATTTTTCTTCTTGACTGTAGGGGATAAGAACTTTCACACCTACTTACATTCGCTGAATATATGAAAGAGTATTACAAAAAAAAAAGCTTCTGCTTGATTCACTGCTACTACAACTGTGAATCTGACTTGGCTACTGTGTCTTGATCTCTTCCCTGGCTGATTCCTCGGTGTCCAAAAACAGCTCAACCAGTTCTGGTGTGCTCACAGTTAGTGGCTTAACATACATGACAGTAACACCGTTGTCCTAAGATCACTGTCATTTAAGTCAGCATTAGCTTGTAACTGAGTTCGCTTTCAATTCTCTTCAGAGTCCTTACCAAAACCTTCTGAAACCTCAAGAACTTAGTGTTGCCAGAACCTCTTTCTTCTGAAATGGAACATGATAGCCCTGGAGTTTCATCACTCAAGAGGCATTGACCAATACCAGTCACAGAAGAAATGTGATCTAGTTCTTGAGAATCTGCCTCATACGGAGGTATTGTAATAATTAAGGAGTCTGAACATCTCTTGTCATCACATAATGGAGTAAGAGAGTCATGTTAGTCATGCTGATCGTATGCTTTTGGTTAAAAGGAAATAGTCAAGAACTGACAAATGCAACTGAAGTATGGTGTTCCCATGTTAAGATGTTTTATTAAGAAAATCTACAGCCATCAGGAATGGTGAAAGAGCTTTTTCTTTTTTCTGAAACTCTGAGTGTGTACTCTTTGAAGTCATTTTCATAATGAATTCTATGGAAAATACACTAGAATGATGCTTGCAGAGTGTTTATTCTGCTTTGGTTTTTTTGACCACTCCTGGACAAAACAGAACCAGAATGTGTTGGATCAGTGATTTAGGTATCCAAATTGTTAGATCTGTTCAGAGAAGGCTTTAGAAACAGGAGACACCTTTTTAAGAGTCATCAGGTGTACTGTCTTTAGCTGGAATAGACTTAAATTTCTTCACAGTAACTTTTATATTTTGGATTTGTGATGAAAATGGTGTTAATTATACTGGGATATTTTAGTTATTGCTGAGTAATGTTTGCACAGTCTCAAGGCACTTTTTGCTTCTCACACCACACCATCAGTTAGGAGGCTAGTGGTTCACAAGAAACTGGGAAGGATGCAGTTGGGACAACTGATCCTAACTACCACAACAATATTCCATACCATATTACATCACACTCAGCAATAAAAGCTGTGAGAAGAAGTGGGGAACATTCTCATTTATGACCTTTGTGCTGCAGAGTAGCTGTTGCACATGATGGAGCCCTGCTTTCCTGAAGATGGCTAAACACTTGCTTTCCATTACAAAGAAGAAAATGAATTGCTTGGTTTGTTTTGTTTGCAAGTCTAGATATTTCTTTATCATTGGACTCTATCTCAACTCAAAAGTTTTCACACTTTCACCCTTTGAACTCATTCTCCCACTGGAAAACATGAGCAAGCAACTATGTGGAACTTACTTATTAGCCAGGGTTAAACCACAGCAATAACAGAATCATGGAATCTTAGAATCATAGAGTTTGGGTATGAAGGGACATTTAAGATCATCTAGTCCTCAATCCCACTGCTATGGGCAGGGAAGCCTTTCACTAGAAAGAGTTTGCTCAAACCCCCATTCAACCTGGCCTTGAACACTTTCAGGGATGGGGCATCAACAAGTTATTTGGTCAACCTGTTCCTTTGTCTCACCACCCTCATAGTAAAGAATTTAATCTCAATATTTATCTTAAATTTTCTTTCTTTCAGTTTCAGACCATTACCCTTTATCCTATCACTACACTCACTGATAAAAAGTCCCTCTCCAGATTTCTTGTAGTTCCCCTTTATGTACTGCAAAGCTTCTGTAAAGTCAACATAGAACCATCTCTTCTATGGGTTGAACAACCACAACTCTCTCAGCTTGACATTATCAGGAGGTGCTTCAGCCCTCTAATCATCTTCATGGCCCTTCTCTGGGAAGCCTTTCTCCAATCTGTTGGCATCTGGTACAAGCAATTTGTGCTGTCTTCGGGTAAAATGTTGTTATTCACTACAAACTTCTTAGCTGCTGGTCATCTCCAAAAAAAAAAAAAAAAGAGAGAAAGATCATTATTCTTCTAGGGAGAAAATGCTGGGGTATAGACAAAGAAATTTATAAAAACTTTTAAAAAGTTTAAAAGCAAGCAGTAGCCAGCACAAGAGAAGATCAAAACTCCAACACTAACTACTTTGACTGGATTTTCTGCAGAACACTTTACAGGAATAGGTAGCATTACTAGATGTCATACTAATACAAAAAGGAAGGACTCTGAAAAATATCCAGTCTGAAGAGCAACTTTTCTAGAAAATCTGCTCTTCCCAATGAAGTAGTCATCCTCTTCACTAGCAAGAGCAAAACTCTCTGTTATCCTCCATTTTAAGTAGAGGTCCTCATTGGCAGCAGCACTTCTTTCATGGGAATGTAGGAGACTGCAAGATCATGTATGCACAGAAGTCCTAAATTAGCTGTTCTCTTATGAATGCAGACATGCAAGAAATTTATCAACTGACACCTCCTTCCCTTCAAAACACTGGCATTCTTTTCATCCTTAGAAGCCCAGCTTTGACACTGGTGTTTACTCTTTCTGACTTCTGAAGAATATATTCTCTGTTTTCCAGTTCTACGTTGCTCGTTTCGTACTGATGCCCTATCTCCCCTGTACTCCTTTTCTTACTCCAAGTTCAGCAGTTGTTCCATTGATGCAGACTCTATTCAAAGCTCCTCAGGGATATGGCACATGAGCAACTAGCTGGTAGTGGATCTGCTAGACAGTTCTCCTGGCAATCAGAATTCTGTAGCTTCTGTACTGCTCTAGAAATATCACAGAATTAGAATGAATTTCCACAGAGTAAGATGTATAGAAAATGAGTAAGAGAAGCAGAAGACAGGCATAGTAAGACTTTTAAAAGGAACTTGAATCATGCTGGCATATGTCAAGACTACAGGCAGGACTTGCTCTATTCTCTCCATTTTTAAATTACTGTAGCTGTTCAGTAAAATACTGATTAACATCTTGTGAGACACATTTCCAAAAGAAACCAATGCTTACACATTAAAAATACAAGAAGAGTTAGTTCCATCCTTATAGAAAACAAAACAAACAAAAAAAAACCCCAACTAACCAAACAAACAAACCAAAGTTTTTCTGGTCCTGCACTGTTTATATACCTCTGCTTTCACTTCATTGTGACAACCATGCTGGCTACTATTGTGGACTACACACAGGCATTGTTAGTCTAGGCGACCTCCAGGGATGCTTTCCATCCTGAATTAGTCAATGGCTTTTTAAGTATAGCAGAAACAATCAGATGTCATTTCTACACCCATCCTCAGTGTGTTTGAATATAGTCAGGCTGTCAACTGTACTTAGCTATAAAACTATTTTAACATGAATTTAGATATCGAGCTTATTCACAGGCATTAAAAACTAATGAAAATGAGTGACCAAGTTACTTACAGAAAAGTCATTAAGTTACCTTTCGTAGCAAGTAGAGAAGCAGGTTGTAACCACATGCTTAATGCTCAGTAAAAAGTGTGCCATACAGACATGCAAAAAATACACACAGGCACACAAACACACAGGCACACAGGCACACAACATAAATGGACAAAAGCCATGGGTTTGTGCTCAGCAATGAGTGTATCTACAATGATGAATAGCATTAAAATGACAGCTAAACTAATATTCAAATTGAAATTGTCCACGTGCAACACTTTGGCATCCATGTTTATATTCATGACATTTTTTTAAGCAGTCATATGAACCAAATTCTCTCACCCCTTCAGGCGGAAAGAAGATGCTATAGAAACATATGAGTTTCTCTAATTTTTATTCTGTTTGCAAATCTTTAACTTTCCTTTGGTAGACACAACAGTTATTATTTCTGAATTCTGTCATTTCTCTTTTTTTCATAATTAATTTTAAGAAGGGATTTAATACCTTCCTTTTATGATATGAATGGTGAAATTTTAAATTCAGTTCACAAAACTAACATTCTTTAGTTTGGACAGGTAAGTTTTAGGTAGCATACCTGATGTACTTAATAAATCATACAAATATAAGAATAGGCTGTGTATTCAACCTCAATTTGATTTTCTTAGTGAACAGTTTAAATTGTGAGCATGGATAAATTAACAGAAATAAAATTATTTTGTGAAATACTCCTTTTACCTATGTTGCTTATTATGTAAGAAAGGGGTTTCCATCTTGCAGAAATACATACTTGATCCTTCAATAATGTCAACAAAATGTTCAATGTTGAGTCTCGGTTATACCTGTCATATTAATTCCTGAATACAAGGATTAGATTTGATAAAAGATAAAGGTCACAAACATGTTTTATTTAAATGAAAAACATGGATAATATAAAGACCACATGGAAACATGATTGCTAGGTAAAAAAAAAAAAAAATCTTTTCAATTATAGCTGCATATAGAATGATGCCTCTCCCTTTTCAAAGTTTATTTTGACAAGAAGATAAAATATTCAAATTTATGATGGGATTTTTTTAATGCATTACATTATTTTCTTGTAATTTTTTTGTAATTGTAGAACTGTATAAAAATTTGATGAAATTACATAAAACTTGAAGGAGGTTATAAAGTGGTGACTAGTAAAAAACTGAAATAAATAAAAATAAATAACCTTTAGCATTTGGAGATTTCTGTGAAAAATATGAAATTTAAATGGGAATTACTAAAATCCAATTTACACAACTTGAAATTAAATGGAATCAACAAAATTGAAACAAATTCAAAAATTCAATGCACATTATTTTAAAGTGAATGTGTTATGTTCAATCCTTAACCTGAAATGTTAGTATCTCTTCAGTCTAAAGTTGTCCCACTTCACATCTTAAGGGTCTTTTTATTATTGTATTATTTTGATAATCTTTGATTGATATACTCCTTTTGTGCAACAAAAAAATCCTTTTAGTTAAATTTACTTTTTCTAGACTAAGTGAAAATAACTACATGACTGAAACATTTATGACATTATTATTCTTGCAGGAAGTTTATTTTCAGTCTCCTTTTGGATAATTTTTCACCTCTGTTGCTTGGTCTTTTAGCAGCCTTTCTGATCCAATATTAATGCAAATTACATTGTCATGTTTTGTGACTTTTCTGCACTTATCAGCTGTAGCCTAGATTCACAGATGCTTATTTTTATTTTAGTACTTTTTTTTTAATCACTAATGGATTTGCTGCTAACCTATGGCTTCATCCATGGAAAGTGGCCCTTTGTATCATTGATGTATGCCTTGTGCTGATAAGTACTGTGATTCATTTTCCTCTTGGGTAAGCACAGTTAAAAAAAAAAGGGGGAGGGGGGAAGGGGAAAGGCGTGGATAGGGGGAAGGAGGAAAAGAAAGAGGGGAACTCTCAGAATAATAATTACCTTATCCCAAGACAAGGATGGCAAAACACACTTGCTCGCTTTCTAACCTTCAGTTATGTGTGAAGAAATATGGCTGCTTCAGGACAAAAACTGTATGATAGCTTCTGTCATTTTAATGTTATTTCACGGAATTCCTCAAAACTGCATTTCCTTTAATATTATCAATGTGATAATGTTTTAATTATAGGGTAAATCTTGGCCTAATTATGAATTCTTTCCTGACATCAAAAGCACTCTCCCTAGTATTCTCAGTGTCATTATTTCATATTACATTTTAATCTATTAGTTCACTCAGTGTGAACTGAGCATCCTAATATGTAAAAAATCATTTGTCATGATTCAGTGATCTAACAAGGCTTGTTGAAAGGTAAACTGATTAGTAAAAATAAAGAAGATTTCATCCTTATGGAATGTATTATAAAATAAATTTTTTACACAAGAATACTGTTATCACATAAGTCAGGAATAACTGTTGTGATATATATTTTGCTATATTGCATAAAATTTTATCTGTTTTATGGTCTGAAAAGGAACAAAAAATATACTTAAATATTTAATTCCTTGCTGGACAAATTTTAATTCAGCTGTAGTCATTTGTGCTGTAATGGGCAGCGTGTAAATATTTTCTGATTTTATTGTATTTGGATTATGAAGATCTAAAGTAGACCTGGCCAGACAAATGGATAAACTCAAAAACTGTGTGTCTCAAACTGCTCTAAGAATTGTCTAGCTGTATGTCTACAAGTTTGAATGGTTTCTGTCTTTAGTATCCTGTAGTTCCTTTATCCAGAGCTAAGGAAGAAAAATGAACCAACTAAACTTGATAAACATACAGATATATGGCTGATTTAAACTGAGATTTGAATACAGTAACTTTTTTTAACATAATTGAGTTCTAAGAAACGTCACTTATTATTTTCTTATCATGCTAACAAAATTACATAGGTCTCTATAAATCAATTGTTGTTGAGGGTTTGCTATATCATGAACATCTGCTATACCATGCTCTTTGTTGATATCACAAATAGATCACAGTTTTGTGCCTTGCTTCATATGCAGATGCTTTTTAAAGAGTATGCAACTAAACATTTCAGAAACAGCAGTTGGTATTTCTAGAGCTGCCCAAGTAACAAGATCTTGAAATCAATATCTCTTCTATTTGTCTTTCATTTGTATTTGCATCATCCAAAAATGTAAAATTGTCTTTGTTTGCTTTAAAATTTACAAGTAAACAGGTTTACAGTGAAACTGAGTTTTACAAGCACCATGTTCACCAGGTTGCACCAGGCTTTTGAAGTGAATCTTCTGCTCCCATTGGCCAGGCTTTGGTTCAGTTTGTGTTCTGGATCTGCAAATTAGATACCTTCTGGATGAAAATCTGTTTCAGAAGTGGGCAGAATATGATACAACTGGTAATGGGTGTTCAGTGCTGAGTGACAGACTGTAGCTAATTTCATTTAAAAGCCTTGAATCATTAATAGTTTTGATGCTTGGTCCTAGCACAGACTTGGGACTACTGGGCTTTTCTTATGACTGTGTTGTACCAGTTTTCATTGATTGAATTTGAATTTTTAATGCTGAAATCTGAATGAAGAATATCTGAATGCTTCTTTCAGTTGCTCTGTTTTTTTGTTTGGAGAGCTAGGAACTGAAATTCACAAATACCACATTAAGAAACTGCCTGTAGCTGGGCTATAAGTAATGATAAGGACAAACTTATGCTGGATTTTCTCTAATGTTTCAGTATCTTTCCAAGTGATGTGGATGAGTATCTTCTTCAGTTCTTTGCTTTGAACTCTCTTCCAAAAATTCCTGAGACATTTCTCCTAATAAGGGTCATTTCCTTATACCAATAGATAGCAATGACAATCACACTTACATTCCACTCCAGATATATCTAGGTAGAGAATGTTCACTCATGATATGATAAAGCTGTCCCAGCTCTCTGTTTCTTCTGATGAAACTCACAAGCTTATCTGGTTGGTTTTCAGCAGGAGGGAAAAAGAAGGTGTTGACTACTGTGGACTGAGGTTCTACTCAGTCTTCCCTACACAAACTGTTCCATTTTGCACAGAATTAAACAACAACAAAAACAAATAACAAAAATGAAACCAGACCAAAGACCAGTTAAATAAAACAAACAAAAAACCCTCTATGATCAAAGAAAAAAAGTGGAGTGATCCTAGCCTACTTCTTGTTTGAAAAGATAGAAACCCTGATTTTCAGGATCTCTCTGCAATCTTGCGTTATAGAGGACAACTGACTCTAGCAAACTGAACTTTTTCTGACCAATTTTACCTTCTCACAACACGTAATTTTTCTGATACAGGTTGCAGTATAAAAATCAGAACACTGTTAATTGCAAACCCTGTTATAGGGCTCTTCTCATTAAATACAGAAATAAAAATACTGCCTGAGTGAGAAGTGGCAGCTGTTAAATGGTGAGCAGCAATACTGCACAAGAGCTCAGGACAGTGAAAAAGGGCATCATATCTAATTGAAACTGGAGGAGAATTGTTAGCAGAAAGAATTCAATTATCCAAACTAGAAAGTCTCCAAAATAGTAGGGTTGACATATGTGTCTTTTCCTCATTTTTGATGTTGTAGAAGGGGGAAATAATTGTTATTTTGCTACATTAAGGTGTAAACCTTTAAAATTTACCACAGTAATGTGTAAGTTATTAGAATTCTACTTATTTGTTTCAAAACAAAAGACTTTATTTGGAAGAGAGTACACTACATTATAGGGTTGAAATAAAGCTCACGCAGTAGAAAGCACCATTAGTTTACCTGTTTTAATGCAGTCATCCTTTTGGGTCTTCTAATTTGTATTCTGCGTAAGCTGTGAACTTAAACTCAGTTTACTAGCTTGGTAAAACAGTATCTATTAAAAGTGGTTTTACAAAATGAGAGGTTCCTCTCTGTCCTTCATATATTCTGTGTAAGGCAATATAAACTTCCTATCCCACTGATATTAATGATATGTCAAGATTCGTTCAGATTGACAAAATTATCATGCTTCAATCTACAATTCTGCAGGAAAGAAAGCATTTTCAACCAAGACATGGATAGAAAATTCCATTTCCTTTAGATGCCTGAGACTGGCACCTCTGAGATACTTCCTCTAGCTAAAACTAGGAACAGAAAAGATAACCATGCAGCAGGAAATGATTTTTAATGTTCTATACATTGCCAGGAGAGTTACAAACAGAGTACAAACTAGTTGATGGGTTGTCCCATCAAGTTATTCAGGGACAACAGTAGAAAAACAGTAGTAAAGAAACCACCTAACAAAAAAAATTCCAAAAAAGGGCATGCTTTTGGTCATGAAGATATTACATAGTGATATAGCTGCTTTATTAAAGTTGAGAGAGTGGAGAAAGGCATAAAACCTAAGTGGTTTTCAGTAGAGAGAGAGGGCAGAGAAAAGAAGGATGAAAGTAAAGTTTTCAATGAGTTTTTTTTTAGAGTAGATTAATGTAAACATAAGGACATGCCTAAAAGAAAACATTGAAGCAGCTGGAGTATCTCTACTTTTACGTGGCATATTTTCTACGTGTACAGAAAATAGTAAAACTAAAAGGAAAATTAAAGTGGGTTTTTTTGCTGTTGTTTTTTGGGGGGGGTTGTTTTGTTTTGTTTTTCCTGCTATGTTATAGTACTAATAAACAACTTCCCTTAGCTAGGTTTGACTATTTATTTGGGACAACTTTCAGGAAAATCTAAAAGTGAGATGGACAAGCTGAGATGATAAAAATTACTACCTGGAGGTGTTGGTGCTAGTCCTATGCTAAAAGTTAGTGTGTTGTGCAGCCATTGGAGATGTAATGATCTGAGACACAGACTTGAAAAAACAGTGATCCTGGGAAGGTGATTGAGACACAGTAGAAATTAGCAAGGAGTTTATCATGGTGAAAGTCAGAGGACAAATCACTTATTTTTAATTTGTTTAGTAGATGAACAGCGCTCTCTGGGCATGTTGCACATATTTTTGTTGAAATTATATGGCAGGTTTGCATAAAGGAAGAACATAAATATAATAGAGGAAAAAATATAAAGCAGATGCATAAATATTAGTATGATATCTGTAGAAATATTCCTGGTATTGTAATCTACATTGCGTCTTGCACAGAAAACATCTTCCCTGGTTAAAATTAAGGAGAGATCAAGGACATATATTACCTTTCCATCAATATAATGGTATAATGGTGTGACACATTAATGTCAGTGTTGCAGGTTGATAATATGGTGAAATTTCCACTTTGTCACTCACAGGTGTAATTCAGCTGCCAGAGTTATTATAGACCACTTACACAGATTCTGAGTCCCTACCCCTAGCAGAGGTCTGCAGCAGCTGGGAGGTTTGCTCCCCCCTTTCCTGTCCCCTCCAGCCACATGGTCCCCAGANCTGCTGATCAGTGCTTGCACAAAACCAAGGTCTTCGATGTTTCTCTTATTGCCATGCTGGCAAGGATTGTGGCGTGTGGGAAGATGGGAGAAGACACAGTTGGGACAGGTTACCTAAACTGACCAAAGGGATGTTCCATACCAGTTGCATCGTGCTCAGTACATAAGTGGGTAGGAAGAAGGAGAAAGGGAGGACACTTAGAGTGATGGTGTTTTTCTTCCCAAGTCATCATTGTGATGGGACCCTGCTCTCCTGGGATTAGCTGAACACCTGCCTGCCCATGCAGTGGATAAATTCTTTGGTTTGCTTTTTTTGTGTGCAAAGCTTTTGCTTTCACTATTAAACTCAGCCTTTCTACCTCAGTTTTCTACCTTTTACCCTTTCTCTTCTCTCCCTGATCCCTTTGATGGGGAGTGAGTGATCTATGTGGTGCTTGGTCACTGGCTGGGGTTAAACCACAACAGTCCATTTTTGGTCCCCAATGTAGGGCTTGAAGACTTTAAGATATCTACAGATCTGATTGGGATCCACTAAATTGAAATTATAGCTATTTATCTAACTAACAAATTAGTGTAACTACTGGTTTTGGTTGGAGAAGATTCCTGTAGTGATTTTGAAAGAATAATGTTAAGATGCAATTTTTAAAGTATGAAGTAATGCATATATAATGAAGAGTTAATGCATTTATTAGATCATTATCAGTATAATGATTAATTCTGTATCATGTATATAAGAGCAGAACAGGAGTCAAGTATAGCATGATCATACAGATTCATTGTTCCTTGAATTTTCTCTTTGCTTACGGTTAAAGACATCCTCATGAACTTTGAGAAAAGTAAATAACCTTAGTGATTTGGGCCCAATCTGCATGCTCCAGCGGGCTCACTCACCTCTGTACTATCACATTTGAGAAATATGTGTCCAAATTTGTGCTGAAACAACAAAACTAGACTAAATTTCTATAAATTTCTACAAACAAAACCAATTAATAAAAGTATTAATAACAATCTCTGGGCCTGAAAATAACATCCAAATAGTTCAGTCTTGTTGAAGTAGAAGACAAGGAATTAAAGCACTCTTTGCAGTTAAAATAAAAACTATCAGCAAGGAAAGATATTGAATGCAACTTAGGTTTTATGTTTACGATACCACAAGTCATACAAATCTTGTTTAAATATATCTCATGCATATGTTTTCATGCCTACAAACTTAATCCAGGCTATTGCAAACACTTCCCCTCAGTTTCCTCTTCTAGAACAGTTAGTACAAATCAACAAACTAAGCTGCTGCAAGCTTTCTTAAATTGAAATTCCTAATAAACAAATATGAGACAAATATTCATAGATTAAATATTAAATCCAGATTTCCTATTCTGACATTAAACTGAAGATGTAGTGCCTTTGACTGAATGTTAAATATTTGTGTTAAATATTTGTATAGGTAGTTAAGCAGGAAGAGAAAACACATGCTTCCATGCTTATGAAGATCTATTAATATTTAAAAATTAGCATTTAGTGGCAACATATGAACAGCATTTTGGAGATTATTATGCTGTGACTGGAAGTGATTAATTTCATAATGAATTTTTATGTTGTACATACAGTGAGACTGTATTTAAGAAATCAAATTCTGTTCTTGTGTGTACTGTGCTATGTAAGAAAAGTCACTTACATAGATCTGAAATTAACTGCAATGCAATGAAAATATATGGATGATATCCCAAGAAAGCATTTTGTATGTATTTTCCTTTTTTTTTTTCTTCTCTTGTGAATAATGTGTTTACAGACCTATGTCTTGGAGAATGCTTTTCTATTTATTTCCATTATGTAGGTGTTTATGAACTATACATTGTGTCTCTTGATGCCACTTACTCTTCCCCTGTAGAAAGATTTTGGTACAAAAGTAATTCTTTAGTTTATTGTCCCCATTCTGAACTCCCTAGTTTTTCCAATGTGTCTATTTACCTATAATTTACAAGCTTTTGCCTGGAATTAGGTATTCCATAGTTAACCAGCCTTGAAAAAAAATAAAATTCTTAATCAACAAATTAAACTAGTGCCCGTTTTCTTAGCTTGAAATTCCTCATAAACAAATATAAGACAAATATTCATTAATTAAATATTAAATACTTCAAGGCTTTTGAGTATATTTTCAAGAGAGGTTTAATTTTGATATAATTTTTTTCTTTCAATTTCATCATTGTCTCCAATAATAAATATTTCGTACTACTGACTGATATATAACAGTTGGCACAAGTAAGTAGTCAGAGCTAGTTTAAAGGCCTCCAGCTGCAACTGTATTGAGAAATACCATTCCATAAATAAAGTTAATGTTTACTCAGTGGTTTTGTATCCATGGAAGCAATATTCACACACACATCATCAGAACTGCAATAGTTGAGACTGCATGTCTCCCATCAATAGTAGTCTCAAAAGAAGGATCAGGTGGTCTTAAGACACCTCCATAATAAATCTCAGAATAGCTGTTGATGTCATTAACATCTGTCTAGTCATTGCAACATCTCTTTAATTTTAAACTCTGAACTCTGAAGTAAGGCTTGCAGACTTTATTATCAAAGGAACTAACAAAAGCACCTTGCAAAAGCACCTGCACAACTAAACTATACAGGTTTTTTTTTTTTTAGAAATCACATTGATGACAGTTAGAGGACTGTTTTGTCAAATTTACATCTATCTTCATATTGAAATGCCTTTCAAAAGTCTTAGAGCTTAGACATCTTTAATCAAGAAAATACATAGAACTATGTAATACTAGGGCAAACTATGCATAAGTACAGCAATATAGTGTCCCAATGAGGTTTTTTTTTTCCTTTCCTGCATAAAATACATTGTAGATATACAATAAGCAAAGAGCAAGCTTTGGATTTCCGATCACAAGTTTGCTACTCAAGGAAAATATTTTTCTTACCACAAAACACTGATCTTCCAAAATACTGAGAGATTTTTCCCCCTGGTTTCAGACATTATGAAAGCAGCAGGACTATGAAGTAGTTCATTCACAATCTTGATCAGATGAAGTGGGTGGTAAGATTCTTTTCAGTTCAGATGTTAAGTGGGTGAACATTGCAACATAGCCATCATTCACAAATTATCATTGTAACATGTAAACTTCAGTGACTTTGTTTCCAATTGATACTAATGTAAATAAGGTAAGAAGAAATTAATTTGCACTGGTCAAATATCATTGCCCAAGAAAACTGTTTGTTTTCTTAATTGATCAACAAAAGCTCATAACACATCTTTGATCTTTGTTTAGGTTCAGTGCATAACCTTTTTTTTTTTTTCCAGCTGCTGTCAGTCTTTATTTTTGGGATTTTTGTAAATAGTAGTCCTTCAAGTACAACATATATTAGCTTCAGGTCTAGGAAAACTGACACTTGTGAATTAGAAGATTGGGCTGTTACTGGCAGCCAGTTAGTAAGCTATCTGGAAGGACTGTTGCTCAGTAACTTCGTTTCTAAACAATAAAGGAGCACAATAATAACATTGGTATTTTTAGGAATGGATTAAGCAGGATGGCAGAACAAAGTACCAGGGGGAAACGTTACTCAGCAGCCAAACAGGCACATCACCATTCCTTGGTGATGTGCAATCCCAGGAATGACTGGTTTAACTGTATTTAAGAATAATTGGTGCTTGTAACGCTACAGCCCTGGGAGCTGCAGGCTCACAGTTCAATCAGGAGTTTTACTTTAAAATATATATAAGTGTCATGGTTCTGTGATTAGTTGTTTTGTTCTGTTTTTTAATAAGAGGAAGATTGGCTTCTGTTGGAAGCCTCTGGAAGTTTCCCTCCATCCTATAGAGAAGAGTCAATGAGGGCCAGCTCCCGGGAAAACTTCCTGCTTTTGAACCATTAAGTTACGCCCCTGCGTGAAAACATATTTAAGAAGTTGTTGCACAGTTAGAAATTGACAGCCATGGGTTAACAACATCACAACGCAGACATCAAGGTCAGTGCAGGTGGAGAAGAAGAGAAGGAGGGGGAGGGACCCCATGGATCAGGGAGAGGAGTTAAAGCTATTATTCCCTGACTACGTTGGTGGTGACCATGGTGACTATGAGCTGTCCCCTCAAAGCCCATGGGAT
>WBMV01002529.1:0-26251 GCA_013396655.1 Campylorhamphus procurvoides
TTCAGTTGAGACCTGACTAGCACAGGAGAACCTCCCAGAGGCACGTGCCACCACCAGCACAGCTCACAACCTCATAAGGGCACACAAACTTCTCCCCCGCTACAAGGGGGTGTCCGTGGAGAAGCCCAAGTCTGTAAACACACAATTAATAACATTCTCAACTATATGAGGGGTAAAAGAAGATATAGAAGATAACCTATAGATATAGGTTGGCATGAAGTAGCAAAAAACTTGGCATGTGCCTTTTGGCAGGGAAGCTGTTGCCATCATTATTGAACAGAAAACCTTAGAAACTGGGTTTGCTCTCAGGAAATGTGATGTCTGCTCTTATAGATATGCTCAGAAACATGTTTTAAGCTGCTTGTATAAAGTGAAAGAGGCAACTGTGGGAGAAACTGTAAACCTGCTTTAGAAATCTTACTTCTCTTTCCCAAGAGAGCTGAATGCAAAGCTGGACAATCCTCCTGCCAAGAAAAACTGCTGGAGAGCTCCTGGGAGCCCAAAGCAGGGCTGACAGCCTTCCCACTGAAACTTCTTATGATGAAGCAGCTGGGTTGGCAGCTAATGAACTCTGCCATTTCAGTGAAGGACATTCTCAAGGGTTTCTTCTTTTGACCTTCTCTTTTAATAACATTTTTCTTATACTCCCAGAAATACTTTCTCTGCCCCCTTAAATCTCCTGGAGTGCCGTTATCCCCAGGAGACCATGGAAGCCATCATGGTATGTGTCCCTGGCTTGAGGAGACTTCACATGGTCCTTATGGCCCTGCCATGCTACAAAATGTGTTGATGTGGCACTTGGGGACATGGTCTTGGTCCATAGTGGTGGACTTGGCAGTGATGGTTTAACACTTAGATTTGATGGTCCCAAGGATCTCTTCCAACCTACATGATCTGATGGTTCCAAGATGATGTGAGACCTCTGATAGAAGAGGAGAAAAGACCAGGACTCCTGACTGGAAGCTGACTGCAGGTGAAAGTGATTTGAAAGTTACCTAATGGGAAAGGTCATCCATGGATAAAAGGAACAAGTGGGGGTGTTGATTCTTGGTTGTCTATGTGAACTCTAAGCTGAGGGATCTGGTTGTGTAACTTTTCTCGGCTGTGACCTACGGTTTTCTGCCTCTTTGTATATGGTCCTCAAAGCTAAGAAGATGTGCCTTCTGATATGTGAGTCGTTCACCTTCTAAAGCATTTTTGCCCTCTGACAGGAGCACCTTCAGCAAGGTGTTATAGACCTGGTTTTTCCCAGCAGCCTGCTCAGAAGGTGCAGCTATGGAAGAGGAAACATCTCCTTACGTCGTACAAGATCTTTCTTATGCTATGGGGATATAGGCTTCTCTTTCTTGTCAGCCTCAAGGTGGGCAGAAATAGCATGTTGTGGCTTGGTTCTGTCTGGGGGAGCAAGGCCAAATCAGGTCTTACAGAGACACCACAGTTGGGCTTCCACTAGGGCTGGGAGCTTGTGGATAAAGCACCCTGAGTGCCTCTTCATACTGCTGTGATTTGTGGGGTGTTGCAATGCTTTCTGGAAGTGTTTAGGTAACTTGATGGTCCTTTTATGGCATTCGAGGAGACATGATTTGACACACCTTAGTCAGCACCTTGATGAGGAGGACATTTGTTTTTAATTAATGCTGGTCTACAGTAATGGGTGTGAGGCTGTGGAAAGCTGAGCGGGGATGAGAACAATGTTGTCCAACTCCAGCAATGCAGAACAAAATTATTAGTTTAACGGTGCATGAAATTGTCCATTCTGTTTTCTTCAAAGTTAATTGTAGTTCACAATATAGTCTGCTATGGCTGACAAAACCCTGTCAGGTTTGCCCACACAAGAAATTCAAAAACATTTGCCTTCATTGTAGGACTCTGACTTGTAGCTCTGAGGACTGCTAGCAGATTAATTGCTCCTGACACCAAAAAGGATCAAAGGCTGCTTCCTGTTAGGCAGAAGACTTACAGATCCAGACAGAGAACCTAGAAAATACTGAATCTGGTCTCTGAAATTGCTAATGCCAGTTACATGGGAAATGAGAAACTTCATGGCTCTCTAAGAGATGTTGGATGATAGTTGACAGTAAATTGATGGGTAAGAATACGATGCTCTTAAGAGTTGTTTTTAATTATTCCCAGGGAGGGAAGCTAGGTGGCTGAGTTCCTCAGCTGCCTTGGGCATACAGATGTGAGAATGGGACAAGGATATTGCTGCAAATACTGAACAGAAATCTGTGCCTGCATCGCCATTTCAACCCATTCAAATGACTGAAAATTTGCCTAAACACAGAACTGCTTCAGTGTGAAATTACTTATGTCCAAGAAGTCTTAAAATGTAGGTTATCACATGGATGCTTAAAGGTGGAACAGTTGGATGAGTGATAGAGTGAGCAGAAATTCCCCCAGCTCACCCAATTCAAACAGTAGCAAAATTTCAGACCCTTGCAGTCAATTTGTGACTGAATATGAAGTCCAAAAAATCCTTCCAAATACTGACCTGTACCTCAGCCTTGAAAACTGCCCCATTCCCACCCCATTTTAAGCCCACACCAGCCATTTCTGATTCAGCATCCTTTACCTCTGTTGTCTTCTCTGTACTGTTGGTGGGAGGTTCTTCAGCAGAAAGGTTTGATAACAGGAGGATTTATTTCTTTTGATACTGTGCAGATGGCAAATTGGCTGCTCATCCATTGTGGCTCAGTAGCAAGTGGCTTTTCTGAAGTACCACCATAGAGAGATGCTGTGGAATGTGATAGAAAGGGGGAAAACCTTTAAAGTTAAAATATAAACATAAACCACTTGCAAATGTGTGGCAGTTGGCTGAAATTACAGCTGTTGCTGATCTCATATGAAATAAATGATTGAGAATTTCTTGCTTAACCAGCCCCGTGGGTCTCATGGTGATTGTTCTGTCACCGATTTCCTGGGGACCAGGCAAGAGTGCAAATACTTTCTATTTGTTGGAGCCCATGGCTGAATTGTGAATAACACTTTAAAAGGAGGGAATAAAACCTGGGGCTTATCTACATGTGTTTTTACACAAGCCTACCTTGAATTGCACAGGACAATATGGATTTCTGCCTGCCTCTGATAGAAAGGCCTTGCAAACTCATATTTCTTCCATGCTTTAGTGGTCTCCAGACTGGGAGACCTTTTTATGACCAATGTCTTTAGACAATAGTGGGATGGCTGAGGGCTCTTGATTAGTTTTCTCCTGTCCAAACTAGCCTGACTATAAGGAAAAGCTTATGAGGAGTGAGTAGCTTGCAGTTCATGGATTTGTTCTGCATAGCTGGGTAGCAGTGGCTGCAAATCAAAGGTTCGTGGCTGGTAGTTTATTCTCAAGACTGGAGAGGTTCAGCTGCCTTGCTTTGGAAAGTGAAAGGCTGACACAGTTTTCCTTCAGCAGCACTTTGTTCTGATCGGGCGTTTTTTGATGTTGGTGGGAGCTGTGGCTGTAGCAAACCACACACCAGGTGCTGACAAGTGGTTCCTGACACAGTTTAAAAATAAGCTGCTTGTGGATTGTTAAACTCTTGCAGTGTCTGTCTGCTGGCTCCCCGTTCACTCCTGAAGTAAGCTGACTTGGCTTTTCAATGAAGACTGGATTTCACCACAATAAATTGAAATTTTGTCCTATAATACACAGTTTGTGGTTGATTGTTTGATTTTATTACTTCCAGCCAATCAACAGCTGAAATGTCAATTTATAGTATCTTTCCTTCAAATTTATGTTAATAGTGACCCTTTGAGCCACTGTTTAAGCAGCAGGACAAAGACATCCGGGAGAGATCTCCAGTCACCTGCTGAGAGAGTGGGGACATTGGGCTCTGAAAGGCACAATCCAGTATGCTTTCCATCTATTTCTTTGGAGAAACTACTTCAATGTGTCAAAAGGTTTTTAAATAAAAAGCCATGCTCTACGTTCAGAAGGGAAGAAATTCCTGTTTCCTCGTTCACACTCCATCCTGCTGGTCCTGGGTCTGCCTGACATACCCTTCCCCCCCCGAAAACCTCTCTGCTAGCCGTGAGTAGCACGTGCCAATCTTTTTCAGCACATATTGTGATATAATGTAGCCCATAGTGATTAAATTTCCTTCAACTTGTTCATACCACATTGATTCAACACCTGAATTCCCCAGGCTGAAGTAACAGGAACAACTTTTCAGGATTTGAGACAGGATGGATCATTAGATGGTCACTGATAGTTTCATTTGTGGTTTTTTTGTGGTTTTTTTTTTCCTTACTGTTCACGAAGTAGATAGAAAATTGGAATTTTTTTTTAAATTTTGGTGGGTTTTTTCTTTTTTTTTTGCCAGGCTTTGCCTAAAAAATAAGCCATAAATTTAGTGTTGAATTTGGCTGTAGTCTTATCTGAAGTGCAAAGGTCCTTGATATATTCTTCTAGAAGGCAGCTTAGCCCTGCATTTAATTTCAAATATGAGTACGTCCCCCTCCTTTCAGTAAAGTTTCCCATTTTTCCACACTTGCTTGGAATCTGTATGACCTTTGCAACACTTCATTTCTGAACAGTGACGTAACAAGAGTAACACTGACCTTTCTATAGCAAAGGTACCCCACTACCTCTCCCCAAGGTCTATAGGCTGCAACTAGCACATCATATTTGGAATTCCATATCAACCGCAATGCATGGATAGCCTGGGGAAAAAAGAAAAAAAAGGAGAATTTACTTATTTTATAGAGCACAATTTCTCATTCAATGAGTACATGCAAAGTAAGGTAGAGCATATATAAACTGACAGACAAAAGTAACACAGAAACTACTTTTACAATTTGAAGATGGTGTTCATCTTTTCCACTTTTTTTGTTGGTTGGTTGGTTGGTTGTTGTAGTTGCATCACTTTTTCTAATGTATGAGCACTCTGAATAGCAAAGGGCAGTCTGTTGTGGTTGTCCAGCACGGAGCACCTTTGGTGGTCAAAAAGGGAGTTGAGAGGTCGTTCACCTTCAGTACTGTGTTGGGGAAAGAATGGGAGAAAAGAAGATTTGGGGAGAGAAGCAGAAATGTGATACATCAGAGGTAGGACCACCTGGAGTCAAGGAGATACCCATGACTGCAGAATTAGGATATCTCAGGAGTTTGCATGGGTTAATTTAAACTGTATTTGCACTGCAGTCCAGTCCCAGTCAAGCCAGTAGTCCTCATGGCAATTTGCTACTGCCTTTATTTCAGAAATGCTGCTCTTCAAGGGTTGGAAAACTTGATTTCAGGATAGAACTTTCACTGGTGCAAGGCAGCCACCATGGAATCATCTGCCAGGAAGCTGTAATTCATAACCCCATGGTGACGATACATCAGGAGCTGACAGCTTCCCTCTAGTAAGATTTTTTTCAGCTTTGCACTTAAAAAAACATCATCCAAATACATGCAGGCATCCTGCTTTTGGGATCCTGAGGTACCACCTCTGATGCTGGCTAAGAGCAACATGCTTAGCAGAAAACACTTGGCTGTGAAAGCCTCCCTGGGGTCCTTGCGCTGCTGGAAAAGGGCTGGGCAGATCCACATCCCAGCTCTGCATGGCTTGCAGTGCAGACTACTGCTTTATTTGTGAACAGAAGCTCACATCAGCCTCAGAGCCCTGTCTGGACTTCCAGAAAACTAGAGGAGCTGTGTCATTTGACCAGGGTTTTAGGCAGGCAGGCCCCAGGGTGAATGCTCTCTCTTGTCTGTGTTGCTGTAAATCCTGGCTGGCACCTTGGCCAAGCGAAGGTGGGACAATAAGTATGTGGGAAGCAGAGTAGCATAAGGAGTCATGAGCTTTTGGGTTAACAGTGCAAGTTCTCAGCATTTTCTTGTGTGTTTGGACACAAGCAAAGGACTTATTTATGATCTATTTCCTTTCTGTCAAATTTATAAAATCCGAATTTATTTAGAAGTGCTTTGTGCAAACAGACTGTGTGTGAACAAGAAGAAATGGGTAAGACTGTGTGTTAAACCATGTAATATAATCAGTAATCTGAGATGAGGATTGAATACAATATCCCTGCAATTTTTCTGAATTGCTTGATTTGACAAATTTTTGAGTTTTCTAGTTCAGACCTACATGAAAGGTGACTGTCCTTGTTGCAGGAACCAAATGTTGAAGATACTGGCCTCAGTTCACGTTGTCAATGTGTTTGAACCCATTTTGTTACCTGAGCTAAAACTAGTTTAAGATATCTGTAAAACTGCTACTGACAACATTATGAAACTTTTTCTAATAGCTAAAAAAACTATGCAATTTTTTTTCCAGGTCAAAACCTCTATGTTATACAATGTAGAAAAAAAGGTTTCAAAGAAATGGGTATGTTTCCTTCCTTATATTAAAACTTCTTTCTTAGGTCTGTTAAGCAACTCTTAGCAAACAGAGGAATATTTTATTATTGTTGATAATATTGGGAGGTATTTTTGGTGTCATGCATCTGTTTGACTCAGCTCTTCTTTAAACTACTATTTCTGAGCATAAACAAACTGGGGAGAAGGGAAAGTTCAACCTTCTTTTGAAAACCTTTCGGCCATCTGAGAAGAGAGGTTGCTGTTTGGATGGGGCTTGGTACTGAAGATGCTTTACTTTATTTATTTATTCATTTGTTTGGGACTCTTCACCCTTGTGGCTGGAAATTCCTGTAAGTGTAGGTAAAACACTGACATCTAGTGCCTAAAACAAAGTATCCAAACACGATCTGAGACTCCAGCTTTGGGCCTGCTGGGCTTGGTATTGACTGTGGAATAACGTTAGGGGCTGGAGTATATTATGGATAGTATATTAATGTCTAGCTCTGAATCAGTGAAAGGAAGCCATTGGTTTGTGCACTGATATCACAACATGGGGCTGGAATATATTATGGATAGTATATTAATGTCTAGCTCTGAATCAGTGAAAGGAAGCCATTGGTTTGTGCACTGATATCACAACATGGGGCTGGAATATATTATGGATAGTATATTAATGTCTAGCTCTGAATCAGTGAAAGGAAGCCATTGGTTTGTGCATTGATATCACAACCTGCAGCTGGAGGGTGCCTGATGAGATGGAGTGGGAGATAAAGGTCTCTGTCTACTGGGAGCTGGTTGTACTGGTGTGCTAATGTACTGGAGGGAGGGCAGCCAAATACCAGCAAACCCAAACCTATGCCTTATCTCTTACTGGCTTTGAAGATATATTACTTTTGAAATTCCTTGTGTTATTAAATAGTAGTATAGCACATTTGAATACAGAATATAAAGAGGAAAAAAATGTGAGGTTTTTAAAAAGTCTGCTGTAAAGATTAATATATCCCCAGGAGTCCTGCAAGATTCTAAATAAACAAACAAGGTGTGGACCAGTCTGGGAGGGCACAACTCCTCCTCTGAGCTGAGGACCTTGCAGCCAGCCTTCACTGTGTGTGGCTGTGTCAAGTCCCATTTCTAGGAAGTGGCTCTCTCTTCTGGCCTGCATTTTTCTTCTTGGGAGCTGTTCCATAAATAGATGATTCTAATGATGATTCTAATCTGTTTCTAAGTTCAAACTAAACATATTTGTGGCCATCTAGACTGACATGTTCTTGTGCCATTGCTAATCATGCTTTTCTTCAGAAGACAGAAGGAGAAACTGAGCTAAACACGAGCTGGCAGGAGCAAGTCCTTTCAGTGACCTGTCTTGCCCTGACTTTCTCTGCTTTGCTATCTCCTCCAAAAAAGGGTCTCCTGATCCCTTTTGGAGTTGCTTTTGTCTCTTCTGTAGCAGTCTCATGTTGGTGGTCCAGAGGCAGTCTATGATGAGCCATTGGAGGTTTGCTGTTCTCAGTTTCCAGCTGATGGACTCCTGCAGCAGAACTGCAAAAACAAGCAAACAAAAATACCAACCAACCAACCAAAACCCCAAACCACAGCAGAATAAGCAAATCCCATAAACTATGGTCCTGCCCCTAGGTTTGATAATTTTTCCCCCTATCAAGAAAGAAACCTCTGCAAAGTCTTCCTAAAATGCTTTTCTTGCCAAATGAATTGATAGAACTCCTTATTTTCCTGTTTCTCATGCTTCATTTTATTATTATCATCTTCCTAAGCCAGGACTACCTACTGATTTTTAGCTGGCATTTAAAAATTATTATTATTTTGAATAGTAATTTCAAAGCCATTGTGAAAATGGCAGAAGAAAGCTTTTGTTTGCTTTGGTACCATTGTCCCTCATTCCCTTCCCTGTCCCCCCTCCCCCTTTTTCTTTTTTTTTAATGAGATTCCTTTTCAGTCATTCTGTGAAGTGAGTAGTGCATACACACAGTTAACAGCTAACACAGGGCTGCAGGGCTCTTTTCTTTAGTTCAGGCCTTAGTGTCTGGACTGTTTAAAAAAACATTAATCTGCCCCTGCAAGAAGCCAGATCATAAAAAAAGGCATTTAAAATTCACTTTCAGGCTGATGACGTACCAACTTAAATGTCCTTAGAAACAAAGAAAACTTTTAAAAAAAATATTTGTCAGGAATTTTCATGTGCAGAAACCAGCAAGGCAAATATTAACTCATGTTATTTCTATAGATGAGTCTGCTGTTTCCAGGTACAAAAATGAATGAAGCCAAGTTCCTTTTAGATAGATTGCTCTCCTGAAAAAAGGTTTGTCTGACTTCATGGATGCAATGTCACAGAGCTCCTTCGCCTTGTTCCTGCTGTACTATGCTGATAAAACAACAGAAGTAGAAAAGCAAGTCCATAGCATGGGCTGGGAGCTACGGTGAGTGGGCTATTAAACCATGTATATAGACCAATAGGTGGTTATTCTTATTTCTCCAGAGGAGGTAGTTAAGCCTTTAAATCAGTTAGGAAACCAGCTCAACAGCCTGGAATAATTATAGGGCATTGCTCATTCATTTTTATATAATCCAGTAAGTATATCCTAGATTTATCTTCATATCTCTGCTGTTATATGTCATTTGCAGTTTCTAGTCTAAATAACTATATTTATGGGATTAGCCAACAGACAGGCTGATGAGATTTGGTATTTGGGATCTAAACTCGGAAGCAAGGATTTCCTCCAATCTGCTATGAATAAACCATTTTCTATTTATTTTGCATCTCTTGTTGTCTTAATGAAAGAGTGAGTATGTTCTAGATACTTTTGTTTTGTTCTGGCCACTAAAATGTAGGAATTACAGAAGCTTTCTTATGCCAGCCTGTCTTTTAGGAAACCTGAAATAATATCTGAGTTATTAAAGTTTAATAGCTAGTGGAGGGAGGGAAGTAATTACTTCCCATAACATCTTTCTCTATCAAGAATTTCGTTGCAACCCTTGCTGTAAAATTATTCCACTGGCATTACAAACTGCCATGTAATGTCTTATAATGTCACCTCTTACTACCATGGAGAAACCTTTGTTATGACTTAGATTATACATTCATAACCTACACCAAAAATGAAGATGAATATAATGAAACTAGATAGCTAATGTGTCAAGGTGGCATTTGAGCTGAGAATTATAATTTTTAAATGCATATGAGAGAACAAGAAATAAATTAGCCAGATTTTTGTCTTGCCAAAAAGAGGCAAAACTCCGTTGTCTTCAATGGCATTTTGCCCATTTTCTCTCAATAGGCACAGTCTCAATAAATCTCTGATTTCTTTTTGGCTTCACTGTTGGTTCTTTAGAGAGTTTTCTTGGCATAATTGCAGCTGATTTTCCCGATTCTATTTATTTAGACAGGAGAGAAAAAGCCTGAAGTTGGTTTGTCCTTCCTTTATTGAGCTGATAGTCCCTAGTTTAAAGTCTCCCTTCACCCTTTACTTTTCCACTCTTCCTCATACCATGGTATTCAGTGTCATTCCTCTGGAATAAAGCCTAGCCAGACATGGGTAGGATGGCAGTGAAGAGAGTTTCCCATGAAGCATTTTGCTGTTGGAAAAGACAGACTGTTGAAATAAAACATAATGAAGGAATGTGGATATAATGTACATGGCAGATGTAATCAGCACTGGGCAGAATAATGTCCTATATTCAATCTTTATTTGTTAACCTGTTCATTCTGAGGTTGAAATGCTTCACTTGAACTTTCTTTAATTTAGTTTGACTTTGTGCTTCTTTTTGTTTAAACCTTAAGTATAGAATATTGCACTGAAGGATTCATAAGGTAGAGAAATAGGATTATCTGTATGAAATTTCAGCTTTATTAGAAATTATCTGGTGTTTTTGAATAAGACTATTTTATGGGCTGCTTTTTTTTCCCTTTAGGTATTTGAGTTGTCCTTAAATGTTGTATTCTTGGGATGGAGAGTTAATTTCTCACCTCTTCTGGACAACCACACCTGGATGGGAACTGATTGTTTTAAGGGAATCCAAACATGCCAACTTCAAGTTCTGCAGACTCAAAGCAACTTCTCTGTCAATTACAGCCTGAATCACTTTTTTTTTCCCTTCTAGAAGAAGCAGTCACATTATAGCAAGGTTGTTTGCCTTGCCAAAAAATTTCCTAATGCCCATCAGCAGACACAGGTTTCTGACACACACAGTAGTTCTGCTAATGGTATTTCAAGTGACCTTTGTAACTGGTGAGCGTCAACTGGCAGTGAATTTTCAGCATTAAACTTTAACTTCGCTCATTTGGGGTCTTAATTGTGCTTTGAAATGTTTGATGGCTTGGCTGACCTTTCCCTGGGTTGACTGAAGGCTGAGATTTGTCTGCCGGGAGAGAAGCTGCTGAGGAAACCTTGGAGCACTTGATTGGTGTCAGTGAGACAGCATGGTCTGGTATCCCTTGCTTTAGAAATACCTTGAAGCTTATTATGGGTTTTGAATGGAGCAATTTAGGAAAAAAACCCTGTATATTTTACAAGAGTTTTACAAAGAACAGGTGATAAGTATAAATTACATTATATTATACTTACATTATACGCGGGGGTTGGACTGTAATCCCTTTTAGTATTTCTAAAGCATTTATAACCTTTCCTTTCCCTGCAGGAAATCTCCTAGGGATGTGGCAAATTTCCCCTGCTAGTGGGAAAGTCCAGCATTGCCATTTACCCCAGACTGCTTCCCTGCTGCCCCAGGGATGGGTGCTCTGGCTCCCAGTGCTAGGCGAGAGCACCTCTGATGCTGCTGTGTGTGAAAATCCTTATGGTTTGCAGAACCTTCCTTTTATGATCCAAAGCTGGTTTGGAGATATGCAGTTTTCTCCAAAACTAGAAATTTTATCTTTTTTTATTTTTTCTATAGGTCCAATTCAACACTACACAAAGGGACAGATGGTGCCTGCAATGAATGCAGATATTGCACCTGTGGACTTTCTCCTGGCCCTTTGAATGTTTGATTTCCACACTGGCCTTATGGCTCTGTGCTGACATTTGTTCTGCTGGTCCAGGTGGAGCTCAGCACCGGCGCTGTGCCCTGAACCATCCCATGGAATGTGGCCCCTCATCACTGTGTAATTAGTTTGGGAGCCATGAGACACAAACCCTGCCTGGCCATGTTTGTGCAGGAGGCAAAGCACAATATCAAACACAGAAGGTGAGCAGCGGGGCAGGCAACTGAATTCAGGCTGAGAGGTGATTTGGGGCAGTGTGACTAATGAAGGGGTGCTCATTTGAGGGGGCTGCATTGCCTGTGTGTCAATGGGGGCCAGGAGATAAATCATCCCTTGGGATTGCTGCTCTTCAAACCTCCATTCTTGATGGCAAAGGGGAATTTGGTACCTGAAAACAAATCCACTGAAGTCCTGCAGTACAGGCTCATCCCAACTGCCCATATTCCCACTGGACTTGTGAGCCCTCTCATTAGCAGGACCCCTGGGCTCTGGATCAGACTGTGGTGGGGAGGAGAGAGTGGCAGGGAGGACAAGGGCCGGTTTTGTTGCAGCCCCCAGGAGAGGGTAAAACCCGGTGATGCCAGGAATGACACTGATAGTCAGGGGTGTTGCACATTTTGGTAGAGATTATGAAATCACCTACTATTAACCTTGATGTGCCTTGAGCTGGCGTCTTATCTGGGGCTCCCCAACACTTCTACTCTCAGTGGAGAACCCCCATATGTTTAAAGTCCTGCACCCTTGGTGGATACCTTGTTAAATATTGGCCTCCTATAATAATGTTTTATCTTGTATTTATAATCACAGAGCATGCAAAAGAAATATTAAGATGAATATAGTCAATTACTTTACCTGCATCCTTCAGAGCATTGAGTGAAGCCCAGCCACTGAATAATTGCACCTGGAAAATAGGTATTATTGGAAGAAACAAGAGGAGAAGGACTCTGCAACCAGCAAAGATCAAGGTTGGCTTCCTATGTAAAACCATTTCAAGCCTCTTGGCTTGAGACTACATCATTAGCTTGTGACAGTGATTAATTTGAGAAGTATGTATTCAGTAGTGGACTATCTATTGTAAATAGTTTGGTCCATAATTTACTTACTTGCCGTTGCATTGCACAGTAGCATTGAAGCTAATGCTGAACTAAACTCTGTGTGGTGCAGCATCACCTTTTGACCTCTTCACTTGCCATTTATTTACTTGTCAGGAATAAGTCCAGAACATCTTCGCCTCTCGGGAAACCAGTTCTTTTTCCTGCTCTGGCAGGCCTTGATCCTCAGCTGGTCCTTGTTGATGCTCTGTTGGCAACCGTAGTTTAAGCACCAACCAGTTGGAGTCACTTTGGAGTGGCTGAGAAGCAGAGGAACATGGGGCTGGAGGCCACAAGTCTGAAGAGGAAGGTAAAAGTTGAGGGCCAAAGTTGTTCAGAGAACTGTAGATCAGGAAAAAACTGGAATGGAGAGACTGAAACATTATTGTGGGTATCTGTTAGGCTGGCAGCATCCAAGCGCAGCTTGCACTTGTACCTGCTTCTTTTATTTCCAGCTGAAGAGCCTGACCTGTGCAGCAGAAGTGGATGTATGGTCCATTTTCAGTAGCATCTTATACTGTTTTATTTCCCTCCATCCCAGCTGTGTCTGCTGCCCACACGCCCTGAGCCATCCTCCAGGGGCCTGGGGCATCACCCAGCTCAGCTTTCCCAGATATCTGCAGCAGCAAATTCTGTTGCCTTGTCATCTATTGAGGACACCTTTTCTGGGCAAACCTCTGCTTTACCTGGGCTTAGTGCTGACTTGATGCTACCAAGGAAACTTTTCCATGTTGTCAGCGGCAGCCGATGTGGTGATGGGCTCTTGCAGGGGTTTTTTTGTGGATGTAAATCTGGGGTGAAGGTGGCACGGGGCACCTCAGCGTGGAAGGAGGGTATAGGACCATGCCAGGGGTGGGTAGTCAGCTCACTCTTTGGTTCCATGTCCCCCTGTATCAGCGATGAGTGGCCGTGGGACAGGAATCAAACCCACCCATCCTGCCTCCAGAGGGGCCGCGGGTAAGAGATGCGAGCAGCTGGATTCCTGCAGTCCTCTGCTTCCACAGGAAACAGGGCACACCTCCCAGCGCTTCCAGAGCTACAGAGACGGATAACCGTGTGATTTTAGGCCGGGATTGCCTTTCTGGCCCCGTAAACATCAGATTTTGGCAGTAGAAGAGCCGTGAGAGGGCAGTGTTGTACTGCGGGAGCGGCACCAAACCCGGCGCGCTCCGGGAGCGTCTTCCCTGTGTTTTGGGATGTCAAGCCTTGGTACTTTCCAGCAAAGATTAGTTGTAATAGGCTCTTCTTTTTCTTTTTTTTCTTTTTTCTTTTTTTTCTTTTTTCTTTTTTTCTTTTTTCTTTTTTTCTTTTCTCCTTCCTTTTTTCCCCCCCTCCGCTCATTTCTCCCTTTCTTTTGAGGGAGTGTCCAGACTTTCCAGCAGTGTTTATGGAGCACTCGAGGGCTTGAGCATGGCTCTTTTTCAGCTAAACATCCCTGGAATCACTGGCTCAGGTGGCCCAGGCAGGGTGTCTGTGATGCCCCAGCACATCCCACGTGTTCCTGAGCTGTCTGCCAGCCGAACTTCAGCACCACAGCCACCTCTGCCGTGTGCCTGCCAAGGCGACTTTCTGGCCATCAAGCCCTGGAGAAAGGGTTACACCACAAGTTTTCCCTGGTTTAAGAGACTGAAAAGCCACATTTGTTGCAGCAATTGAAACTGGTGAAAACGTGCCATGTTATTTTGCCTTGTGCAGTGCAAAGCTGCCCCTTTCGCTACTCTGCTGTGTTTTATCTCATTTTCAATTGCTAAGTCGTTGCAAATTATTTGCTTTCCTTCCATTACCTGGAAGCCAAAGCTAACTATATAGGTGCAAACACTATTGCACCTGAGCACATGTGATAGTGAGCTGTCTTCACCTTTATCTGCTGCTGCTGGACAAATGAATCCACACTACAGCAGAGCACTTGCACATAATTACCTTTCTTCTGTGAAAATTTACCTATTGGTATAAATGGTATCTGAAGATTGGAAAACAGAAATTCAGGTACTTCGCCTTTCTTTCACCAGGCCAACAAGGAGATTATGATTTTTCTTGTGCTACAGTAGCAAAGCTCCTGGCTCATTTTTGATTCCTACTCTGCATGACAGAAATAGGAGTGGGAAGGAAAGGCAAAGTTTTGAGCTCTGCCCCTTCCAGTTATTGAAGGGATATCTACCAAGTGGGGTGGGAGGACAGGTCTTGCCAAGGCAGAGAGTGTGATCATTTCTCTGTGCTCACATAGCCTAAGTGTGTCCTTGGTGTTCAAGCCCACCTATTTCAGTGTGCTGTTGTCTGTGTTGTGGATGGTTTCCTCAATATGTCAAAAACCTGAAGGACTAAACAGCCCCAGGAATGACAGGAACACTATCTAAAGCATCCTCTGCAGAGGACCACTCTTTCTGTGGTGTTTGTCAGGCTAAGCAAAGTGAATGATCAACACAAGATTTACTCCCCCTGCCACCTTTGTCTTCCTTTAGGCTAAGGTTTTGAGAGGATAAGGATTATCTCTGGAACTGAATCCTGCTTCTGAGCTCATTGATGCACTGCAGACCCCACTCCTTTTGGACCCTGAACAGGAGGAGATTGCAGAAAACCAACCAAACAGCAGCCCTGTGTTGTTGGAGATAGCTCAGCTACAAAGCTAGTGACATTTGTAACATCACCTTACCTTGATGGCTCCCCAAGCTTTGCTCCTGTGAGAGAGGTCAGCACTGAGAGGTCATCAGGAAGACTAATGTGAAGCCATGTGAAGATCAAAAAGCCGTTCCGAAAAAAACCCCTTCAGCACTGAGTTATACAGCAGTCCAACTGACTGGCAGGTGCTCTTTGTTTTACCTGGTCGCTTGGTTGCTTTGATCTTTACTAAGTCTAGTAAATAATTAAGAAGAAAGTGGTTCACCTGTTCTGCATAGTAAAAAATAAAATAAAATAAAGTTCACCCCAAAACACAACGGAGGGAGGATTTGCTTATCTATCTGTATCAGTGATGCTACACTGACATTTCAGTGAAAGAGGGGCTCAGCCCTGGGCAGATTTTCCAGGGTAGTTAAAAGAAACGTGGTGGTGTCAGAAATGCTACTGGCTCCGTGTGCTCATGGCTTTGTTAAGCACAGATATCAACAGAGGTGCATATGTAACATTTCTCTTCACACTGGAGCCTGTGAAGAGAGGATGGGCTAGTTTAATGGCTCTTTGTTTTTACTGAAATCCATCTTTTTAGAGGTATCTAGGGTTTACAGTGACTTAATACCTTTCTGTAACACATCTCTCTATCAACAGAGATGTCTGTGTTCACAGGACAACATTTTTCACTTGCTTGTCAGCGGGTCAAGCACTACCAAAATACACAATCTCCTTCTGAATCCCACAGCAAATCATTCATTTATTTAAACATCAAGTAGTGTCAGTATTGGTACTGAAGATGGGTTAAGACAACTAGGATTCTGCATATATATGGTGAAACAAGAGGCTTGGAGCATCTGCCTGGGAGGGGCCACCAGTTAAGAGAGAAACCCTTCCTGGCACTATTCCCTTGTTTGTTTGTTTCTTGTGGTTAATTGTAGATACATTTGAAAAGGAAAAAAAAAAAAAGCCAGCTGGCTATTAACAAGTGGGTTTAATGTTGACAACTCTGCTTTTTGGAGTGAGAGTCATAATCTACTTAAACGTCCCACAGCAGACCAGCCTTTGGGTTTGCATCTGTTTTACACACAGTGGTAGCAACAGCTCCCCCAGATATTAAAGCCTCATGTTTCATTTCTGAGGTAGGCTTGTTCATAACAAAGGAGGAAAAATGGATCATCCAATCCACAGAAGGGAAAAAGCACGAGAGGATAAATCACAAGAATGAAGATAGGCAGACAGATTTCTACAACTCTTATATGTAAAAAATCTGTGCCTGGTAGGCTTTAGCTGTGTTAAAGGTCTTGTCATTTTAGATGCATTTCTCCAATCTACCTAAATATTTCTATCCATTGGAAAAGAAGGAAATTTCATTTTTCATCAAAGCTCTACAGTGATCCTGTTATTAAAAACAGAGGGAAAAATATATTGGGAAGTCAAAGCAGTTGCAGCCACATAGTTGTTTTCAATAATCCTGTGAGTCACTACATGGAACAGCCTTTCATTTCTCCCTGTGGTTCAGACTAAATTGTTTATTAAAATTTTGGTGCATTATTTAAAATAAAAAAAAAAGGAAATTGAAGCTCTTTATTTTAAAGACTGCTGCAATAAAAATTTAGATGATTCAAATTTATCAAGTGCATTGTATAAGGCAGTAATCACAGGCAGTTTTTTTCTTAATACCACAAGATATTCCCTAGCTTTTCCATCTCATTCATAGTCATACATAAGCAGGCTGTTTACAAGGCATTGCTACAGGGAGGAAAAAATATTATAAAAGTGCAAACTTGATCCAGCCTAAGGCTGGAATTGTAATGAAAGACCTAAGTGGAACATAAACAGCAGCTTAATGGAATTCTTTAAATGCAAGTCTTGAAAAGTGATGCATAGTAGCTGCAAAGGACATCTGTACTCCAGATCTTCACCCATGCAGAGGTGTGGAATAGAAGCACAGCTATATTCATAGGTAACTATAACACACTCTGAGCAGCCAGAGCAGACAAGCACAAATATTTGAGATATTTCACTGGTTTTAAATCACAAGGTTGTGACCTTGCTTTTCGGTTTTGTTTTGATTTTTTTTTTCAGGAAATCAGACCATTTTTAAATAAAAGGAAGTCAGATGAAAGTGTTCCAGATCTCTAGGAGTGTTTCTTGTGCCATTTCAAGGAAAGATTTGCTGTACTCTTGAATGTCTAAGTATTGTTTGGGGCTTGTTTTGGTTTGTTTTTTTAACTCAAATGCTTGCCAAGTAAATTGAACCTTACAAACATAATTAGCCAGGGGCTGAACATTTAATCTTAAATTCTGAGTCTTCATTAAGTCTTAATTCAAACCTTAGGAGGGAAGCTTGCAATTGTTCCTGCTTGTAAGGACAGATGTAATTTGTGGCACATTTTTGTGGCAGAAGAGGAAAACTACTGAAATTAGAAAAGCTCAGAAAAACTGTACCGAAGCCAGTAAGTGATCAAATGGTTGTGTCATGGATAGTGGGACAGAGCCTGCACTTGAATCGCCTCTTGCACAATCAAACTAGGCCTGGTTGGATGGGGTTTTGGGCAGCCCGGGGTGGGGCTGGAATGGAATGGTCTTTCAGGACCCTTTCAACCTAAATTGTTCTGTCATTCCATGATTAGGAATTTAAGAGGGTTATTTGGGAGAACTGGAAGGCTTGGTGGGTTGAAAACCAAGAGCTTTCCCTTCCCACGAGGGTTATTCCAAGTCAGGATGGGCTATTTGGGAGCAGTTTGGTTTTCCTCTGGGTGATCTTCGAAAAGCAACAGCATTATTTTTACCTGAAAAAGGGACAATTTCTGAAATTGGATCAGTTTTAGTCTATTGAGATACCATGGAAGTTGAGATAAGTTTCTAAACTAGAGATGAAAGAAAAAAAAATGGGGGGGGGGGATTAAATAAAACAGAACCTTAGGTTTTCTTCTGCAAGCATTTATATGAATGGGGACATTGTAGAGAAATGTGAAGGTGCTGTGATTTCTCCTATGCCTTCCTTTCCCCTTTTTCAGTGATAAAAGCTATCAAGTGACATCTTTCTGAGGAACATGTCAGACCCTCTCCACATGGAATAAGGTTCAAGAAGCAGCAGCATTAATTCCTGTGACTGTTCATGCCAAATCTGTTCTCTTGTTCAGTGTTTTCAGGATGCTGATACCTTTATCAGCATTTGAAATAGCACTCTTTTCTTTTTTTTGACTGTGAAATATCCAGAAAATCAGTAACAGACCTTAAAAATAAATATTAAAATAAATTTTAAAATTAAATAATGATATTTATATAGTACCTAATACTTGTTGAAAGTTTATTTTCCTAGTACATGCTCTTAGAAACAAAAGTGAAGTAAAAGTAGTGCAAGAAGAGAGCATTCACCTTGCGAATGGCTGGATTCCAGGAACAAAAAGGGAGAATTTGGGCGGAGATTGGCCTGGCTGCCTGCAGACAAGGCGACCCGCTGGCCTGCTGCCTGTGCCTGGCCTGCCAGCGGAAGTTTGGCCCTTGCCTTGGCAGCAGCACCCTGAAATCCCGCTCGGCTTTGTGCTCTGGCTCTGGGAAGGCAGGTGGGGGTGCCCTGCAGCGAAAGCCCCCACGTGGGAACTGCCTGCCCAGCAGTGCCCGGACCACCAGGGACCACCTCAGCATCAGTGGCACAGCCCCAGCACCTCTGCTTTTGCCACTTGGACGAGGGCAAGGGATTTCAGTCCCTAAGTTTGTAACAAGTTGGATTCAAAATTCTCCTTGGTGCAGTTTGCAAAGTTGAATGCTTCAGCTCACGTGCACAGCTTCGTGACTCCTACAGCTACACAGAAAGTTAGGAATCAATGGAACTATTTAACACAGGGACAACAAGATGAAAGGATCTGACTGGTACAGTTGTTCCTACAAATCTACTCAGCGTGAGCTTATAAGCAAATGGGCTGGCCCCCTGCAATCTCATCCTGGGCACATTAACAGCAAAGCTTGAAATAACAGTGGCTTTTGGAAACCGATTTTTGATAACCAGACTCTATTTGTGAGGTATTTGGAGCTAATAAAACTACTGTGGTCCTGGGAGTGCCCTTTTCCTCAAGCACAATGGGAAACTCTTTTCCTTGGGATTGCTATAGAAACAATGAATTATCAGGCAAATGGGACCATCCAGCAAATTGTGCCAGACCAGGGATGTGTGCTGATAAAGGAGACACATTAATTTTCTCTATTTTGTTATAAGTAGAGCTTGCCTTGCCTATAGAAAAGTAAAGAAGCAGGTGAGGTGGAGGGTCTATTATTTATAGACACATTTTTGTGCTGTAGAAATGAATTTTTCATAGGGAAACTGTAAAAAAGGCTTCAGAAACTGCTTCAAAAATAATCATGATGGGGAACTTCAAATGTGCTTTGGAGAATGGGTGGTTACCCTTTAGTCCTCCTTAAAATTTCTCACATGCAACCCTGAACATGTTGAAAACAGTGGGGTACTTTGACCCCAGAGTAGGAATCCTAGCCCCCCATTATTGTCAGTCTTTAGCACTGGGCTTGTAAAATGTTGAACCATGGTTTGTATCACCTTTTGTCATCTTGCAAAACTGAGTCATTCATAAGCAAATGCAAATATTATTAGTATGCTGATGTGCTTGTATGCCTTGAGAAGTGATGTATGAAGATCAGACTGAATTATGATCCACCAATTACAAGAAGAAACAGGAACTCTTCTGGTATCAAGTGGCTGAACTCTGTATTGTCTTTATGACACCCTGCTCAATGCCAGTTGGAAGGAGGTTCTTTTATTTTAAAAAAGAAGGAAGACATGAAATATGGAAGGAAATAATTTTGCTGAGAGGAGTTTGGCTGCAGATGGGAAACACACTACCAGGATTATGAAGAAGGTAGGGGAGAGGTGGGAAAGGAGGATGAGAGAGAGAGGTCTAGGCAAGGGAATGCTGTATTTAGATGTCATATATGATTCTAGTGTGAGGAAAAAAAACCCACACCATATTTTGGACATGGATGAGGGGAAAAAAGTACTGCATCTTCTTCTGGGCTGAATGAGGTTGGTGAGGCACGGTCACAGGTTGCCCAGAGAGATGATGGATGGAACCATTCAAGGATGAGGCTTTGAGCAACCTGATCTAATTGGGGATGTCTCTGCTTATTGCAGGGGGGTTGAAAGGACCTTTAAATCCAACTCAGATTATTCTGTGATTTTATGAAATGTAAGTGAGGCCCTTGGAAAAGCAGGTTACCAAGGAGCTTGATATATACAGGAGGACCAAAAAAAAAAAAAAAGAAACAATATGATGCCTTAATTCAGAGTGGACCTTATAGACCTGTTTTAGGCCTTTTTAAATTGAGAGTGTACTTAAATCCTTTTGCTAAAAACTAAGTACAGTCTAAAATGTTTTCTTGAAATCAGTCTTTAGTTTCAGAAAATATGGTCATGAAGTCTATGTTGTATTGGGTAGTGCTGAAATTTTGTCTCTTTTAGGTTCCCAGAGTACTCTTTGTGTTCAGGGGAATTTTTTTACTCCTCAAACAATAATTCTGAAAAAAACACACTAGAAAAAGACAAACTAGTGCATTGCACCACCCCACAATGGGCCCACTGTTGATGCTGGATTAACTGTCCCCGGTGAATGGCTGAGCTCACATCTCTCCACTCGCCTGGAGCTCCATTCTGCTCTGCCTCTGGGGTTATGATATCATCTCTGAAGTCCTGCAAACACAGCTGAGCTCCACACTGCTCCCATTGTGGGGCCCACTTCTCTAAATGTGGAGATGGGAATCCAGAGCATCTTCTCTGTGGGAGGTGGGGATGCGTTCGTGCCACTCTTTTTTTCCCTACAGATGTTCTTCACAGTTATCCATGAAGTACTTCCAAAGAGCTGCTCACCTGGGTGTGTCCACATGAGTCCTGTATTTTTTGTCCTGTTTCTCCATGTGTGAAGGGAAAATCCTGTACCTATAAAGAAACTTTCATAATTGCCTTGAGATCAATTTGAGGTGAGCTAGTTAGCATTTCCCAGGGTCTCTGCTGTCTGGAGGTGAGAAGTCATCTTTTTGCACGAGCTTTCTTCTTGCTTGAAATTTTGGCTGCTCATCATGCGTAAGTGAGGCTGTACTGGTAAACAAGAGGATACCCAAGCGAATATTTTTCTCACACAAAAGGTTTGTATTTGTTTCAGAGCTGCTTGCAACCCTTTGCTGACCTACTCTGTGCAGAGGTGGCTGCTTCTAGCTTTATGCACTCTGGCATGTGTTGCCTAATGGACCAGGGCTTCTCATTCAGCATGGCTGACAAGGAGCATCTATGTCACCACAGCTGACACATGCTTGCTTTGTTAAATGACATAAGATGCTGCTGTGCAAGGCACAAGCTCTCCTGCTCTTTCAGCTAAACAATTTACTACTGTGTTTTATATATTCTTCTCTAGCCCAGTGAGCCGGAGGGACCTGGAGTTGGTTATATGTATGCCAGCCTGGCCAGCTCTGTCCCATTTGACATTGCAAGAAGCAGCAGAGACAGAGTGATGCATTGACCGAATGCCCTACATGTAGGATTCCAACCTCCTCCTCTCTCAAACAGCCTGCTGGGGTTTAACCCCCGTGGCGTTTTTTGCTCTGCTCTGTTGCAGCTTCTCCAACCCTCCTGCCTCTGCACCATCCCAGGCATAGGCAAATCCAGGGGGTTGGAGAGCACATTAGTGGATGCAAAATGCAGCATTTTCTGCAAATCAAATGCCCATTAGTGACTAGGAACCTAACCAAAGAGTTAGGGGAGGAAAGGAGGAAACCACACTTGATCCCACAGAAACCACAAACCTAGGTTTCACTTGGAAGGCTTAGCCAGGCACTCATTTGCTTAGGATGGCTGCACTACTACTTTGTAAAACAAGACCTTTTAATGAGCTTGGGTTTAGATCTGGGTGGTGGATCCCAGTTACTTCTGGTCTGCATTGGTAAAGGAAGAATACCAGTGGTAAATTATCATCAGGAGAAGGGAACAGGGAGGAAGCAGCCATCAAAATCCTCTCTGTACACATCCAAGTCCTGTTTTGCACAATGGGATCATACACTTGTTCCTGCACCATCACACCCAGCCTTCCTCCCAAAGCCACTGGGATGCTGCCGCATCCTTGGATGGGCAGTGCTGACTCAGGCACGTGGTTCTGTGCCCAGTCTTTGGCACTGCTTTCCCCCAGATATTTCCCAACTAGATATAAAAATTCCTGAGTTAGACATTTGCGGCTACACTCCCTGCAAGGGGAAGCAGTTAAAAGGCTGATTTATGCTCTGAACCACAAAAGCCTTTTATTGCTTCTTCTTTTTTTTTTTTTTAATGTAACTGTCTTGCCCTTAAATGTCTAATCCCTTTCTAACAGTCCTGTGGAAGCAGCAGGGCTCTCCATGGGTTAAAGGTGCTGGTTTTGAAGAGAATCGAGTTGTCCACCAGGTCTCCAAAGCCCCACTTGCCCTGGTGTGGCCTCTCCTCCTCTTGTCAGTGAGGGAAGGAGGGCAGCAGCAAGCTCTATTCTGCCAGCATGGTCCAGCACTTTCTCCCAGCCCTGAGCTTTCTGGGGTTGTCAGAGGGTTATTCCATCACTCAGAGTATTCCCTGACAGTCATGGGAACTGCTGCTCCTTCATGGGAGAATAAAAACCCCAGGCTGCTCTAACTGAAACAGGGATTTAGGAGTTTGACTCCAGGCATATACATTTAAAGATATTGCCCAATTATTTCTTCATTTTTATTAATTATGGTTACTCATTTATGGCCCCTATTTAATTCAAACTCTCAAGAAAAATATTACTTTAGGAAAAAAAAAAGCAAAGTCATTTCATGAACAATTAGCAAAAGCTACAGCTATGCCATAAAATAGAAATACGTGGAGGGGAAGGAATGTTTCAAATCAACATGGGCATGTGAATTGTTAGGTGGATGGAAAGCCAGCTGAGATCTTAAGGAAAGTGTGATGCTGGTGGGGGAATTCAGTCTGGAGAAAGTACACAGTGTGGCATTGCTGGGTTCATCATCAGGTATGCTGTTAATTACTGGCTTTATTAATTATTTGGAAGCAGTGGGAAGTGTTATGTTAATTGCATTGAAAAACAACACTACGTTGGGAAGAGTTGAAACCAGTGGTGAGAGCAGAAGAAAGAGCAGCAAGAGATGCAGGGAGGGCTGAGGGGTGTAACAGAGGGATTTGATTTGATTCGGACTCTGGAGGCTTTTCCACAGTTTCCCCTTGGTAAAAGAGCATTTGTGGATGTGGAGGGGGCCCATGAGAGGTCAGACAGGAGGGTCTGGTTTGAAGCAAGCACAATGAGGACCCTTCCCACCAGCCTCAAGGGAGGGATGAGACTTGCCTGTAGTATCAGGCAAGCAGGGTCCCTGTATAACAAAACCAGTCGACTTGGACAGGCAGCAGATTTCAGAAGCCTCTAGCTTATATAGCAGAGTGTAATCTAGCGTGTTTAAAAGAAAACTGTAAAAAGTTAATACATTATTCTGCCTGCTGTGAAGCCCCGCTGAAAGAAGAGGGAAAACAAGTGCCCTAAACCCAGATTAATTTAGAAACTGCATTTAATGATCATCTTGAGAAGCCATGGGACAAAGCCAAGGGAGTGAGGTGCCGTGAGCTGTCAGGGAGGAAACCCTCTGCCCACCGGATGCCAGTGTTGCTCAACATTAAATCACATGGAGAAAACTCATGTGGCAAGAGATTATCTGGTGCTTAAAGACACCCGGTCGATGCAGCTACCCAAACACCTCCCTCTCCAGCAACACATTTGCAACTTATTTGGTGGCACAGTTAAATCTTTTTGCAACTTTTCATCCCGGAGGTGGGCAAAGATGGCAAAGCCAAGGACAAAGGACTGTATAAAATTTTACTTCTACTAAGCGGGCTCTAAACAAGCCCAAGCCAGGTTTTACTGCGCAGCTCCTTGGGCTGACAGTCTCCATTAACCATCAGTTAATACTGCAGCGTCAGAGCAAGCCTGGAGTCGTGACCCTGTGCTGTTAGGAAGTGTCCTTCATCCCAGCAAAAGACCTCGAGATGAGAATATTGTGTGTGAAGAGCCCCTGGTGTAAGAGCTGAACCTCTCAGCTCTGCATTGCAGTCGGCATGTCGTGTGCCATCCCTCTATGCCACAAATAAATCCACAATTTCTCAGCTGGGTGCCTTTGGAAGCCACACACTAATACGCTTATATAGGAAGAGACCAGACAAGGTTCAAATAAAGAGCTCATGTAATAAATAAACATGAGGTCAGTAAGGGAACAGCAATAATTGCTTTGTATGACAAGATTTGCATAGCAAACATTTGTGATTAATGTACAGCCAGCGTTAGGTAAGGAGCCTTCACTATCGTTGCTCCATCTGCACCTTCCAATCTTGAAGGTACAGCAGCTCCAGCCAGAGCAATTAGTCACTGTTTACTGAGAGGCAGATAGAGCAAAATTTTTCTAGTTCAATATTTGAGTGAGTTTCATCTCACAGCCTCCCGCTGGATCCATTTCTACGACAGACAGGAATTATGCTTCTTTCCTGGAGGCAGCAAGGAGGGATGATTAGCATTGTTGCTAATCCTCTTGGCAAGGGCATGGGCTGCCCCCTGGCCCCTCCTGCTGGCCTCATCCAGGTGATGATCTCAGGAAAAACTCCAAGGAAGATGCTGAAGACCCTGCACATCAGGGCTCTGCTTCCCCACTGCCTTTTCTTTCACCTGCCTCTGCCTGCTGGTGAATTGCCCCTTTGCCGCTGCTGATGTAGAGAGCTGTCATGTGGTGGTGGGATGCAGCACCGAGGGCAAGAACACCTTCTCCTTTACAGCCTCCTTTCTGCAGAGCCCAGCTAATTCTTTCCCGCTCAAACTTTCCACTCTTCGGAGAAAGTTGTAATCCAGCTTGAAATACTGTCTTCATTTGGAGATTTTTTTTTAAAAGACAAATGAGCCTCTAGCTTCACTGGAAAGGAGCTGGTCTGGCTGGAGAGGCTGGGGTTATTCCTCTGAGGTTAATTCCTATGGGAAAACTGTTCCACTGGAGCTGGCTGGAGGAAAGATTATCACTGCTGCACTCTTCCACTTAATCTGCTCTGGGGTGCTGGGGAGAACTGTCAGCATTGCAATCCAAGTATTGTGTAGACCAGCTAGAAAGACATGAGGAGAGCATATTCATGTTTATGAGATCCACAAGGGCTTGAGCAGGATGAGGAAGATGCAAAACACAGAGCACACATTTCAGGGAAATGAAGAACTGAAGGTGTTCTTCCGTTGTGCACTTGCTGCTCTGACTGAGGCTCTGAGAATGCCAATCAACCTGTCAAGACTTGATAAACGGCAGCTGTTGTTTCAAACCTGTGATAAGATGTTGAGATTTTTGGTCGCTGTCTTGCCAAAACGTGCCTTGCTGAGATGCTGGTCCCCTGGACCTGTTAGGACGTCTGTGGGCATTTCACCCCTGTGCTGAGGTGCGTGGTAACAAGAGGGATGCTGAGCTGGTGGTTGCAGGAAAACTGCACTGCAGCTGTCCCCACCTGAGTGTATTTAGGAATGTGCCACGAGGCTGGCTGGGGCCATCAAGACTGTGGATGCATCAGTGGAAGATGCCATGACACCTCTGTGCCACTTGCAGGTGGGCTGGAAAATGTGGGTGTTCATCTGCTGCTTCAGTGCAAAATCCTCCCACCAGCCCAATGAAGAGTGAGCTCCAAGGTGCCACCCCGTCACCCCTAAAACCTTGCCCTCCTTTCCAGCACTTCCACCCTAAAGCTTCCCGGTCACCTCGGCTGAGTGCTGGGAAGTCCTCTGCAGCTGAGTGCAGGTGGAGTGCTCCGGACTTTATACGTGGTGTGGAGCTGCGACCACCCAGCGAGGGTGGTGTGTTGAGGCAGCACCCAGGGGCACCCAGGGAGGAGGGATGTGACACGCTCCTGTCCGGATCAGGCGTGGGAGGGTCCTGCAGTGGAGAGAAGCCTGGGTGGGCTTCACGTTGCCCACGATGCTCGTAACAATCCAGCTCCGGCTGCTGCTGGGACGGGTTCAGCCTGCACTGGGGCCACCTTCACTTACTGGGGGCTCTGTCGGGAGGTTGTCCCCGTGGTCCCCTGGAGCAGGATCGCTCCCCGCCCAGGCTCTGCCGCCTCACGGGACGGCAAAGTTCCCTCGGGGATCCTTCCCTCGGAGTTCTCGCAGCTTCCTCTCTGACTCCCCGCTGGAGTCTGCCCGGGGTGCGCACCACCCCCTCGCTTTTGGCGGATCGGGGGGGGGAAAGGAGCGGGGAGGTCCCCCGAGCACA
>WBMV01002529.1:26258-151213 GCA_013396655.1 Campylorhamphus procurvoides
GCCGGGGCGGCGCAGGCAGGTGGGTGAGCGGCCGGGTGCGCCGAGAGCAGCGGGGAGCGCGGCGGAGGAGCGGCGCCCTGCCGACAACTTCTGCGGGTCCCGGCGCCCTGCGCGGGGTGCGGGAGTTCGTGCGGGTCCCGCGGAGCGGCGGCGGCCAGAGGGCGACAGTCCCCCGTGGGAAGCGGAGCGGAGCGGAGCCGGCGGTCGCGGATCGCCCGCGCAGCAGCGCTCGCTGTCCCCGCTCGCTGTCCCCGCTCGCTGTCCCCGCTCGCTGTCCCCGCTCGCTGTCCCCGCTCGCTGTCCCCGCTCGCCGTCCCCGCTCGCTGTCCCCGCTCGCTGTCCCCGCCCGGCCCCGGGGCCGTCCTTCCCCGGCCGAGCCCTGGCCCAGCGCCGTGCGTGGCTCCGCAGGTGCCGCTGACGCCCCGACGGGGCTGCGCACCCGAACTTCCCATCGCGCCGCGCCGGGCGGACGAGGCGGCGTTCGCTCCCCTTACACCTGTGCATTAATCCGTGTGGTGTGTCCCAACACCGCAGCGTAAACGCGGGTCCGAGGGTATTTGCGCACGGGGAGAGCCAGCAGGCGGCTTGGAAGTTAACGCCGGAAAAAGGCTCTTTTTTCTCTGGCAGGTTTGCGCCGATTTTTTAACTTTCTGGAGGGAAACTTGCAGCGTTGTCTTGAATTTTGTGTTTCCGTTGGCATCAACGCAGCGCTCTTCGCTGCCGTAGTACGGGCTGTGCCGGTTCAGTAGCCCGAGAAGGGCACGGGGATCGCTCCCCGCCGCATCTCCCCCTTACTGTGAATAAAACATGAAAAGGAAGTTCTACAGTCTTTGTAACTTTGGGTTTTTTATTATTATTTTATTTTGTATTTTTTCCTTCTCTCCTCGGTGATGCAAAATTTATGATGTTTGGGCAGTATTGGTGCAACAGCTCCTCGTTCTCACAATTCAGTTTATATTTTGGGGCTTTATGTAACAGAGAGAAGGATATGTTTGGTGAGAAGCAAAAGAAGCGTGTCCCGCCTTTGCCTGCCTGGTTGGGCTTCGCAGGCAGTTTTTGATCTTGGGGCACAGTATACTTTTTCTGCATGTGGTTACTTCCTAACCTTCGAAATCAGGAGGGGTGAAACGCTGGGCTGCTGCTTTCTCTTACGTGTTCTCTTCCTTCAGTTTGAACCGGTAAATCCCAGCTGAAGGAGAATGGCATTCCTTGTTTCACAGGCTCTACTTCGCTGTACCTTTTTGCCTGTCTCCCTGTTTACATGCAGCCTGTCGTTTCCCCTGACTTGTTACTTCTCTGTCTCACACTTTCCCCATAGCCTTCCCTCGTTTCAGGCAGCAGCCATCCCCAGTGGGATTCTCTCATGCTCTTCCTCCCACTGCTCAAACCTGGCTGTTGGAGTGGACTATCACAAAGACTAGACTGTGAAAATAAAAAGCACTGGTCCAGGGTCGGTCGCCTGCCTTCCTGCTGCCTTCAGGGAAGCCTCCTGGATCTGTGCTGTTGAAAAGCCTCAGTGCCCTGCACTGTGCAAAACATAAAATCCGTTTATTAAAATAACGGGATTGAAGTGATATTTCCTATTTGGAAGGGTTTGGGTGCCTCTGTAGGGGCTGGCGGCTAGTAATGATTGAGTCTTGCTGCTTGGTGCTTGCTGAAATAGGAAGGCAGGCTGGACAGGCCATGATTTGCAAATATTTAAGACCCCCCATAATCTGGGCTTTGCTTGGCTTTTGTGGGGCATTAGAATGGGGCTCTGGCTGCCGCCCTCATTTTCAGTGCATCAAGAGAGGTGGTGATGCCTTTGCTCTTGCAAGCAAGCTGTTGGCCAAACTTTGGATTTCGTTATCCCATGTGTGTTGGTTAAGATGCAAATATGTGAATACATTGGGGTTTTCTGATTTCTTCTGTCTCCGTGCTTGGGCATATAATGTTTGCAGTACACAGCTCAGCCAGGGTCACGTGAGCCAAACAGCTTGGGCTGTTACCTGGAAGCTGGCAAGTCTTTGTTCTGCTTGGAAATAGCTGATAAATTAACTCCATTTTCTGATATATGGGGCTGGTGAGTTGTTAAATAATTACAGCCAAATTACCTTAGCGCTGTTTGAAATATTCAGCTGCTCTGAGAAATTAATTGTATTTCAAATATTTTTGCAGGAGATTGTTGGAGCTTTTTTGTTTGTGGTTTTTTTTTTGTTGGTTTTTTTTTTTTTTTTTTGCTTTTTGTTGGTTTGTTTTTTTTTCCTCCAGTGAGGAGCGTGTTCAGCTGATGTATGAGCAGGCTTTAATTTCATGCTCCTCTCCAGGCCATGTCAGATGGGACATGCCACATGCCTTTGGAGAGATGCAGCTCCTTTCCTTTGCAGCAGCCCTCTTTGGCACCTCTCCCGTTTACTTCACCACAATGTCTATTTGATGGTTAAAATTAGGCTGAACTCTGAGTGCCTGCCAAGGGCACAAGAAATGTTGACTGGGAGTCTCAGCCTATATCTGCCACCGTATGGCTCAGCCCCTGCAAAGGTGGTGTCCCGTCTTGGTCCTTTTGCCAAAGGGCAGGGGGTTGTTGTTATGGATTAAACATCCCTCCTGAAAGTCCCACTCCCCCTGCCCCATGCAGCCCTTCAGGTGTGGAGGTCTGTGGGGATGTCTCTGCACGGTGGTCAGGACAGGCTACCGCTGTCCCTGTGTGTTCCCTGAGAGCCCTGCAAAGCCAGCAGTGCCGCAGGGCAGAGGAGACTGGATGTGGCCCTGCTCTTGGGATCGTCACACCGTGCACCTGCCCTGCCGATACCGGCACTGCTGAATGTCCCAGTGACTTAGCTGTGACTTCTTTTTTTTTTTTAAAGAGGTGGTAATTGATGTTTATGTGTATGGATTTTGGCACTAGGAGCTGTGCTTGTAATTAACATGAAAACAGTCATAATAAGGACCTGAAATACATGCCTATGAGTAAACCAAATGAGACTTGGCAGTAGCAGCTCATGAAGGCAGAAGCCCTTCTGGGCCTGCACAATAGGGAAGTGGAATGGGTAGCAGGGAAAGGCATGCTGGGTCCCTTGGAGTGCAACAGCGAAGGGCCCAGCACCCTGTAGGTGCTTCAAGCTGAGACCCATGTGCTGCTTTGCACTCCTGACCTTAATTTGTAATGCTGAGTTGTTCTGAAATGTACCCTCAGTTTTCTAGCAGGGCATTACCCAAACCCATTAATTTAACTAAATGTTTTCTTCGGGTTTTCAGAGAATTTTAGTTCGTTGTTGTTTTGCTTTTTGGTTAAAATTAAATTTAAGCAAACCACAGCAGGTTCACTTGCACTGCATTGGGGAGCAGGGTTTGTCATCCAGAGCACGCACAGCTTCCTTCAAAGGCTTTTTGGAGAAACACCTTAATGTGAGTCACTGGACAGAGCCAGTGGGTGAGCTGTCGTGGTGGATGCAGAGCCTTTTCTGGGATTGGTGCTGGAGTGCAGTGGGGTTCACGGGGCAATGAGCCCACGGGCTCGCTGTGTGAGCATCTCTAGGTGGCAGCAGCCCCCAGGAGCTCCCAGGCAGCAGGACACACAGCCCGGCGTTGGGGATGTGATTTTCCATGCTCGGGTCCTGCTGCTCAGTATTCTTTCGCACCCCTTTCCCTGGCCGGGGAGCGGCTTTTCAGCCGAACGGGGAATCAGCCGTCACTGGAGTCCTGTCTCCATCTCTTACTTGCAGGACAGGGGAGGTGTGGTAACACACTGGGAGAGTGACCCACGCACTGGGAGAGTAACCCAAACCCTGTGAAGTGCTCAATATGAGCAACCAAAGGAGCTCAGGTGACTTGTTCTGGAGGACTCCTTAAGCTAACCAGTAAGTCAGGACCAGACTGATGACTGGGTACTAAAGATGAGTGAGTTCAAACTATGAATTAAGTGCATGCTCCCAGTAGTGTAGTAACTGTTGCGACAAGCTAGGAAAGAAAAACAGATACGTTGTCACTCAGCACCATTAGCTCAGATCAGGTGGTCCTTCTACAATGCTAAAAGGGATGAGTGTGATGTTAATGTTAAATCCTTTACTTGTTACAAAGGATGGTGTAGCCCATAGATTACTTTTATTTTTTCTGGTTTTAAATGTTTGTTCTGGTCCTTTTTTTTCCCAAATTGCAGGTGCTTTTCCATTGCAACGATCCCTGTTGTCATTTCTTCAGGGGCAGTAAGGGTGAGCCGACACGTGGTGGTTGGTGTGGGGCAGTAGGATGGTTCCCTGGAGGTTCTGAACTTGCTTTGTGTCCTGCCTGTGCAGACTGCGGTTTAACGCTGTGCAAGCAGGCATTTATGCTCGTAAGACCACTAGCAAGTGATGGCAGCTCTGTGGAAACAGCTAAGCCGGGTCTGCCCTTCTGCACTCTGCACACTCTCAGTGCACTGAGGCAATTTTCCTGGGGAAGGAGAGGAGCTTATTGCTGGGATTTGGTTTTTACTGTGGCAGTAGTGAAGGCAGGAGGGGGTGACTGCAGCCGGGCTGTTTCCCGTGAATCACACATGTGCTGACAAGTCGTTGGAGTGTGCAACAGGCTCCTGTTTCCACTGACTTAAAGGTTTTGGTTTTGCAAACAAATGCAGGCTGCTGGTGGATTTTGTGTGTGCCCATGTAGCCAAAGCTGAATTATCCCCTGGGAATACTGCCGTCTGCCAGAAAGATCCATCATTTCAGTGACTTTCGTTAATGTTTGTTTAGCGACTTCTTGCTTTGGAGGAGCAGTTTAAGCTGTACTCAGTGGCTGTTCCCTTGTGATGAGCTGTGTGTCCACGTGATAAATGGTCTCATTTCTACTGTCCCTACCTCTGCTGGGCATACGGGCACATGCCAAGCCTTCTGAAGTCTTCGAACAGCTGCTCCTATTTATATCTCCTTATTTTCTTTTTTCCCCAGCCTGACAGGGAAACTTGTCCTTCTGTCCACTTTGCATAAAGGGTGTGCAAAGTACAGGGTTGATGGGTATTTGCTTGTACATCAGTGTTACGTGAGGGTTTGATGCTGGTGTTTGGGTAGCAAAGTCAGTAATTCAAACTGCAGGAGCACATGCTGGTTATACTTTAAACTTGGACTATAAGAATACCAAAAATATAAATATGTACAAGGAATAGAAATTCATACTGCAAGAGTACTGAGAAGTATTTTTCTCCTCCAGTGGTAACTGCTTTTTGTTCCCATGCCTGAAGCCTATAACATGTAGCTCATGACAAAGGAGGAGGTGCGAAAATAAAGTAAATAAATGGCAAAGTAAGCTTCAAACTTTTAGTGGATGCAGTTCTTTTTGAGCTATAAAAAAAAATCAGTCATTGTATTCTGTTTCTGTAAAGTTCTTTTTAGAGGTTTCTAAGGTATTTCATGTTTGTTTCTCTCTCTCACAATGTCTGTGCAGCTACGCGTACAGTAACTGAATGGGCATTTATAACCTGATCTTTCTTAATGTTCTCCTAATAAATCAGTGGTCAGTCCATGCTCAGACCAGTGCTGAGCTGCTCCACGACAGGCAGGTCTCCCTCCTAGGCTGTGCCCTCAGCGGGACTGAGGAGGGAGTTGAGTTGTGGGACTTGCTGCTGACAAGCTTTAAATTCATGTGGAGAGGCTACGGTGGCACTGCAGGGAGTTATCTGACCCTTTGCCTGCAGCTGCTTGACTAAACTGCCTAATAAATGTCAATTAAGAGTTGTGATACCTGACCTCTCTCTTTTCTTCACCCCTCCCGGCTTCTGTGGCATTGTGATTCATGATGGAAATGGATCAAGCCAGAGGAAGGTTAATGAAAAAAAGCTTCCATGCTGTAAAAAACCCAAACCAAACAACAAAACATTCTGGACAAGGTCGTGAAAAGTTGGAAAAGCCTGAAACTGTGAAACAGCACCACAGCCTTGGCTGGCTGTAGTATTGCTGCGAGAGAACACTACTCGTGTCCTGGGTTGGTGATGATTCACTGGGTAAAGCTCTGAAACCTATCCCTGTCCTACTGACTTCTGGCATGGTTTGGCTCCTGCTGCTCCTCTGGGACTCTCCAAATGGTGCTTTCATACCTTTGTCTCCTGCTTTCCCAAGAAAACATCTCCTGTGGGGGCAGCACCTCTCGGTTGTGCTTGCCTGTGGGTGAGGTCCCTGAGCAGATCCTGCAAATGTGCTTGGGTGCTTTACATTTAAGCACGTGCTGAAATAACCTTGGTGCACAGAGCTGAGTGCGCTGGGGAGAGATTTGTGTCGGCATTTTGCTCACTTGAGCCTGGCGAGCTGCTGAGGACCTTCCCCTGGGGATGTAGCTCCTGTGGTGGGAGCTGGTACGGGCAGGTTGGAGCTACTTTGGTGCATGCACAGGAAGGAAAATCATCACACTTAACTTGATACATATCCTAATGTTCAATTTTCATTAATTGAAATTACGTTGAAATATTGAACGTTTTAAGCATAAAAGTTTATGTACCATGGTTAGTGTGCTAATGGAATATTTTAGTAGTCTTTTAAGGCTAGCGTCGCAGCCAGATGTGATGATAAGCATTTGTTCTTTAGAATTATTTTGCTTTAACCCTTTTTCCAAGAGTGTCCGTGTTCTGGTGAGCATTCACTGGCTGCACTGTGGCTGACATCCAGCTATCATTTTAAGGTGGTCTTTTTTTTTTCTTTTTTTTTTTCTGATGCACTATGCAAAGTTGAATTGTAGTTATTTTTACTCATTATCTTTGGCAGTAAAAATGTATTTATCTAAATTTAAATTCCTGTTTGCTGAGGATATGTGACAGTATTTAGAATTCAGTATTATTTTATTATCTCTTTGAAGGGATAAAAAAAGGCTCATTTATTTCAAGAGATATTTCTGCAGCATGTAAAAATACCAATGAAGTAGCTAACGTTTTCCAGTTGTTGTTGACTTCAAATTTAGCAACCATTGTCCCTGTTGATATATTTGATGCTCTAAAAATGTACTTGCCATTAAGTAGGAAGCTGAACTGATTGGTAGGCAGATAATATTCTTTAGTAGCTATTAATAATGCTCAGAGGACATACGCATTGGAGCGTATGGAAAAAGCCATGGAATTGTGTAGGACAGAGGCAAAATTACATATATGGTGTTTTATTTGAAAGCTGTCTTTATGTGCTGCAGTTGTTGCTGCCTGAACTAGCACACATGAGCAAGAGAAACCAGCATGCAAACAGAATGGTGTGCAGCTAATTTTGCTTAGAAAACTGCGGTCCGATCCCTGCTATTTCACATCCTCTGTGAGCTGACTCAGTCCCGGTGAAAGGTGTGGGGACTCGATTCTCCAGGGGGCTTTGGGTGGTATAAGGTGGGAGCTGTTCCCCCGAGAGCCAGCTTAGCTCCTGGGAACAAGGGAATTTGTATCCCATTAAGAGAAAATGGAAATTTTGGAAACAAATGTAAAGCCATTGCAACTCTTTTCTCTCATTTTTGTCTATTCCTTTACCCAGAGGAGGACTGTTATGTCTGCAGTATGAGTTTCTCCCTGGTTTTTTCAGTGCAGAGGATTTCTTTGTCTCCCAGAGTCTGGAACTGCTCTTAAAATTGTGTCCATTTGAGTCCTCTTGTGCAACACGTTTAAAACTACTGTCAGCTCGCACAACTGTGCAGCCACGGTGTCACCCAGGGCTGTGCTGTGTGTTGGGAAGATCATATTAGAAAAATGTAGAATTATTAGAGCCTATGAATAGTGGTGACTACTTGCACAGCATTTATGTTGCTCATGCTGCATAACACACTGAAGTCACAGGCTACATTGGTTTCTAATGTTGCTTCATGTGTCGCTGTGAAACTTCATTATATCACGACATAACAAGCAGCTGCTGTGTGGATAACGTGGTGCCTGCAGCACAGGTGAGGGTTCTTTCTGGCACTGCCAACAACTGTAGTGGTGCTTCACATTTTCCCTGACTTGGTCCATCTTCTTAGAAAGGAAACACAATCATGTCTGTGCTGAATGTTTCTGGCTGCCCAAGGGTTTTGGTGTTCAGCTCGAACCTTTAATAAAATAGCTAATAAAAGACTATTTAAGAAGCTTTTACTTCCTTGTGGTAGCCAAAGGTTAGGGGCAGGAGGAGATTGCTTTTTTTGCCCCTAAGATTTATCAACAGATTCACACAGTCTTTCTGGTCACAAATTTTTTTGTGTTAATTTTATCCCAGGATTGTGGATTTGTGAGACTCAGTCTTCACATAAAAAGGAAAACACGTCTTTAGCTTCTCTATGTGCAGAGAAAAGTTAAAACTCATGTAGCTTAAGAAATGGGGGAAAAAGTCCAAGAATTGTTTTTATAAACAGTGTTCCTTTGTAAGATTTTATGCAGGGGCTGGTTGAATTATGGGTTTTCAACGCTTTGCAAATACTGCTGGTGGAATTGGAGATGGAAACATGGGCTTATTAAGATTTAATAATGTCATTCCAGTTGCTGCCAGGACATGTGGTTAAGGCATTAAAATACATGGGTTACGCCTCATGCTACAGTAGAGCAGTTACTGGGTAGGTGTCCTTTGATACTGGAAAAGGATCTTGCCAAACTGTTGCTGTCAATTTGAATAATCTCAGTCTCGCTGAAGGCCCACAGGAATGAGTCAAAACATAGTGAATAGTAGTTTTCTCCAAATAAAGGCCATAGGCACATCTGTGAATTTTTAGGTTCTGTCTGTCTCGCATGAATCCTGTCCATGTGGGCAGAAACCTTCTGCTCCAACACTCTGTACCTTGGGCTTTTCCTGGGTTAGGACTGTCTGAATTGTCCCATCTTATGCGAGAATTGCTGTGACACTGTTTTTGGATCTAGTCTGGCTATTTTTTGCAGTGACGTGCTGAAGTGATATCAGCTTCTGCTACATTCCTGACATCAGTGTTGGAGTGTGCATCCTTTTTGGCTCACTGATGACTGGATCCTTCTTCCCATGCAGAGCTTTGGCATTGGGTAGCCCCTGTCAGGTTTAGATTTGTTGGTATTGCCTTATGGAGCCAGTGTGAGGTTTTGGTTGTTTGTCCTGAGCTTTAATGATGCCAGTGTTTCCCGGGGCATGGATGGTGTTTAAGCATTTCATGAGGCAGTGCTGGTGGAGGTTGAGTGCTGGATGCCAGCGGAAGGGAAGGGATGCACTGCTACCGTGCTTGTTGCTCTTTGATTTGGGTAGTGCTGATGGGAGCCCACGGGCCAGAGTTTCTTGGGATCCCAGCTGACTCTTGCAGAACAAGCTTAAGATCACTGAAGCTCATCTTACGTGGGTTTCTTAAACCAGTGGTTGAATAAATTCTTTGCGAACTCCTATGAACTGGAGTATGCATGCGTTTCTAGGAATATCTGGAATAAACCCCTTGTTTATTTGGTGGCACTGGCTCAGAGGCTTATTTTGCCAGGTAAAATAAGGCTTTCCTTGGAAGTCACCAGTTTGAGGTGCTAAAACAGCATAATTTTTTGGATCAGAGAAGCCTGACCTAGTAATATTAAGGAGGGTGTATATGTTTGCCACAAACTGCACAGCCTTAGTGTCATGTGGAGATGTGATAGAAATACACATCAATGGCAAGTACCAAAGTAGCAGGGAAGGGCAGAGAGGGGAGCAAACACCACCTCATATGCCCTGTGATCTATATATAGGTGTGATGGATGAAATACAGGCCTGAGGGCATTGGAATTGCTTTTCCCTGGGTCTGTGCAAGTGTATGTGGCTCAGGACCGTGACACCAGATCTTTCCAGTGACATGCATCCCGAGGGAGTGACTACCTCAGCGGTAGTCTTTGTTTTTAACACTCAACTGAATTTCTTTTCCACCAAGTTTGGGTTTCCAACAATATGATTACTTATGGATTTGTAAGTCAGAAATAGCTTGGTAATTGCTATATTGCTTTGCCCGCAGTAGCAACAAGCGTCTTAAATTTAATGCATCATCCACACAGAAAATTGATATTTGGCCAAAACTCACAGGCTCTGACAGCTAATCTTAAAAAGCTTTTGCTTGACATGTAAAATAGAGACTTGTGGTTGACATGCACAGGAAAATTGACAGTGCTTGGGATTATTCTATAAAAGAAAAATACTCCTTACAATTGGCTGAAAATACTTGAGGATGATTAAATTTAGATAGAAACTTCTCCTTAGAGGTCAGCAATGTGAAGACTTGGGACTTCAACTGAGTGGATCACATGCAAAAGAACCTATGTCACCTCATAATTCAAAGCCTGAAATTTGCTTTATCTTCAGGGTTTGTCTGATGAAACTATACTCATGAGCTGCTGACTAGCTTACTCATAAAAGATTTCTTTTAATTTGCTTTTACTTTGATTTTCCTCTCTAGAATACATCCTAAGTAGCAAGAATGCCCCTGAAGTCTTTCTCTGGAAGAATTACAATAAGGAACTTTATGGTGTTTCTGATGAAGATACCTGGCATGTTTGTACAGAGACATTTGCCTACATTTATTATGTATTTGGCTGTCAGTTGCAGTATAAAGCACTAGAAGTTTCAGCACAGAAACTTGAGGCTGAGTCTGGTGGCCATGTGCTGTTTTACATGATGCTCTTTTTTGGATAAATACACATTTCAGTTTGTTTTTTCAATATTTGGTTTAGAGTGGTAGGTCTGGATGACTTGGCTTCAAAACTACTCAATATCTATTTATTAAATACGGTGTTTGTGTTCAACACAAAATGTAAGACCCAATTTCAAAATTAGGCCCAGACAATTATGCAATCAGGTAATCATGCGTGTAATTGCTTGCACAAACGGTCAGTTAGATGTGTAACTGTCCATTTGCATGCAAAATTAACTGATTTTGCAAATTGGGCTTGGAATACTCATGGTAGAAAACACAGCTTTCTAGAGATGGCTGTGTTGTCACGCCTTCCCCTTCTATTGGTGTTCTCCTTTTATGAGGCTGGTGTGGTTTAGTCTTCAGTGCTAGTAACAAGCTGCTGTCACTGAAGTGAAGACACTGAAAGTGTCTTTTTCCTCTGAAATTCAGTACAAATTGATATGAAGAAGTTTAGTGAGCTGACACTGAGGTTCAACAGGAAAACTATGGAGGTAAGTGCATCCATCAGTACTGTCCTCCATGGCTGCAGAGTGCCATGCTTACATTACTGATACAATGGAGTTTAATACCATTGCAGCTGAGGCTGGTAGTGCCCCCAGTGTGATGCATGTGAGCAAAGCATGCATTACACTGAGGGCAGGAATATGGGGGGCAGCCCATGTGCCTAAGGGTTGTTGACTTCAAGCCAAAGATGGACAGAAAAAGATGTGGTGCCAAGGAGCCATGTGGCTCACCCAGCCTTATACAAGTCAGGGGTGAAGCCAAGAGCAGCCGTGAGCTGCCCTCAGTAAGTCCAGTGTGTTTGGACTTTGCTTTCCCTGAGGCCTTGTGCTCCAGATCTGTGACAATTGCTCAAAAGACTGTCATGGGTATGTGTGCATTACATCAGTGCATATAGTAAATTTAAGATCTACTAACATGCATACAACCTAATTGCTCTGAACTTTAATGTTTTGAAGACATTTAATGTAATGCTTTTGCAGCAGCAAAAGAAATTGCTTGGTTTGAATATTTATATATATGTATTTTCACATGCACTTCACAGTTACTCTTTTGGCTTTTTTGTTTTTTTTTAATCTGGTGTGCTGCCAAGACACTTCTTTTCAATGAAAAAATTCAAAGCAGTAGCTGAACAATCTGTATAAATACTCACAATGACCACTTTGCAGTTAGAGCAAATGATCACTCATCTGGCACAGTCTCTGGATGCTCCCATGAGCAAGGTCTGGGGTCTGTCTGTGACTGTTGCCACTCCATGTGTTTGGATGTTAATTCTCCTTTTCCTAAAAATGCAGAATAATTGTGTAATTTTCTCAGTGTGTGTAGACTCTAACCCCCAGAGAGAGGTGGTGGTGATTTGTTATCAAAATATGGCCCTGCTTTCTGAGGAGGGTGTATCTGTTAGTGCCTTTAGGGAAAGGTGTTTGTTTATGCTTCTCTCCAGACTGTGATGGAGAAAATACTGTTGTTCAAATTGTTCCCACGGGGCGGAGGGTCACGCTGCCATCCATGGCATCCTCTGACTGTGCACGTGCACATTTTAGTGCACAGTGTAGCACCTTCTCATGTGTGACAAGTTGGATTTGGCAGGAATCTTTAGGATTTGCTGTCTGGGACCTCTGAGTTATGACACTCTGATCAGATGAAATCACAGGCTGGCAAAGCCATCGGGCCTGACATGGGATAGTGAGGGGAGTGCAGGGGGGCATTATAAATTAAATCTCTATTTTTTGGGGGGAGGAAGGTGAAGTTTTTCCTTGCAGCTTTAACAGCAGTGGTGCCTCTGTGCTTGCTTGCCTGTGTGGGTGCTCCTGCACAAAGTGCCCATCGTTCCTGCATAGGTGGGTTGCGAAGTAAAAACAGTTTTTCACGTGTTCCTAATCATTAAAACCTGGGCCTTTGAGCAGAACCCTGCCGAGTTCCCCTGAAAACCAGCTGTCTGGAGTGATTATCTGCCCATCAGATCTGTGCTCTGTGCTTTAAAGCATTGTGCTGCCCAGGCATGGATGCAGCTGCTCTCCTTGGTGCTGCTTGCACTCTGCCTGTTACTTCCACTCCTGCCGTTGTGGTGCTCCCTCCCAATAAGGGATTTACTTCAAGGAGTCATCCACTGCATGTGTGGGATGAAAGCTTTCACTGAAGGGTGAGGTGACACCTTGGTTTCATGCTGGGTTGTGTCCCAGAGCAATGGTATGCTGAGCTTGGGAAGGATTAAGCAGGAGCACATTAAGGTCACTTTTTATTCCTGAGCAAGAGGTTTGTGTCCTCTGTGCATATTAATTTCACAGCTTGGGATGTGAGAGAAAGGAGAGCAAATAAGAGTGCAAATGTGTTGGTTAACTGCAGCAATTGAAGTGGAAGAGAGAGCTTACACTGACAAACTGCCTTTCCTTTCCATGCTGGTTTAGCACAAATGCTGTAAAAATGGTGGATAGATCCAAGCCCAAAAAAAGTTACCAGCATTATATTTGAATTTTCTTTATGCGTGTGTGGCACTGAATTAATTTTGGCTGGTTTTTGTGGGAGGTTGCAGGGAGGAAGAAGTGGTTACAGGTTGCTGTATGCAGAATTTGCATCTTTCATGTCTTACATGCCTATAAACCAAAGCGTGCAAAACTCTTCCTCACACCTTCCTAGTAGCTTTGATGAGGGTTATGCATCCATGGAGAGTGAGAGAGATGGTGTCAGAAAACCATGGCTTGTAGTTGAGCTGCAGCCACGAATACAAGTGGAGGATGGCCTTCTAATGTTGTTTGAACATGTGTCAGAGCACAGGAGGCTCCTTGACCTCTGTCTTGGCATGCTTTAATAAATTAAAAATATTTTGACCTTGTGTGGGATGCACAGGCAGTCTTTCCAAATTCCAATGTGGGTGATTGCATTTTCTTTATTCCTCTGTATAGGGACCCATCAGCCTTTGGGGAAGATGGGAGCTCGGTAGGGGATTTGTGGCTGGGAGCTGATGGCTCACTGGTATTAGTTGTGGGGTTGACATTGCTGGACCTCACAGAGTATGTAGACGTTGCTGGAAAGGTTTTTGTGGCCACCTGCTTGCTTTTCTACCTTGTGAACGCTGAGGATTGGGAAATATAGTACTGAAGAGTTGTAAGCTCTCCAAAGCCATGCATTTCTAGTCCATGGTATCAGTTCAGGCTCATGAGATGGACAACCTTTTGAATAAAGTTATAAATCCATAAAGCCTTTCGGGATAGGAAGGGGTAAAAAAATGCACTGTGTAATTTAGAATGCTAGTTATATTATCAGCAGAGGAGCTCCTTAGCAACTGCTGTGCTCTGTTACAGATAGTGCTGTGCGAAAATGCAGATGAAAGGGTCAAAGCATGTTATCCAGGAGAACACTGGACTGCTCTCTTTTCAGTCATGTACTGATGCTATGTGACTTAAAACCACTGTGGGGTCTATGGGCTGTCAGGCTTGATGCTACAGTGGGGGTGTGGCGTGAAAGCCAACCCCACAGGAAGCTTACACAGCCTTTTTACATTCATGTTTGGGTCACTCTGGCTCCTCAGAGTCACCACTGCAACTTCCACAGCCTCTGGTACAGACTAGTTTATCTTTTAATCTGGCAATGAAATAAAATATTAGCTGTGAATTAAGAGATCTTTTTATTAAGGCAATTCTGGCTCACTGTGAGCAATATAAAAATAGGCTGTGGATATTCTTGATCTTTAGAGACATTAGCCTACCTTTAAAAAACAAGTAAGGAATGTGGTATTTTATACACGGTTCTCAGTGCTGTATGAAAAAGACTACAAAGCACAGCGCAGGAAAATTGATTCATCATCAATTTATTGCTTGGAGCTCTAGGCAAACTCATCTCAAGATGGAACAGAGATCTATAAAATCTTTTCATCTGAAACTATGAATTAAATTGGGAGGAACTGCTGATGAGAGACCAGAAGCAACCCTTAAACCAGACATTCTTTTGGGAACGGGTCTCCTGCTGCAGCAAGGGGACTTGGAGAGATGATGCCGATTTTCACCAGCCAAGGATGTGGAACTTAATTCTTATTACCCTATTTCTTTCCTTTCAGTGAATCCGGCTTATAAAAGAGCAAGCCTACAATACTCCCCCTGCTCTCCCCACCCTTGATTTCTGCATAATTTTTCCTTTCTTCATCGGTGCATCTTGTTAATCTTGCAGTTTCTTTTCATGACATGTACTTCTTTTCTTCTAATGCGTGTGTGGATTCTTAAACCTTCTAATAACAGGGAAACTTGCCTTTTTCAGCAGGAAGCCTCTGAAAACAAGCTGATGCATCTCCATTGTCAGATCACTATATAAATAAATAAAACCTCTTCATATATTCCCTTCAAAGAAGCAAGTGAGACAATGCTCAAGAACTCCTACCTGCCTTTTTTTTTTCCTTTTCTTTTTGTGTTGGGGGAAGCTGTACTATGTCAGCGACCTGTAATAAATAGCACTGCAAAATGAGAACAGACAACCTCATTCACCTTGCATCCATGCAGAAATAACTAAGCCTTCTTTCCATGCCTTGGAAAAAAAAGGTGAGAAAGAAAGGAATTAAAGAAAAGAATTGACCTTGGCTTGCAGTCGCTCCTGTACTAGCAGGGAGCAATCTACCAGTGAGACACTGAAGTTGGTGCAGGCAGTGCATTGCCTATGTTACTGCAAGCTGTTCAGCCCAGAGTTCATGAAGTGTCTTTCTCCTGTTGCCTAAAAGTGTAGTTAGGTGAGCTCTTAATTGGCAAAAGACAGAGGTTTGAAAGGCTGAAGTATTTTAACAGGGGAAGGGGGAAGGGGGGGGAAGGCAAGAAAGAAGGGTTTATACAATAATGAGGTGTAGTGTAGTCAGGCAGCTTCTCTGCAATTGGTTATTTTTTTATATCTTCGATTTGTCATACTTTATTATGAAGTTAAAGTAATTTGGACGCTTTCCTGCAAATTACAGTATATGCTAAAGAAAAGGGAGGAAATGTGAAAGGCTTTTAAGAGAACTGGTAGAGGAGAGACCGAACCAAATGTATGTCTTTCTGCTTGTACCACTGGCTGTTAAATCTGTGGTTGGATTTGTTTATTGCTTTCTCATTGGGGTGTTTGATATTTGAAGTTCATAAAACATTGGGGAAAAAAGGATGTTTCTTTGATAGGATTATTATGTGCTGGTTTTATATCAGCAGGTACTTGTCCTTTCTGTGTGAGGACTCTCCATCTGTTCCTCTCTTGCTGGGATAGCCAGAAAGTTTCTGGGATTGGGAGCCACAATCTCCACTGGCTTTGGCATCCTGTGGGTCTGGATCCAACCCTGACCTGACACCCTTGCAGTGCTGTGTGAGGTGACATGGGTGTCCCATGTTCTTTCTTCTGGTAACCTTTCATGAGAGCTGCTAAGTCCCGTGCAAGCCTGGCACTTGCAGATTGGGATGAATAAGCTCCTCCTTTGCTTTGCCTGAGAAAGGCAAATGGCAGCTGTCATATTGTTTTAGCATCAGGCTACTTCTGAGCACAGTGTTATTTTTAGTGTGTCTGTGTGTCTGCCTGCCCATTGTCTATATACGACCACACAGGCCTGTGTTGGAGACTTGCCTGCAAAAATGTGGTTTCCCCTGGCAAGTTGGGAAAGGTGGAAGGAGGTGGCAGAAAGACAGCAACCAGGGGGGAAGAGAACACACAAACCAGTTTTGCTTGTGGTTTTTTTAGGGGTCCTTCCAGGCAAGCATCACTTGCTGATCCTGCCAGGGCCATCCTGTGGTAAATACAGTTATTGGCCATGTGCCTTGCTGAGCAGGGGAGATGTCGGTGAAATTGCACTTGGCTATTTCCCCCAGCAGTGGGCCTGGGCAAGGCTCCTCGTGGTAAGAAAATGCAGGTTTTGCAGCAGGACAGCCTCACTTCCCACCGCTGTGAAGGGCTCCAGTCCCTGTCAGCTTGTTAGAAGAAATAGATACGTGCATTCCATTAGCAGCTGTGTCCCTCTGTGCAGTGCATCCTTTTCACTTAGTGGTGACATCTCCCCAAAAACTACACAAAAACCTCTGTGGGGGTTTAGCATGTTCTGCCCAGGCACATCTTTTCTAACTGACCAGGAGCAGACATATTCCCAAAAAGGAGTTTGCACCATCCCAAACTTTGGCAGGGGTAGCAGCAACACAGGCTGGTCTGGTGAAAAGTGGGGGAGCAGGGCATGAGCCATGCTGGTGCACTGCACCAGAGAGGCTTTGGGACAGAAATACAGGGAGGAAAGGAACTTATTTTCTATTTAAGCCTCACTAGCAACAGAGTGGGATGCTCAACCCTTTTTGTCTGCACTTTCTGAGATCTGGGGAAGATGTGCAGTAAAATCAGTTCTCATACTGCTTCTATTTCTTGGTGGAGTAAAATTTTCTTGCAGCACTTTCTTTATTATATGTCCACTTGATATGCAATGTATAAGCAGCAAAAATCATGAAGCCACTTAGTATTCCTGCAGATACCCTGTGTACTTCTGAAGTATTTTGGCACATTTCAGCATTAACTAATGGATACTTACAATAAATTGTTATCACTTGAGTTGCCTCTCATTTCTTTCTACTATTTTATTTCTTTAACATAAAGTGCCATGCTGTTTTAGTTAATGTGACACTTAGAACATCACATGGTGTAATCAACAGAGGAAAAATAATAAACACACATATGTGCTACTGGCATGATGCTGCCTGTGAGCTGCCCCATCTCCAAGAATGACCAGGTTTGGGTTGGGGCAGGGAGGTGGTCATTGCTCTCCATCTCACTTTGGGCCCTGGGAGGAAGTTGCCCACATAGTGCTGAACTCATCTGAACGTGGAGAAGGATGTCTCTGTGCTTGACTTCATAGCTGGCTCTGGTGGGCAGCCTCTCTGGGGAGCTGCTCTTTTCTGCCTTTCTTCTGGCAGTAACTTCAGCATCCCTGATGTTGGGCAGTTGAATTTGACCCAGAAGTGCCAGGATTTGGAACAATGACAGATGTAACCTGCTTTGCAACAATCCAAGATCTAATTTCTAGAGGAACTTTGCTAACTGTGAATAGAAGAGGTTCTTTATGTCTGCCCATTATTTTGTTCTTTTTTTATATAAAGTGTTTTTGGCAGGTCAAAACACTTAATTTTGTTACCTAACTAATCTTTCCAGTGTTTCCTTGTTAAGCATTTGTTAATTAACACTTAATGACTGGGCTATGATGGAACTATGGGAGTCTTATCTCAAGGCAAAGCAATTGGCAAATGGATTCATTATGATCAGAGCAACTCTAATGAATGTCAAATTAATTCATAATAATGTGACACTTAAATGTGAAGTGTATTGTTAATAATTACAGGTGTGCTTTTACCTTACCCACTTTTAGTATTATTGCTTTTTACTGTGTATACTAGAGGGCCAGCTTTCTGCTACCTATCTTTTTCACTGATAATTCCAGTATTCTATAGCTGCAAATTGCTTAATTACGTATTTGTCTCTTTCACAGTAATTAGATACACGAGCGTGAAAGCCAGGAAGTTGATGTAAATATATGTAATTTATTATGGAGATTCTGTAACTGCGGGCTGTTACATAAAACTGACAATGTAATTAATGAGGATGGTCTGTTTCTTGCTATCTTTAATGGGAGAAAGAGGAGGGGAAACGTCAAACATTCTCACACTTGTGATTAATACAATTTCTATGGTTAGTTATTACAGTTATTTGAGAACACAGTGATTTATTTGAAATAAAATTATATATTTGATACTTGAATTTAATACAAAATACCTAAAATCAGCTTTGCATGTTAAACCCAGCTCTGATTTGTCTTGCTCATATTTGTGTCTGCAGCCATCTTTATTTTACTGAATTAGTTTTCTTGCTTACCTGTCACTTTAAATATGGGAACTCTTGAAAAAATTTTAAAAAAACAGAAAAAAAATCATTGTCCTAATGTCTGTGAGATATAGTAGTGGCAGGTGGGATGATAGGAGGCACATCCTGATAAGGTGAGACATGCCAGTGTATTCTAGCAGATGCCTTTACTGCTTAAAAATACCCATTGCACCATGATTCAGGATTCAAAACACTTCAGTATTCTCCTTCCCCTGGTCCCAAAGTACTTGCAATGAGGATGTTTGCCATGTAAAAACTTGTTACAGATGTCATGTCTGTGCTTCCCTGCCTGGATAGGGAGGCTGGGGGATGGTTTCTGAAACAGCAAGAAAAATAAAATTAAAAAAAATCAAAGAGGTGGAATTCCAACATGGCAAGAATGGGCATAAAGTTACTGAGGGCCTTAGTGGGCATTTGTCCAGTGTTCAGGTTTCACTGCATCATTGTGGATTTCATGCTTTGCTTTACTTACAGCTCTGTGTGGATATGCATGTTGGACTGAAGCTGTGGTGATGTGGGCCGTGCTGCAGTTCAGCAGAGCCCTCTGAAGGTGTGCTCTTCCAGCATGGTTTTGTCTAGCTCACTGAAGTGCTTTTGGTGTAGAAGGCATCGCCCTTGGGTCGTGCTGCTGTGCCACAGCCACGCTCCTCTGCCGAGAGCAGCAGGGCTGGTTTCTGCTCAGCCTGGCTTTTGCTTTTAAATCCTCCTGAGACCAAAAGGTATATTTCCTTTTGTTCAGAAAGAAACAAAAACACTGAATGCTTTTTTTCTTCGTGGAAAATATTGATCAATAATAATTAACTTTCACCATCATCTTTTGCCTCTGCAAGGAACCACCTTACGGTTGTTTCTGCAGAGCTGTGGGAGGTGTAGCGGTGCTGCTTCCTGCTCCGACAGCTCTTCCCTGTTAAGGCTTCAGCAGCAAAACCTCTGCCAAGAAGGTGGCTGTGAAATCCCTTGAGTTGCAGCTGCTGTGAGGCAGCTTCTCAGAGGGGTGTTTCTATTTTATTTTCTCTTTTTCCTCCTGCAAGCAGCGGTGTGGAAGCGAGAAGGAAGGCTTCTGTGGGCTGTGCCTCCAAAGGTCATATAACACTTTATGTTTTCTTCGACATGACACAGCGTGACAGAACAAAGTATTTATCTTGTGTACTTGTCAGCTTCGTTCTGCCGGCTCCGAAATGATGAAATACTACCGAATATGCTGCTGCTTGTTTCCTTTAGGGACTTGCGCTGATTTGTTTAAAGTGTCGTCTGCACCCAGTAAATGCTTCATTTATTACAGCTGACACCTGAAAATATCTGAGGGAAATATCAAGGCATCACGCAAATATTATTTTCTTTATTTGTTGTTGTTTACTTATGTCTTACCATAAATGCAGTCCCCTAACGATTAATTGTGTTTCTTGAGGGTGTCACCTGTGTGTGTGTTTTGAACTGCCGTGGTGCAGTTTCTGGAGACACGCTCCAGTTCCATCAGAAAAATGCTTTTTGACTCCTGATTGCGTCAGCTTAACTGTTAATTATCGTGGTGAGTCACTAATGAGCTCTTGCCTCAGGAACTTTGTACAGCCTCTCCTCAAACTTTTCCCCATTACTTGTTCTGATGCTTAAGCGAAAATAAAAATAGATCTTTTGCAAAGGGAAGTGACTGCTGGAGATGGTTATGTGACCCTTGCAATGGTAATATTTGATGCAAAGGCTTTCAGTTTTAACTCTCAGTATCATATTAGGCTTCATGGGTGATTTTTTTTTACGTCTTTTTACATTAAGGAGCTCTCTACTGTCCCAGAAGAATAATGTGGAATCCAAATTCCTCTCTCAGCAAAACAATCAGTGTAAAAATAACAAACATCAAAGAGAGAGGGAAACAGTTTGCCCACAGTACTAATTGCTAACATTATCATGTGTCAAAGTGAAGAATTAAAATGTGACTCCAAGCTCCTAAAAGTGCACTTGCTGGGAGTTCACAGGCTGTGTGTGGTTGTGTGGACTAGCAGGGATACGGGCAGCATTGGGACCTCCTGCAGTTCAGTGATGAGGGCAAAGAGGACCTTTGGGCACCTTGAGGAGCCCCTCTGACTGCTGCTTCAGTGGCACAGCTTTGCCTGGGCTTAGAAAATGCACAACACAATGTGTCTGCACTTTGCTATACTCTGCTATGAATGTAGGACATCTATCCAGTATATATATGTATCTATACAGCATGCCAATGCTGTGTATTGGTATGGGCAGTGATGGGGTCTGTATTTTGGATGCTTTTTGGTATTGAACGCTCTGGCCCTCTAGCCATCTGCACAGGGTATGCTACAGAAGCTGTGCACTCACTGGAAAAATGCAAAACTAGGAAAGATATAAATGTATTTATAGGTTTTCTTTCCCCTAGGTAAGTAAGCAGTGCTGGGGAAAGAAGGCCTTCTCTATATGATATGAAGTTGTAAATGGTGAATATATTGCGTGCTTTAATATTGTTTTGTTTTACAGCCGCTGTAACTATTTTAGTTAGCAAAATTAGATTCCTTGCTTGAATAGCGTCCTTGTTTTAATTTACTCTGATGTACCTTCTACGCTCTGCGTGCTGGCTGGAGAGGAGGAAGGGCACCACTTTTCCTCTGATGCAGCTTCTCACTGTGGCTCTGGACAGGGCAGCTGAACAGGGCTTTGCAGTGATGCTGGGAGCTGGTTCCAGGGCCCTGGATTTCCTGGCATCCCCCTCTGCCAGCCACTTTTTCCCTGCCTTGGCTCCCACTCCTTTCTCTGTCTTCTTCTTAAGGAAGTGTTTTTTGGATGCAAGGACTGTTTTTCCCATGTGGTTGTGCCCAGTGGCACCTGGATTTTAGCCTGAGGTGGGAGCATTAGGGAGGCAGTTGTCATAAGTATATGTCTCATGAAGATGGAGTTGAGGAGCAGGACTGCTGTGTTATCTATATGTTGTGGTGAGCAGTTTTTGCTGCTCTTTTCTGCTGAGCAGTGTGATGTGTGTGCCCAAGGTGGTCCTGACTTCACGTGCTTCTCATCTGTGTTTGCTTCCAGAGGTGTGAAAAGATGTGCCTTGACTTGCTACCTGCCGAAATGGCCAAGTTTCTACTGCAGTTGGGGAGGATTTGGCTTGAGTGAGAATTGCAAAGGGAAGCAAGTGATCACCCTTGATGCAGCCTTGTGATGTGAGATAAAGTAGGGATGGTATTTCTGTCCCCTGTTTTATGTAAGCCAGCCAAAGCTTGTGCCAGCTCCTTCACCACCCAAAATATGGTTAATCACAGTGAATTAAAAACCAACCCTAGGTGTGGGGCTACCTTTGTCGTGGCAGGGCTGCTCATCCTTCTGGAGAGGAGAACCCAAGTGTTCCTGTGAATAGGCTGAAGGCTTGCTTGAGGCAACGATGGGCAGGGATGCTGGTCCCATTAAACTGAATGTACTGGAAAGATACATCACTGGTAAGCTACTGGCTTTATGCTCAAGAAAGTCTGGCTACATCTGCATCTTAGCCCCTTGGAAAAGAAATTGCCTCTTGTCACAGGAAGAACTCAAGTGAGGTGGTGAAATGTCCTCTGTGTTAAGGCAAACTCCTTAAAAATAATTGGTGTCAGTCATTTCTATGTTAATATTTCACTGCTGCTAATTTAGCAAACAGATGGTAGTCCATATTATGGCATATGAGTGGGTCTTTTCCCTGGGCCAAATGATTACCTCCCTGGTTTTCAATTAGCAAAGCCTGTCAGTTAGCTGGAGTGGTTTTTGTTTTAATTATGCAGCTATTAGGGCAGGTAGGTAGCCAGCCTTGGGGGGAGGAGGGAGAACTCAGTAGCATGCATGAATCCTTCTTAGGAAAACGCATAAAAACAAACAAAAGGGAAAAGCCATATGATGGGAAAGAGAAGGAGATGCACAGCAGGGCAGCATGATGCACAAAGCCTCTTTCTGCCGGTGTGAGCATTGATAGATAGCTTTGAAATTCCTGTTTGGCAGGTTGTGGCATGTAGGTTGCTGTAGGGGAGGAAAGGTGAGGTCTAGAAGATGCTGTGGTCTGGCAGTCTGCTGGCAGTATGCTTATTTTTAGCTCAGTAGAGTTCACTGGTTGAAGGAGAGAAGCCAGGAGTGAAAGCCAGCCCCCGAGCAACCTGCAGGATCCTTCTGTCTCCCTGTGCTGGTGCAGGTGTGGGCAGATGTTTGTTTAATGCCAAGGTGCAGCAATATGCAGTGTTAACTGATTATGAAGTCTCTGACTGTCTTCTTGTTTCTTATCCCAGCTAATAACAGTCCAGACAACAACAAAAAAAATACTTCTCTCGTAATTATAGATGTGTAATTTTCCATTTGAATGCCACATTTAAATCATCAGGTGTCCTCTTCATCTGAATTGTTTCCTTGAGCTTATCTTCCTCTGTGGGTCAGGCTTGTATTGTATTTTATTTTGACAAGACCATTCATCTTCCCTCAGCTCTACTGCTGCCCAAACCTGTTCTCCTGCTGTCCTCAAGGAGCCGAGAAGGAGATAGAAGAGGCTTTGGACTTGAATTAGCCAGTGATGAGGTTTGGTCTCCTTTGGGATGGAGACATTAATGCAGCATCATGAAATATGAGGTCTGTCTTCACTTTGGGTGACTCTGATAATGTAAGAATGCAATTAATCATATTTAGGTCTGCAGAGGATATGTAATCTGAGGAAAACACCTGCCCTGAAGGTGGCAGGAGTACATGAAACAGAAAGAGGAGCTGCAGCAGCTTGTGTAGGATCATGCAGCACTGCTTGGGGCAGCCTTTAATGACAACATTTTGTTGGAATGTCACAGATTCTCTGCTTGTTGGCATGTGCAGCCCTTGTGCATGCATCTTCCTCAAAGTCTCCCCCAGCTGACCAAAAACTGCTGCTTGATGCAGTAATAGTGTGTTAAAAAGCAGCACTTCATTGCTGAAGTGCAGGATTGGTTTTGAACTTGTCTGGCTTTACCACGGCATTGTAAAATAAAGGAACTCCTTGAACTCTCCACTTACACAAAAGCAGTTGCTTTGCTTACTTGTGTAGCTGATGCAGACCCAAAATAATTGCACTTTATTTATTAGCACGTTAAAATGCATTTAATTAGCTTTTGGTAAAGTATCTTTTGACTTGAATGTTTTCTCCCTCATAACTTCCTGGTCAATCCTTTGGTGTGGTGTTACAGCTCTGCAAATTGTGTGTGGAGCTAATTAAGTAATAACGATTGAGGTGCAGGGTATTTCCTTGGGATTAATGACTGTCTGGGAGGAGTTGATGGCCCAAGGTGTAGCCAAGGGCCATTAACACCAGTCTGCTATTAATTGTATGAAAATTCCATGTGCCAAGGTCATTACTCCTATAAGAAGTTGAGGGCAATGAGGAGGTAGGTGGGGGGGGGGATGAAGTAACATGGGAAGTATAATGGTTTTGGAAAATATAATGTGTCTTAATTGGTATCTGCATGATGTACCTGTTGATTAGCCAGTCTGCTTCTTCCCTCCATTCTTCACTGTTCTGTCCAGAGCTTAATGACGAGGATCATGGTGAGAAAGGATGATGCTGTTCTTGTCTTGTGCCTCGTATTTTGTCCACATTAGAGGGCACTTTATGCATACTATTAGAGTAATTTTTTCCTCCTCCTTTTAGGAGGTTTTAAACCCCCAACCTAGCAGCAACCAAAACCATTGAGAACAGCATGGCTCAGTGGGGCGAGATGCTGTTGTCTCTATGGATAGGGTGGAGAAGAGTGTTGCTTTTGAAAAACTCTCAGGTTGGCCAAGTGCAAATATTGTGCCAAAGCACTTGTTTTTGTAGCAATAGAGCCATGTTTCAAAGATGAACTGCAGCTGCAATGTGGCACACTGCATTTTGGGGTTTGGCTGGAGCTAAACCTAACTGCCCCCAAAGGCTGTAGGATATAAAGACAGATCTTCAGAGAATTACTTTGTATATATTAAATTAAAAGGTTAAGAGATTGGATTTATGCAATATGAATTGTTACAAGTGTTCCTTGACTGTAGTTATAAACTTAAAATTTCTGGTGGAGAAAGAGGCCTGTTTTACACAGTTTTTTTCTTTAGTTTAATATTCCTAGTATCAGAGGAGTAGAACTTTTGGCTGTGTGAGGCTGCTGTCCAGCAGTGAGTTTTCTGTGTGCTCTTCCCCTCCAAGGTAGGCTCTGATAAGAGTACTTTCCTTTTACTCTCAGTCCCAATATATCACTGATCTCCAGCTGCTGACACTTGGATTTGTGCTTTTGAGGGATCAGAGCCATAGGACCCAAATTTCCCAAACTGGTGATACTGGAGGCAGTTTGGAGAAGACTTTTTCTGAGTTGCAGTTATCTCATGGGGGGAAGCATTCAGTCATCTTTATCTTGACAGGTGGCTCGTATGAGTAAGTAACTGAAATAAAAATAGAGATATTAAAGCTGGTTGCTGTAGGATCGGAGGGACCAACTCAGCTGCTGAAGGAGGGAGACAAATGTGTTGGTATCCATCCTGTAAACAACTGATTACTTCCCCAGCAAGCCCTGGTCTTTGCTGGAGCAATGTACTTGCCACTGCTTTAAAATTAGGTCCAGGATGCCTGTCCCAATTCATTTCTCCATATTAATCATTATGAAACCTGCCTTTCTTATGCGTTGTCATTTGTTTGGAGCTCAGGAGGGGTGTTTCTTTTAGAAGCAGGGCTTCAAGGTGTCCTTTCAGATTGGGTTTGGTTGAGTTTCTGATGGGGTCCATGCAGTCTTGGAATAGTTAAACATCCTCCCATCCTTGCAGGAGGCTTCCAACAGCTCAGGTGAGCAGTAATGCAAAAAGCCACTTTGGGAAGTTTCTAATTGGGCATGTTTCTGCAGTCTCTTCTCACGTGCCAAAATAGGTGTGTCTGGCTAGTGAAATGTGTTTCTCTTTAAGTTTTGGGGTTTTTTTTTGGCTTTGGGGTTTAATTCTTTATTCAGTCATTTAAGGAAAGTTCTAAGCAGAATGGGGACAGATGCAGTTGAAAAATCATGTTTTTCTTTACTTTGTAATTTCCTTGCATATCATTGTAATGTTAATAATGATAAATAATCTGTTAAAAGCAATTAGGGTCTGAATAATAATCCTAACTAATAAACAAAATGTACTGTGTAATTTTGGTCGTTTTCAGCCATCTGGCTCCAGTCTTAGTAATTGACTTAAAGAATAGTGACAATGTCAGCAACATCAAGTGTTTAGTTCCACTGAAATTCCTGAGCAGGCATTCCTTACAGAAATCCACTTTTTTTTTTTTTGAATAAAAAATAAATCAATACATCAAAATTATTACTAGCTCTATTACAGCAGCACAGATCATGAATCCATCAGTATTGTCTTCCACTGAGCTCAAAAAACTTTATTTATAATGATTTGATCGTGTACGATTTCATTATCTGCTAGTCAAACTGCAGCTGAAAGACTTTGACTGTATCCAAGGATCTAAATTCATGCTGGCACTTACTTCTGAAGCTGCCAGAATTTAAATGCTTTCAGTGTTGGCTGCACTTAAGGCGTCTCTTAAAACTCAAATGCTCCCTTTGGTCTGTTGCTATTTGCAGTTTGGCTTTATTTTTTCTTTTATTAATGCACATCATTGCTAAAATTTCCAAGGTTTTCACTCAAGACTTTTAGGTTCGTCAGTTTAATTGACCAAAATGAAGCTGTGTGTCTCTCTCTGGCTTTTCAGATGCAATGGGTTGAAAGCTTGGCACTGGATTTTTTAATTTTTTTAAATTTATTTCAGAGGGGAATTTTTTCTACTTTCCTAGCCAAAACCACAGCAGAGCAACTTTCTGGCCAGCTCTGCTCAGTCTAGGTGCTTGGCAGAGCTGAAGTGCCAGCCCCTGGTTTCATCATTCAACACTTATCACTAGGGAATAGGGTACCTATAATAGGGTACCTGTTTCTTTGCAGTGAGTGGGCTTTTTGGGGGGAGTTAGTGAGGATCCCTGGGGAGGGATCAGCTTGGGGGGATGTGGAGGATAAAGCAGGGCAGAATGGTCCATATGCAGCTGGGCTGGGTCAAACCACAGTTTGCCTTGTCCAGTAACCTGGCTCTGAGAGCAGATACTGCTTTATCCTTTGAAGGATATGAAAGCAAGACTGGCATGCACAATTCCTCCCCTGGAAGACTTTACTGGGCTCCCACTATTTTCTAGCTCAGACCCCTGGGCAGGAGGTGGAGACCTGCATTGAATTGGACTCGATGGAGGCTTTTTCAGCTGAGTTTGTTTCCTTTTTTGAACCCAAGCAGATTTGGCACCCACAGCACTCTGCATTGTGCTTTGTGGGTGCTTTCTCTGTGTTCCCCCATGCTCTGACGGGTTACAACATTTTTAGAGGGGTTTTGCAGAGCCCTCTGAGACTTGCTGCTGTTTAGCCCATGGCTGCTAAAGCCTCTATATTTTCAGTGGCCATAACCTTGCCAGCATATAGTTGTTATTATGGCTTGAATACTACACAAACAGTTTTTCTGCAACTTGTACTAGAGGATTTTGTTTGGGTTTTTTTAGGGTTTTTTTCAAAGCACTGGTGGCCAAGCTTTGGTGGGGCACCTGAGCAGAGCAGGGGTTCCTGCTGCTCACTGGCCAGTCTTTTGCATCGCCCTGACCTCTCCTTTCATCTGAGTGAGGGCTGTCCTGTGCTTGGCAAAGACAGTTTATTGCCTGGATTTGCTTAATGAAGCAAATAACCTGGTTTTTCCCTCCAGCCACTGACATTTTCTGCATAGTTTGCTAAATTTGATTATGTCATTTGGGCAAATTTTAGGATTTACACACTGTTAGAAAGAACAATTTAAATTGTTTCAAGAAGTGGAAAGATATGAATTGAAGTTTTAGCTCTTAATTTTGTGCAATACTGGTGCAATAAAGCTGTGGTTCAAGGAGTTTATATACCCCTATTGAATACATGGCATACTGATTTATTGCTTATTTATTTTCACCTATAGCTGCTGTAAAATTCTGTCCCCTATCCCTCGACGTGTATCAGGCAACATTCACCTGCTGTAGGGATTTGATGTGTTGTAGGCTTTCCATAAATAATGATGTGAAGAGTTGGTAAGGAAGCAGTGCACTTTCTGTGAGGTCTGGTGAGGATGCAAGGATAAAGACTTGAAGTTCAGAAGGAGTTCTGCAGTCTGATCTGTGTTTTTGGGTGTCTGTTTATAGATCTAGATGAATCAGTGACTCATCCCAAACTCTGCAGCCCTCTGAATGGGAGCAAAGAGCTGCTTTGTTTTAAACAAAGCCTTTGGGTCAATGCCATGTATGGTATGTGTGCCAAAATCTGGGATGAAAGTTTTCTCTTTTTGGGCTGAGGTAATAAGGTGCTCCCTGGCAGTGTTTTTAAAAGGCTTGTGAGTGAACCTGTTCTCCCTGGTTTCAGAGAAGGGTGGACTTCATTCAATGCCTGTTCTGGGTTTTGTGGTTGGGGTTTTTTTTGTTTGTTTTTGTGGGTTGTTTTTTTTTGTTGTTGTTTGATTTTTTTAAATAATTATTTTTATTTTTTGTGGTTTGTTTTTTAGCAAGCCCTGCTAAACTGTTCTCTGCTTGAGGATCAGATTTTATCTGTGTGTTTCTGATCCGTGCAAAGCCAGAGATCTACTGGGAATATTGTATTACAGTAATTTTTTTTTCTTTTAAAGAAAGAGCTGTATTTGCAGGATGGAACACTCAGTCTGTGTCTTGTGGTGGCTGACAGGGACATGTGAAAGCCCTTGCTCACGTTCATTGCCTTCATGATATGCTCAATATGAGTTAGCTTGTTTTCTGTACCTTATACCATTTCATTTTGTGGTAGCAAATAAAGCTTAGATGTAGTAAATGTAATGTATATTGCTGCTTGATATTACAGGACAGTGTATAAATGAACTTCCTCTGATATTCTGTATTTTCTCTTAATAAACAGAAATGCCGCAGCGGGATTGTGTGCGAGTGACTGAGAATTACTTATCTCTACCTTGCCTCCTTAGAGTTGTTTTTCTCATGCACTTGCATGTTTTCAGTTTGCCAAGAAAATAAATTTTGACATCAGATTTAGGATCAGTGATTTAAAGCTGAACCAGGGAACTCACCCACCTGATTGCTGAGTTGGCGTCTCTGATTCTGCAGTGTTTCAGTCCTAGAGGTGCTTGAGAATAAAGACATACATCTAATTGAATCTGTGGAAATTAAAAAATCATGAAAAATATTTAGGAATTTTCTGTGTAGGAGAGCAAAGGGAGTAGCAACAACAGCTTTTTAGATGAGTCTTGGTCATGCACTTAGAATATTCGGTTGTTTTCCAAACATGTACTTTAAAAAAAGTCTTTGCATGGGAGGCAGTAGGGAGGCAGAAATTGTGAAGAGTTTGGTACCTTAAAAACTAGTCATCCCCCAAAGATGGGTGCTTTCCTGTTTGCTGTGTGGGGACATGTGGGAGCAGGGAACACCGTGCGTTCACTTGCAGAATTCTAGAGTCCAATGGAAAGCAGGGCCATGCCCTGTAATGTAGATTTCAAGTCAAGAGAAGTGGGAATTGGAGTGCCTTCATTAGCATTGCACATTGGCAGTAGATTCCCTGTGCTGCAGCTTGTCCATGATTCTTACAGCAGGAGCCGGGGTCCCCCCTCGCCCACCTGGCTGAGCAGCGTGCCCGACGTTGGGGCCGTGAGCCATTCAGAGAACACTCAGCACCTGCTGCCTTGGATCCCTGCCGGAGCAAAGAGCAGCAGCCTTCATCATGGGCACAGGATGTGGGGAGGGACCTTTGGGATTCATGCTAAAATTATTAAGGTAACCATCTGAGTGCTTGAAGTTGTTTTTTTTTCCCAAGGAATGGTGAGGAAGGAGATGAAGCCTCCTCATCTGTTTGCTGTTCTCATAGCACAACCTGGCTGCTGAATAGCTGAGTGACAAGCAATCTGGCCTATCCATATGACCATATTGTTTTCCTCCCCTAATTAGCCTGGTCCTTACTGTGCTGATGAGGAAACAGATGCACTGAGCAGCAAATTACCTTCATCTTGCCTCCGCACAAAAAAGACACAGCACTTAATTGACTCATTTGATCTCTGGCAATTCAAAGCAAGTAAAGTGGAAATATTTGAAAGTGGCACTTCATTTCTGAAAAGGGGAAAAGTATGTTGCAAGTGTACATATGTGCATATGTGCACTGTGTATGCTTGTACTTTTACAGTGTCAAATGGGAGGGCAATTGTGAGGTTTGTGTTGTTGTCTTTTGATGCCTTAAAGAGAGGCACAAGTTAAAATGCTGAAAAAATACCCTATTACTTCCTTTGTCAACAACAAAATATTTGCATACTTAACTGCACCGATATTTTTTTACACATCCTTGTCTGTGAATGTTCCTTTTCTGTACATCATGGCATGCTGCATGTACTGGCAGCTGAAATGGCTCATTCCCACATCCCTGAGCTGCTGCCTGTGCACTGGCTGTGCCACAGGGATCCTCTGCTGCCGCTGTTTTCTCTACTCAATTTTTTCTACATTTATATAGATATATATTTTTTCCCTGCTAAGTTTTTTTTGCTTCTTTGCCTTTGTTTCTAATGAGTATGTTTTGAAGGTGCTACTCAAGGAATTGAGGAGAGCTTTTAATGGTTCTGTGTAGGTGGTGCCTGACGTGCTCACTAGGGCTGGTGTGGGTGCTGCATCCTGCCACCTCTTTGCAGCTCTTAGGATCACTGGGAGCCTTTCAGCAAAGATGCACATTGCACTTTGCCAAAATTCCCATGTGGACAAATAGGATGTGTCTGGTACACTGCAGTCCAGCCTTAAAGATGGGGCATAAACTTTTACTTTATAGCCTGTGTGCTTTTCTGCCTGCAGCCACTTCTTGGGTCTCCAGGATGAAAGTCATCTGGTTAAGGTGAATCATTACTCCCTGAATTTACCAACTCAGTGTGACTGGACTTCATTCACTGTGTCTTAATCCTTCAAGAAGTGGTTTCTCCTGCAACTCTCCCTAGCAAATGCTCTGCAAAAAAGAAATTATTATCATGCAGACATTGTGGTGGCCATCCCCTTTGTTGGGACGCTGGATCTTAGCAGATTCTAAGGGATGTTTAAGGTGCAGATAATTTCTTCTCTGCCTCCAACCTGACGTGGCCTTCCCCATGTATGATGTATAAGCCATGGACTTGGCACTCTGCAGTTTATTAGAAGATATTACCAAGTCTGCTTCATTTTCCATTTAACTCTGGAGTGTTTAAAGTTTAGCATAAGTAATAGTACCCTGTTGAATACTACCAGAGCACAAATGGGTATCTTTCAGGTCAGCTTGCATTTGTCAGAAGAGGGTTTTTTTTGGTTTTGATACCTAACATTTTAGAAATATTAAACTTTCTCTTTAAATGACTAAAATTCCATATTTATGCCTGCAAGATGATCACTGCCATGTGTTCAAGCAGTACTGACTTCAGTCAGTGGACTTTGCCCCACCCTGCATCTCTTCTGCTTCTTCCCCTTTCCCTAAGCCTTCCATGTCCTGCATTTGCTACAACTGCCTGTTCCATAGATTGCTGTTGCTGGTGGTTTGGGGGGGATTTTTAAGACCTTCTCCTACTTGTTTTGCTTTTCTATTTCATGTTTTTTCTCCAGTTTATAATGAATGTTCAAGTGTGGGAGAAAACTCCTGAAGTGGACCAGTTCCATCAGGAAAGCTCCTGAGCACACACCAGCCCGAATATGCAAGGCTAATTCAGTAATCAAAGTGACCATGCTGTAAAGAAAGGCTGACATAATTAGAGGGGCTATTTTCAATGTGATGTGAATTACACATGCTCGATTTGCCGTGATAAGAATCCCCACATGTCTGTTACCTTGGTGACTTTTTTTTTTCTTCTGGTAACCATGAGGTAATAGATACTTCTAACAAAAATTAGATATGCTTATTCCATTTTACTTGCGTGCAAACCTTCCAGGGGAAAGAAGTGGACTCAGGTAGTAGAGTCAAATAACTATAAGCATCATTCTTGAAGGTGTATTTTCCAAGATGTTTTTTCCTCTGATTATATGATGCTGAATTTCTTACACCTGAATAAAGAAAGTAGAAACTAACAGTTATTAAGCTACAAAAGTTAGAAACTACAAGGGCAAAGACAAGGATAGCTGTAAACCCAGGGTAATGGAAAGATGAGTTTAATTACTGATACAGTAAATGGCACCTTTTTACTTAGCATAGTATTATTCTCATCTATGTAATTATCTGTTGCTTTTAACATTGCATGTGCTTTAACAGAACTGAATAAATGAAAAGTGCATCTGCCATTGAGTCAGACTATATTTATGATGAGCTGTTCAGATTTTAAATAATTTGTTGGAATAATAGTACTGCAGTTTATAGTAGCAGTTATTTATTCTGAATCAGGGACCATTTAAAATGCAGTTGGTACATTATATACCTGTGTGCTTGCCATGCATTCTTGTGAGAAAATGAAGAGTCAATAAAAGTGGAAACTTACCACTGCTGGTATGGGTGATTTTATATGACTTAATTTAAGTTTATTTTAAGTGGCTATGTTGTGTTTGGTCAATAACAGACCAAAGTTGCTGAAACTTGAAAGGAGCTGCCTTGCTAGTCCTGCGTAAAGAAATGGATAAAGGTCATTCTGGTTTTCAGCTGAGGAGCTGTGCTTGTCTGGGCTGGCATGAGGCTCTGGCCACCAGCTGTAAATCAGAACAGCCACTGGCTGTCGGGACTCTTGTGCCTGGGGTGTTCTGCAGTGGGTCTGAATGTGGCTGCAACTCTGGATTTTGTTGCTCAAAAAAATCTGGAAGGTGCCGGGGGGGGATACACCTGAGCATCCTAAGAGATTGATTTGTTGAAAAGCACCCACATTTGTATGTTCCTCTCCTGTGAGGATAGATGTACAAAGGAAGAAGAATAAAGAAGCTGTTTAACAGTGTAACAAAATAATAAAAAACCCAAAAAGCCTTAAGAGCAAGGGAGAAAATGCCATTAGACTGAAAAGTAGCAATTTTAAAATGTGGCTCAAAGGATCAGCTTTTGGGTGCAGAGGTTGCAGTGAGGGGACTTTGAGGTGACAGTACATCATTGAGGACCTGTTTTGGTGCTCTCCTGCCTGAGGTTTTTAGTGCTGATAGACAAGTTTATTTGCACTGCACCACTGTGTCGGTCATCTCATCACAGAGTGGGAAATTAATTGTTCCACTGTGGACAAGATCTGAATGCCAAGTGCCTTCCTCCTTCCTCTGCCTCTCTGCTTTTCTTCTTTCAATATTTAGCCAAGGCAACTGAGCTTAAGTCTAAGATTTCCCCATGTCTTTGCATACATCATTGAGGGACTGTAATTCCATAAATCAGAATAGGCCTCAATTAGTCACCTTTTGAACTCAGTGGTGCAGCTAATTGAATGAAACTTGCTGGGAAAGACACAAAATAATTAGTTTGTGTCTATTAGAGTGTCATTGTGTGGCTATTCTAACAAAGCTTCACCCTGACTGTTTTTATTCCCATGACTACGGTTTATGTATTCTTTTAAAGTATAATTACCAGGAGGGTCAGAAAATATGTTTTCTTTCATGGTGCTAAAAATGGTTAGTTGTTACTTGTCAAGATAACAGGATTTCAGAAACAGGGAGATAAATACTGCATATTTCATGGAGAACTTGCCAAATGCATTTCCAAAGTGATCTGAAGGTTTGTGGCTCTCAATGGCTTAGGGAAGTGGTGAGGCTCCAGTTAGTGTGGCAAGATGGGGGTCACCTGGATTATGGTTTTGTCTCATTTCTTGACCATTGGCGAGGGCTTTCCCCTTTTCAAAAGGAAATATCTTTTTTTTTTTGCTTTCCCTCCTGAATTTTCCCAAACAGGAAAGTGATAAAAATGAGGTTTCCTTGTTTTTGCAAGGTGTTTTGAGATTTATGGGTGCAACTCTTCCTAATCCAAGTAGTACTCATTACAAATGTAGTCTAAGCTATAAGCCTTGTGGTCTTTACTAGAGTAAAACACCCTTGATTCACTGGGAGCTGGTCCCAGGCAAAAAACACATTGTGCTATTTGTGACTCATGTTTCTCAGTGTTTTACCCAGTAGAAAGGAAGGTATTAAACTTCTGAAATGTTATTTTTTGTTAGCTGAGTGGGAGCAACTCGTACATGCAGATTCTGTCCTGGTGCAAACTGCTGCAGGGAAAAACTTCAGCGAGCAAAGCACCTCAGAGCATGAGGTGTTTTCACCTGTATTGGTGGACTCCAAATGCAAGTGCAGAGGACTTAAGAAAAGAAGAAGTGAGAAGAATTACTGGTAATTCTCACTTGCTGGTAATTTATTCCATGCAAGCTGGATACCCTGTAGCTATTAACAGTGACTGTGGTAAATTGCATCGTTTGGACTTTGCAATTTCGCAGGACTATGGCAAGGACAGGTTTCTATCTGTGAGCCAGCAAGAGGTAAATCCTCTCACAGGGTGCTCAGCTGCAGCTGGGACTGCCCTGGCATCATTCCTACTTGCCCAGCTGAAGCGATTTCACTCACAATTGAATTTCTCTCCCCTTTTTATGGAAAACTAGATGTAATCTTGGTGACTATCCTGAACATTACAATGCTCACAGGAAAACTGAAGGCACGATGTATCTTGTGGTGGCATGTACTGTGCGAGATGCTCGGAGGTGGTGTGCTCCTGCAGGTTGCTAGCAGAATACAGCAAGTCTGTCAAGAAAGTAGCTATTTCATTTATTTGAAAATAGCTGCCTATCAAAGCATCTGGCTTGCTAAAAGATTTCGTGCTTGCAGGCGGTGCTGGTGCTGGTGGAGAGTCCTGGGCCCCTCACAGCAGGCACTGCAGTGTGATTACTTGTTTGCCTCCCAGCATTTTGGTCCCCTCCACCTTCTTTCAATAGCACTTTTATTTGCAGCATGAAAGCTTAGCATAGTAAGGACCTCAGAACACAAGAGTGAGTGTTACTTCCTTTTCTTTCTTCCTTTTTCCCCCTCTCTCCTCATTCTGCTGTCTGCATCCACAGTTTTTGCTCTGCTCTGCCAGGCCAGAAGCTCCTTTGTTCTGTTAATAGGGCTGGCCAAGTCGGGGGGCTGTAGCCCTCTTTTACCCATGATGGCTCACTAGGAATATGTGTGTGTTTGCATGTATCGCTTTCTTTTTTCCTCCCATTAGCCTGTCAGAGTAATTAAGTGTGGCTTTATGGCTGGAGTCGGTGAAGAGAGGAGGAATGAAATCTGTCTGCACTGAAGTGCAGCAGAGGCTTTCATTAAGCCTATAATTGAGGAAAAAATCAAAATGAAAGTAATGCATAGTAAACAATGTCACAATTTGCTGCCCATTTCGTTTGTGCAGGACAGCAGCCTGCAGGGAGGTTCAACCCTGTCTCTTGTCATGCATGTCTAATCCACAGCAATTTGGGACTGCAGGAGAGGGCTCTGCAGCTTGTGATCCCTTTGCCCTACCCCCACACTCCCAATGTCTTATTTCCTCTCCCAAAAATTAATTTGTAAAACTTTCAGTTCAAAATGGTGCCCAGGAAACTGTTTTCCAATACTGAATGGAAAGCCTGGTGGTGTAGTAAAATGTATACTTAAGAAAAAAAATAAAGGTAGCATGATGAGACTGGACCTTATTAGGAAGATTTTGGCTCACTCTACTTCTCTGTCTGAGAACTCATTTCTGCGCAAATGCCGGCTTTTCCCTTGTTGGTACCCCTGGATCTGAATACCAGTGTGATACCCAGTCGACTTTATGCTTAGGTAACTTTCTTGTAAAATACTCAATTTTCATTAGCTTTCTTATTAGACTTTTTTTTTCCCATGTACAGTTTCATGTAATAATAATTGGACATCAGCTGAACAAATGTAAGTCAGCAGTTACCAGCCTAGAGAGCATTTTTCTTATTTCTTTTACTTTTTGACAGATGAGATGCTTTTTGGTAGAGGGACTTCGGTAACTTTTTCTGATCTCCTTTCAGTTGTCATACCCTCAGTGAAGGGCTCTCTTCAAGTACGTGCTGTTCCTTCACTTATTGAATGCCCGAATTGCCATGGGAGTCTCTGCACTTTGGGACTGAGCCTCCTGTGTGGTGGGATGGGAGAAGAGATGCTTGAGATGAAGAGCTGTGAGAAATGGGGCACAGGCCATACCTGAGAGGGATTGTTTGCTGCTGAGTGAACATGGGGAACTGGAATGAGAGATGGTGGGCTGGATGCTAAGGGTGGTGAACACTCAGCTTCTATATTTTTGTAGCCTTGGATAAATTAATGTCCACAGATTTGAATTTAAAGAACACTGGTTGTCCTGTTCATTCATTTGGCCAGTTATTTATGTTATATCTAGAGCTGTTCAAACTTTTTCACATGAATAACTTTCCACTAACAATATGTTGTTTGGTTTGAGTCAAAGTTTTCCATAAGAAAACAGATCTTTTAAGTTTTAAGTAGCTTAATAACTGAAAAGAAGCTGTTAATTCCCCCCCNGCTTCTTTGTATCTTTCTTTTTAAACAAAACCGAGAATAAACATCGTGGCTTCTAGAAGGGGTCATCCGAATGTTATGCAAAATTGAGAGGAAATGGTGTTTGCAAATAAGCTGGAACTGGGAATGCACCTTCTCAAAACGGAGGGGAAAAATAAATACATACTTCTAAAAGGATCTTAGTGAAAAATCAGACTTTGGAATAGGATGCTTTCTTTCAGCTCTGCATTTTGTGTGGTAATATTCTGCAAGAAATTCCAAATACTCTGTCTGGTTTGTGTTTGGCGGTAAGGTAATAAATGAGCAGGATTGTATCCATGGCACTGCTGAAGGATGGAGAGGAGATGATTCTGTTCTGCCCCTGGTGCCTCCCTAAGTGGGAAAAAGTGAGGTGGTGACAGTGCTTCCTCCTTAAAGCAAATCAAGGCAATTTAATTTTGGGGAGCTAGGTCTTCTCTTAGGAAGTGCCCACCTTTTAGTGAATTGCCACAGTAAGTGCTGTGGGAATACTGCTGGTGGCTCTCGTGGTGATGTCACACCTGTGAACTGCCTGGGTCTGCTGCTGGTCCCATGAAATCACGAGTAGACAGAGGACTGAGGATAGCCAATGTAGTTTGTGGTCCAGATTATACACTGCACATGTTCTTTGGAGTTTAAACTGAATTGCTTCCTATGCTTAAGCAAACAACTACAATTCTAACCAAGAATGATTTGGTTTGAGGTGTATATTTAATAAGATAATTGAAATGCCACAAGTAAAATCCAGATTTCGTAAGCAGTGTGAACTTTCAGTATTTGACTGCTTCCTTTTTGCTTTAAAATCTCCTGATGTGACAGCAGCATGTCTCATACAGACTGAAGGATTGTACATGATTTTCAGTACTCCCCTTTTAAATGAGAACTTTTATAAAAGGACAGAAGTTATTACAACATTAACTCTGCAAGTAGTTAGAAAAAAGGTAAATAAAAAGTCTAACAACCATCATCAGTCTGTAGGAGTTAGAATGAGAAGAGCTAACGATCGCTATCCAAGTGATAAATGGGTGAGCTCTGAAAGGGCTTTGGCAACAAGAGAAGACAGATGAAGGCAAAATGGCTTCTGTCTGCCTGCCTTTAGTTCTTTGAGGACTATTATGATTAAAGCATATTTAGCAATCCAAATCCTGACATGGGTCTAAATGATGTTTTGAACAGTAATAAATTAGAGCAATTACCGAGTACTTAACACTTTTCCATTTAGAAGTAGTGTGCCACAATCTCATGAGGAAAGGGAGAACTTGATTTTGGAGTGTGAAACACGTGTTGGGGTGTGTTTGGTTGAGGGTCCTGCCTTCTGCAGTGGGTGGACTTTGCATCATCGTCTCTGGGATTGAGGTGCAGGAGTAGCCCATGTGGAAGACTCGTGCTAGAAGGTGGCTGAAAGGATCGGAATGGAACTTAAGGAGTTCTTTTTGGGGAAAATTTTGATCAGATCTGAGCGCATTTGATTTGCTGTGTTTAGGTTGTTTTTGATGGCTCAGTTAATGACAGTCCTTCCGGGGGTGAGCATTGTTCTTTTAATGCCAAACCAGCCTCGTTCAGCAAGCAGCCAAAGACCAGGTTCTCCAGAGGCACCTTGGTACGTACGATGCTGCTTAAAGTTCTTCAGAAGTGCTTTAATGTGAAAGGATGAGCTTAAGTGTGTGCTTTATGGGACTGGGCTGCAAGCAGGAGAGGGACCTGCTTTTTAACTCTGTGCTTCTGGAAAGGTCAGTGATGTGGTGGGATCCTGCCCTTGCAGCAACTACAGCTCTTTCCTTTGTCAGGTTTACCTGGAGCAGTGTTTCTGGAAGCAGGAGGTCCGACAGGACATCTTGGTGGTGGCATGCTGCCTGCTCCTATCAGCACCACCAGGCTGCAGTCATCCTGGGGAGAGCTGTGTGCTGTCTCACCCACTTTGTCACCAGCGTGCACCTTGCCTCTTACAGAGCACGTTGCTGTTGCCTCCAGTTCAAGGTGTCATTGGTGTGTGGCCTTTACAGAGCTTGTTTCCCAGCAGCTCCACTGTTGAGCATGTACAGCCTCAGTGCCTGTGGTCTTGCCATCATCCTTTGATTTGTAAACTGTGCTGACACATTTCCCTTGCTCCCAGAGCCTCTAAAACTTAACTCCTGGTAAAGAGACGCAGGTGTGAAGTTTTTTAACTGGTGAGAGTGAATCTCGTTCACTTATTCACTTACATATTTGCAGAAGGGTGCACCAGGGAGACCTGTGTGAATTTGTGCATCCATAGGAGTGAGAACTTAAAAGATTTTGCCTGGCTGTTTTTACCCAGACATTGCAATTTCTGAACATGTTACTTCTAAGCTTATTTACTGTGCTGCCATGCTGAGCCATAAGACTTGGAGATGTAGAAGAGGAATCACTGCACTTCTCTCCTTATATCATTGCGGTTGAAAATACCAAAGCAAATTTGTTATATGGGAACAGCCAGGTTTCTTTCCCACTTTTTACCATCTGAGGAGCATGTAAGCTAAACAGTTATACACCTTCTTTGTGCTACTGCTCAGCAAATGCAGCGGGGAGAGTGATTTGGACCACAGTAGTGTCAGAAAGAAGGATGTGAAGAAAAAGTAAAAGCAATTGCATTCTAACAATAAATCTTACTGGAGAGGTACTTCTTGCTTTCCAAGGAGATAAAAGGCTTATATAAATAAGGTAGGCAATGAAGTTTAACTGAGAAATGGAGTACCAAATTAAAAATGCAAGTGCCAACTCACTCGATACACTGTCAGCCTTCTGATAATGTGCTGGTCCCTTGAACTTTGAATTGATTAATCAGCCAGCTATTCTTTTTTTAAGCAAGTAGTTAAATACTGAAAGAAGGAAGTATAGTGGGATTTGATTCTGTACATCAGTTATTTAACTATATGTTCATATAGTGATATCTAGGGTACAATTCTAAAAAAACACTGATAACAATGATCATGTGTTAATTAGTTGATATCAATTTATTCTATTAAATTCTATAACTGCTTCTTTAATTGAAGTGACTCATTTCCCTAGATAAGCCTTAATGCTGTGCTACTCTCCTGTCACAGTTCCCAATTTAGAAGTAGCTCAGTCTCACCAGATTGGCAGTGATTTACTGTCATGCTCAAAGCAGGTATTTTGATGACTTCCATTGAAAAGAAAATAGGAAAAAAGTGGTGTTGCTCGTTCATACTGTGTAATTTGGTCTCCAATGCAGTTATCAAACTGCTCAAACTGCCCTGGGAGGGACATTTTGGATACCCACCCTCGTCTTGGATCATCCTCCTCTTGTTTCCTTAAATGTTATTTTATATGTGCAGCTTCTCTCAAAGCTATTCTTCATGTTCTTGCCTTTTGTGTGACCTCTGAGTATAAGGGATGAGGCATCCATGTGCTGAGGTTTGGATGCCTGTGCATTTACAAAGACTCAAAGAAGTGGAGACTGAGGTTTGTTATGTTGTTGGGCATGTTAAATTGGGAGAAAAAGGCCTCGTTTTTACCTCCTTTCAAGATTTGAGAGGTACTTGGTGTTTTATCCATCCTTGTGGTAGCCTTGGTGGTCTTCAAGTCTAATTTCTGAGAAGTAAGGGAGAGGCAGTGGGTACCTGTGCTGTTTCCCAGCTTCAGAGATAAAGCTGTTTGGTAGGTGGGATCCCTGGACTGTTCACAAATTCATGTTGTGCTGAGGGGCACTCAGCATGCTTAGTCTGATGTCAAATCCCTGAGGGAGTACATGTAGGTACTCCATCTTTGTGATTTTAGGGGCTTCGTTTTTGACAAAAATACACAATTTTGTTACCAAAATGAACTTGTGCAAATAGACAATTGATTGTCACATCTGCTGAGATGGTGCATTTACTAACAAATATTAGAGTTATGTGATAAATTCCCTTTCTCCCGTGCTTTCTTTGGGAAGGTCCAAAGTGTATTAGGATTTAATCTGTTGCATTAATATTCTGTAATTAGTTGACTCCTGTTTTATTTCTAATTTCTCACTACCCTAATTAAAAACACTGGAGACTCTGAAGGCGTTACATAGAAAAGGCATAAACCTTGCTGTCAGCATTTATGATGTTGCAGCGAGTTCTTCACCCTACAGCTAAGGAGAGGAATCTCCTGCCTGAAACTTGGTGTCTTTTAGACAGATTCAGGTCTCAGAACAGTTGCAAGGAAGCAGCAGGAAGGGGACAGTCAATTTGATCAACAATGCAGATAAAGCTCTGTGGAAAAGCCCTGAGGCCGAAGACCATGAGACTTTGGTCTCCTCCTAGAGGAACAGGTGGGTGGGAACTGGCTGGAATAGGGAGTTGGGAGCAGGTGGGCAGAGCTGAACACTGCTTAGGGGAATGAGAGGACTGTGCATGAGAACAGAGTGCTTGATTAGGTCTGGACAGCAAGAATGGTATGGTGATGGTATCGTTAGAAGGAAGGAGCTATAAGTATACGGGTTTTCACAAAACCACAAAATGCTTTTTGAACTTTGTCAGGCTTGGTGCTGTGACCACTCCCCTGGAAAGCCTGTTCCAATCTGCAACCACCCTCTGGGTGAAGAACCTTTTTCTGTTATCTAACCTAGCCAGCTCTGACACAACTTGAGGCCATTCCCTCGGGTCCTGCCATTGCTCACCACAGAGAACCTGTGGTGTTCACATTTATTAGGTCAAAATTATTAAAAATTCTTTAATGATTCATCAGGTATATATTTCTGGGTCAGAAATTACATTATATGATCATAACTATTTCTAGTCCAGTAGGTCATATATATTGATATATATATGGATAAGTTTCAATCCCGTACATTTTTTTTGGCACTCCAGCCAGAGATGGGCTGCTCTGACCCCCCTCCAGTGGTAGGGAGCAGTTGATGAATGGTGCTGGGTGTTGTTCTCTTCAGCCTTTTTGGGATTGAGGCCTAAAATGTGAGCAATTATCTCCTTAAGGGGGATGTTGTGAGACTCTTAAATGAGAGGCATCTTATTAGACACACTTCGTATGCCAAGTGTTAGTTATAAAAAGATGCACCTTGCTGCTAAGACTGAGTGATTAATTTTCAAGCCAGCAAGTTGTTAGGTTGTGGTAACAATTACCATATTTGATAGATTAAAGTCCACACCAGGGTGTCTGTTACCTTGGGAGTTTGTTTACAGTTCCTGATCTGTGGCAAAGAATTCATGGTGTGACAATTACTATGTAATGTCTTGATGATCCCATCACATTTAAAAATAATGTCCAAGCTGAAAATACTGTCCATCTGTTTGTTACGTGGGGACCCAGCCCCACCAGCCCTTCCCATTGAGAAACTTGGCTTCTTCCCACAAGAAGCCATCAGCGAGATGTACATCTCTGCAGAAAACTTTCCTTCAGTGAAAATAAAATTAAGGAACCATGAGACTTGTGTTTCGCCCTGAAATGAAAATGTTACCTTTTATACTATAATTATATATATATATATATACTGTGGCTATGACTGTGTGTCTGTGTATAAAGTATATATAACTTACATTTTGTAAAAGAAATTTAAGCTTCTCTTATTGGAGTTATTTCAGTTTGGCACCAAAGGTGTTTGATTATTTATGCACAGAAGGAGCACAATTGACTTTATGGTCCAGTGGTCTCAAAGTTTTGTCTCCTTCAAAGCACTGGTTAAAATGATTGGGGGTGATGGTGGCAAAGACAAAGAGAGTAAAGTCACTGCCTCAGCTCTCTTTCTGATCAGAAATGATGTCCTATAAAGTGACCATGAAATTCTCATTGCATTCTTTTTAGCAAACTGATGTCCAGCCTCCCAGGAGCTGTTGTCCTCCCTGGGACTTGTCATGAGCATCAGAACTAATGTTAACAGTTCTTGTCTGCAGTATCGTCACCTATGAAGTCAAAATTAGATGTGCCCCAAAACACTCATCCCTTCAGGAGATTTGTAACCTGCATCCTTGCTTATGTAAAGATTTTGTACCTTTTGTCTCCCTCTTTTCCAAACAGTTTTATTCATTCTGACTTGTAATCAGGCCCTGTTTTAATAACTCATGAGCTGCTGTTGTCCCTGCAGAGCAGAGAGGGGGACTTTGCACGTCAGAAACCTTTAGTGATGGGCAGTGCGCAAAAGGTCATCCTCCAGCCGGTGAGATTTATGGGCCCTGGGCGTGCTGCTTTCCTCCTCCTCATTCCCTGCATACCTCTTTACCCATGTCATTGCTGGCCACTCTCCCTCCCTTGTATTACTACTATTATTCTACTATTTTTTTTTTTTTTAATGTCAGAATGAGTGATGGTAACCGCCTCCTGTAAACAAGTTTTGGGGAAAAATAGTGGTGAACTCTGGGAACCCAGGCAATGTGTGGGGAACAATGTTGTCCTTGTGCTGCTCTCTCTTTTGGGCATCCTCAGCTCCCTCAGCCCCGGAAACTCGGCTCTGCCCTGTGGACACAGGGCAGGCATGAGGGCACGGCAGGCTTTGCCAGCTGGGGTCTTGCAAAGGCTGGCATGTCCCCTGGCATCCTGATGATGTGGCACTTGGGATGGTACCACATCCTCTGCACAGGTTAAGTAGCTGTGAGGCTCAGATGAGTCACTTTGGGGTTTGTTTTTGGGGTTTGTTTTTGTGTTGGTTGTTCACTGTTTTGGGGCAGTCCTGTAGACTAGCTACATTTAACAAGATGATTCATAGTCATTTAGTCTCTGTCATTGTGGTATCGATTCTGCAATCATCACTAAGAGATCTCTATTACTATCTCTTTCCTTGGCTTTCAGTGAATTTTCTACCTTCTGCCCCTGGTAAAGCCAGTAGCAGATGACAAGGACGCTTTGAAATTACATTACAAGAAACACAGCTGGTAGAAATAGATTTTACTTTGATGTATCTGATCTGATTTATGTTACCTGAGGATCACGCCTTAACTGTTTGTTTAACTCTGTTACTTCTGTTAAAAAGTAGCATTCAGCAATAAATTCTCTTTCCTTGTCAGAGCCATCTCCATCGCAAGGTCTGTTGTAGGCACAAAGGTGGATCAGGTCACAGTGGTTTGGAGCTGACAGTGAGAATGGTACAAATATGTTCACAAAAATAGCAGAGCACTTGGTGGCATCTAAAGAAAAACTGAATGAGTTCACAGTGAAAGTCAGCATTTCTGTTGGAAAGGTTGATTTCTTAGACAATGTTCGTAGACAAAATGTTTTGAATAGATTGACCTGTGGTCCTTCTCCTTTCTCTGTAGACATAGGTTTTCTTCAAGGAGGACACTCTGGTCCTTGGGAAAACCAGGTGGCTGACACACCAGTAAGACCTGTCATGAACAATTTGTGCAGAAGCCAAGAGGGATATTGCCTGGAACAGGAAAATGGAAAATTGGGTGGGTGTTGTTTGTTTTTCTTTGGTGCCAAGTTATGGAGTGCAGGTAAAAGATGGCAAGACTGATGTTGTTACTAAGGTGTTTAGCATTAGCTAATTATTAGTATTTAACAAATAAGGCCTAATGTTATTGCTCGTAAGTAGGTATTAACTAACAAATAAAAATGTGAGCACAAGCATTAATTTTTCCTTCTTGCATCTGAACCCTCTGGTGGTGGTACAGGCTTTGCACTGGTGTGTTTTGGATGTCCACAGTAGTTAAGGGAAAAAAGGTGGAGAGAGAAACGGAGTTTGGACAGAAGAGATGCCTGCAGAGAGAAGTGTCATATAGGTTTTGGTATTAAAAAAAAATTAAGATAATAAGCCTAGACACAAAAGTGAAAGAGAGGCTATAACCTCAATGGCCATATGCTGCAAAAAACAAACAGGAGGAGGATCAGTATAGTGCAATATAAACTGCAAACCCTCTCCACTGGGCTTGGCAGGACTTAAAATAAATGGGAAGATAATAGACAGTGCAGCAAATACAACAGGAGGGGAAGATACTCCAGTGTCGCTGAAGAGGTCAGCCAGTGTCTGCTTTAAAAGCTGCGATAAGCAATGCCTCACTTTCTGAAACTGTGATCTGGGGTCCTTTGTTTGTGCTGGGATGCAGTGCAGAGCATACCTGAGCTGCAGAACTGAGGCAGGGAAGGAGGAAGAAGATATAGCATCCCTTAGCAATGACAGGAGGTGATATTTGTATTTCCCACAAATGGGAAACCGCACAAAAGCCCGTGGCTTGATAGCTGGGATTTTCCTGATCCATGCAAATGTGCCTCAGTTTTCCCATCTGTAAGATTATACAGGCTTCTCAAAACGTGCTTGGAGATCCTTTCTATACAAAGCTGCAGTGAGGACTGAGGAGATACCTGACTGCACCCTGGAAACACTTGGGAGTTGAGCTCGTGTCCTCTTGAAAGTGAACCCAAATTTCTGTGCTGCTGATATGCCTGCAGGAAGGTGGTTATGTCTTTGTGAGAAAGATGGCACTTCTATTAATTCTCTGCAAGGGACATGACAGTGTTCACAGCATTAATGGAATTGTCTATCTGAGAAGGAAATGTAGCCCTGTTAATCATGAGCACTTTTTTCCTTCTGCTGTTGCTTTGGTCCTTGATTGTTACATTGATATTTAACATTTGTCTTAAGTTCATTTTAGTTCTGTCTCATTTCACGTACTTGTTACTTCTGCGGTTGCTGATTTGAAAAGCACTCCCAAAATCACAGGGACTTTTCTGACTATACCATTCTTTGAATTACATGTTCTATGAGTTTTTCATGCATCACAGAATATGTTTTTTTGGCTGTAAGTCAGAATAATGTTCCTGGGGATGATGAGAATTCACTTTTTCACCCATTTGCTTGTCTCCCAAATGCAGCAAGAAGCATTTTTGTTGAGTGCTTGATTCCATCCTCCCACACTCTTCTGGCTTAAAAAAGGGCAATTACCCAAAATTCGCACTTACCTTGTCACCTGTGGAAAAGGCATCTCCGGTGCCTGGTGTGAGCTGTTCCTTGTTGTCTGACAGGCTGGTCTGCACTGAAGCTGTGGTGGGGAATTGCTGGTTGTGGGAAGGACCCTATGGATGGAGCTGGCTCCAGCATACTGAAACAATCCCACATTTGCATGTGTGTATCCAGGTAGTGGTTGTGTACATACGAGATAGGTGGCTATGTTCATCTGCAGGTTTGTGGGATCCTGTGCAAAAGCCTGTCTAGAAACATCTCTGTGGCCTCCTAAACTTGCTGACACTGAAACTTCCTCCTGCCCACTGCCCTGAGAGCCAGAGTGGTGCTTTGGGATTAGGGAAAGGTAGTATATTAAAGAGCAAATAGTACATCAGGGATTTTCAAGTGTGCCTAGAGGGCTCTGAAGCTGTGGTCTGTGGTCCATCTCTGGTGAGGGGCAATGGTGGCTGTTTGGGGAAGCCTTCCTCCTGAAGGCACTTTGTGTTTCACTGGCTGCAGTTTTTGGTTCAGCCCTTTCCAGCTGCTCTTGACTAGAGGTCAGTGCACACCCTGAAGCACAAGCATTTGTATTTCTTACAAAGCTTTGAATGATTGCAGGGGTAACCCTCATTGGTCTCCTTTTAATTTGTGGATTATTCACATGTAGTAGAAAAGGCAAAATGTGTTGAATGAGCCTTTTGTGATTAACGGTTTTGTCCAGAATTATTGCTGGTGAAGATGCGGGTATAAGGGCAATGTTTTATATTTTGGCTGACATACACAAGCAAGAGAGAGCCAAAATTCTTTTTTTATTTAATAGAGAGGTCAGAATGTCTGTCTCTTTATTGATTTTATTTTTAGGGATATAGAAGGAGCAAGTTGTAAATTGTGAGTAATTTAATGTTAATTGGAGTAATAAAGCTTTTAGTAGAACATCCCTATTCTCTTTCCATGGAAGTGATAGCAAAGCAACTGTTTGTGAGTGCTGGAAGAAGGTACTGTTTTTCAGACCTTCTGGCACAGCTTGTCAGCATCTCTAAAATTCCTTGTGATCCCAAAAGCCGGTACTTCTGAAGTGTTCAGCTCTGCCCAGAAAAGCTGTGACAAATTGTATCTGTGCCAGGGAGTGGAGGGAGTGGGCTGAGGTTATTAAGAAGTTGTTGTTATGGTTATTTTAGCAAGTGAGTTGCTTGTTTGCTGGTTTGGTTTTTTTTGGTGGTTTTTTCCCCCCCCTCAAGAACCTTGTTACATGGAGATTAGCAGTATCTGTTATCTGTAAGGTTTTGAAGTTTTTCTTATCCAAAAATGAAACAACCAAAAATAAACAACCAAACAATCAAAACCCCCCATAAAACTGAAAAGAAAAACGAAACCAGAAAAAGCCGAACTCAGTATAAGAGTAACCGCTGGCACACAGAGACAGGTTTTTGTTGCTCTCCCGGGTGCTCAAAGTTCTGCTGATGGAGGGTGGGGGAGATTGCAAACTCTCTGGGCAGCACTGGGCAGCACAGCCACTTGCTCCTCTCCTTCATCTACTTCCATGAGGTCAGAATTGAAAACCATCCTTCATGGGACATCTGGCTTAAACCTCCTGTTACTGTTGTTTTATGCAGATATTGTTCTGCATATACTAGAAAAATATAGTGCAAATTCAGAAAGCAAATGATTTTTTAAGTCGCAGGACATGGTGATCCATGTGGGTTGCTGAGCTGGATCAACTGGCCTTTGGGAGCCTTCTCTGTTAAGGTCTGTCCAGGCAGTTGCCCCTTATCCTGGAGCTTGGTGTGTTTCCTCAGTGCTGCCTGCCACAGCTGCTGGACCACAGGGCAGGGACCAGGACCATGCCTGGGAGCTGGGGGTGGTTGCTGGAGACCATCAGCGGTGCCTTTCCCAGAGGGCAGGGACAAACAGGCATTTTTAAAAGACTTCTCTGAGCCTGCTGTGGCTCTCGGCTCTCCCTGCCTGTTAGCCAAGATTTCCAACTGGCCTTGATATTTTGTGCTATTTTTGGGTTAACCAGAGGATGGTGTCTGATGTCCTTGCCACTGGAAAGCTGCTGGGCCCAGTGGAAGAGCTGCTGCAAGGTCAGGATTTACCTTGTTTGTCACTGCTGTCACCCACAGTGATGAAATGTGCTCCTGGAGCACACTGCCCCCCAAGCAGCTCCTCTTGGTCCCTCGCCCAGCCCTGGTGATGGGATGGACCCTCCCAAGGTGCTACCCTGGGGGGCTGCAGAACTTGGCTGGTCTGGCTGCCACGTGTGTCCTTGTGCATGTTAAGGTGTCCTGGTCGTCGTTCTGCTCTGGTCTCATCTTAGCCTGACTCTCCCTGTGCCTTTCTCAGTGAAGAGTGTGTCTGGGGCAGGTTTTCATGTCAAAATGACCTGTTGTGCATCCTGATATTTGGATCCCCATGATTGCTGTGAGGGCTTTGTGCCAGTAGAAGGGGATGCTTTGCTTTTATTTCAGGTCTGTGTTTCTCTCTCTGTTGTTGTTTGCCCAGAAATTGATTTTTCATATTTTTGGAGGAGAAAAACCTTTGAAGGTCTCTTGTCTGGCTGGGTCTGCAGAGCCACCACTGGCCTCTCTGGGCTCAGTCTTCATAAACAGCACCAAAACCTACCTCCCAGCTGACCATTTATGTGCCAGGAACTCGGTTACACAGCTTGAAAATGCAGCTCAGCTAAGTGTGGTGATGGGTTTAGAAAAACAAGGAGGGGAAAAAAAATCCTAATGGGATTCTTTCAGGTAATTTCTCAATGAAGCAATACAAGTGCTAATTACTGCTGTGGGTGACTGCTGGAAATATTGAAGTGTAATGCTGCTTTCAGGTTGAGAAACAAAATAGGGACTATATTTTCAAAAAATAAGTTATTTAACACTCAACGAAAGAGGACTATATTTACAAAAAATAAGTTCTTTAACACTCAACAGGGTGCAGCTGAGATGGCATTGCAATGCACCTATAAAATTTTTAGTGCCAGATTATGATTCACAGCCAGGGTACAGAAGCTGTTGAGCAGCATAACCCAAACAACAGTTATTAATTAATCAGGTGTTGAAAGTGCCTAAAGAGAGAGCAGTAGGCAAATGATAAGAGCCTCTGTGGGATACAATATACTTTTTTTTTTAGATTGCAAATTAGTTAAAGCATGTATCATAATGTGATGTCCCCTTAGCAGATATTGCATCCATTATTCTTTCTACTCATATTAATAAACCCATTGATGAATTCCCTTATTCTTTATGCTGTTCCCAAAAATGATTTGCAGTTATAAAACCTTTTAACTCAGCAACTGTTTGCACAGAAAGAAAACTTTGGGAGATACTGTAAATTATTTTGACAGATTTGAAAATGCTGTTTATATTCATTAGTCAGTATTAGTGCCAGGATGGTGTGATTTGACTGGCTCATTCTTCCTTACTGAAAAAAGGAGCATATGTTAGATAAATTTTGAAGTTGGTAAAGATTGAGGAAAAATTTCCCATAAGAAAAAAACCCCATAAATAAGGATGTATGTAGTTTTATCTTTTTCCCCAGGGTTATCAGTTAAGTTTCCCTCAGGGGAGGGACTGGTGTATCTCTGGAGCATCCTGCAGAACATGGTGTTGTGTGTGCAGTTCCTGGGAGGGGAGAGGTGCCATTCCCCATGGGCGTGATGGAGATGTGGGAGGGCTAAACCAGAACTGCCAGAGCTTGGCATGCAAGTTGCATTGTAAACACCATCACTGACAGGATTATTTTTGTAAAAAGAAATCAGATTTTTAAAACTTCCTAGTCCTATTTTGAGTGAGGAATAATGTATGTGTTAGACTTTATTAGCACATCCTTAATGGTCATTTTTGGTGTCACACTGGTTCTGTACAGCTCATAATTTTCAGTGTAATTAGTTTGCTTTCTGGGAGCTCTAATGCATAGCCATTTGAGTGGCTTGACCTCTCAACCATGATTTTCAGTTTTTTGTTTTGTTATTTTTTTTTAAACCACTGAGTCAAGAGTATATGTAGGTGGACAAGGGGAAGACCAGGACACTGAGGCAGAGAGTTCTGTTCCTGAAGAACAAAGCAAGGATATATTAAATAGCAGTACCTCTAATAGCAGCAGCACTATTGAGGCAGAACACAATGCTATTATCACTCTCTCTGGACATCAGTTGAGGAATTTGACTGTCCCATAATCCCTGTTGCATGGACATATATTTCCCCTTGCTGGAGGGGACCTGCTCTAGCAAACAGCCTTGTTGTAGCACTAGATCACAGGTGATGTGCTCTTCTTCTGTCAGAGCTGGGGACTTGGTGAGTGAAATGATCCCACCACGTAAAAGGAATGCCTTTTTTCCCTCATCTTTTTGTGGCCATAGTTGTGAGTGAGCAGCTCAGTGCAGGGAGGTATAGCTCCATAGTGAAACACATCCCATCACAGAGCTGGAGAATTTTCTGCCCATCTTACCTGTTAAAGTGGAACCTGATGATTAGTTCTTGCTCCATGGTTTCCTTCCTAGTACAAAGTTACTGTACGTGATTGATGCCCCCAGTGCTTCTTTTGGCCTGTCAGCCTTGTCCAGCTGATCTTCTGAAGGGATCACATAGCTCATGGGACTGGGACTGAAAACTGGAGATGGGACAGGGTTGGGCATATCTTCTGTGTACTTACTGGTTTAGATGAGCCCCTGCTGAGGCATGGCACTTGTTTTGCTTCTTCCCTACAGCTCTCTTGGGAAAAACCTTGTTCCTTTTATGTGTCACAGCTTAGGAAGGCAAATGTGTAACTTCTGTCGTGCAGTTTCTCAAGATTTTTCTTGTGATACATGAAATTTATTTGGGAAACCTCTTAGGTTTTGCTGGAAGGGGACTGGGTGCCACATTTGGTCTACCATAAGTAGTTTTTTGGAGCCTTATCACGAAGTGGATGACGTTTGGAGCTGAGGAACTTTTGTGGTTGTTTTCTGCTTGGGGGTCTTGGGAGTGGCAGGATCAATGGTCATATCTTCACTATCCAGCTGTCATTCTTGCTTTTCATTTGCAAATGAAGATGGTGGGTAACCTGTTTTTTAACATACGGCCAGTTAGATACCACCCCCTATTCAGATGATAATGTAGTGAAGCAGTGGTGATTTAAGGCTCTGACTTTGTATGGGAAATAACAGATTGTTTACGCTGGTAATTACACTAATTTCCATATCAATTGCTCTGGCTAGACCAATGTCTTAAAATAAAAAACTTATGGCAGGACCTTACTTACCCAACCCGGTTAATGACAAAGATTGTATTTGTCTTGAGTACTGCTTTGAATTGTTGGGGAACCAGACAAAGGGAGAAAAATCTCTTGCAGATGAATCATGTATATAAGGAGGGAAGGCTTAGGGTGAGTTACTAAGTCCCAGCAGGCACAATGGATGTGAGGAATTTGATGAGGCTGAAAAAAAGAGTGACTTTGAAGGATTAGTCAGAAAATACTGTTCTAGATCACTAGCAGATAAAAGTCAGCAGGGGACTCTGGAGATCCATATATTTTTAATGTGAGCAGGGGTTTTGGCCTCCTGACTTCCCTGGAGTGGCAGTGATTCCTACCAGTTGAGCATCGGAACAATTTTGATGAATTATTTGTTTTGTAGCCATACCAGGAGCAGCGGAGATCTTCCTTCTGTGCTTGGTAGTCAACAAGAGCTTGTCATCAAAACACAAAGAGGTTTTTTAAGGGTTTGATTGACAGGTGGTTTGTGCCCATTGTAGGAGTTCCTGACCTGAAATTGGCAGTGTATCGGTGTCTTGTGAAGAACATGCTTGATGCTGCTCTCTGGGCAGAGGTTGTCAGAACAGAGGTTGTCAGAGTAGGTGCTTCAGAGAGGTCAATGTCAGCTGTCAATTGACAAGTAGTCCACCTAGCCCTTTCTCCTCTTGACCGCTTTGACATACGAAGTTAGTGGAGGTGTTGAGCCCATGAATTAGTCAGACATGTGTCAGAATGGCAGTGGTAGATGAGACTGCAGGGCACAGTCTGCCCGCAGAGGTGCATGAAGACTGCTGTTGAATATAAACAGTTGGACTGCACATTGCCCCCTGATCTACTGCTGAGATTTTGTTACTTTTATTTGCATAGTGGGCTTTTTTTTCTTTTGACCAGGTCAGTGCATGTCAGGTGCCAGCCCAAGCACTGTTCTTGGATGGGCATTGAGTGTCCCAATGGGAGAGGGCAAGTGGGAAGAGGGTGAGTGGAGCAGCAAGAATGACTGGGAGCTTTGGGTACAAGATATTTGGTGAATGTTGCTTGTTTAGCTTACAGAGAAGATAGAAAGTAGACTTGGTGGCAACTTTGGGGTAGCAGGTTGCTGCAGAGGGGAGCAGATATCCACATCAGAAGTGGTAGAGACACACCCTGGAGTATTTTAGCAAGGGCCCATCAAGTTACATACGTGGAAACACATTCTGTTGGATTAGGTACACATGGGAGACCCTATGTTGCTTAGGTCCTTCAGATATTTTACATTAAACTTGGAGGCATTTCTGGTCTTTCCAGATCTATCTTATTCTGTGTTCTTGTTATTTTAAGCTTATGTAGTGGATTGACCCTGGCTGGCCGCCAGGTACACACTCAAGCCTCTCCCTCACTCCCCTCCTCAATTGCACAGAGGAGAGAAAATACAACAAAGGATTCATGAGTTAAGAGCTGGGAAAGGTCACTCACTGATCACCATCAGGGGCAAAACAGACTCAAAGGGGGAATATTAATTAAATTTTTTACTAACGGGTTCAGAGCAAAAGAGTAAGAAGTAAAATAATCTTAAAAAAACACCTTGCCCCCCCTCCTCTTTCCATCCCCTCCTCCCCCAGAGCGGTGCAGGGAGGCTGGGAATGGGGTTATGGTCAGTTGTTGTTTTCTTCTGCTGCCAAGGAGAGGAGTTGGAGTCCTTCCCCTGCTCCCCATGGGGTCCCTCCCATGGGTGACAGCCCTTCACGAACCTCTCCAGTATGAGTTCTTCACAAAACTGCTGCAATGTGGGTCACTTCTCCATGGAGTGCTGTCCTTCAGAGACAAGCTTCTCCAGCGTGGGTCCCCCACAGGGCCACAAGTCCTACCAGGGAAAATCTGGTGTGGGCTCCTGTCTCCACAGGCTGCAGGTCCTTGCCAGGACCCATCTCCTCATGGGGTCACAGCCTCCTTTGGGCATCCACCTGTTTTGGCATGGGCTGCAGGTGGATCTGTCACCCCAATGGTCCTCCATGGGCTGCAGGGGCACAGCAGCTTCACCATGGTCTGTACCATGGTCTGCACCATGGGCTGCAGGGGAACTTCAGCTCAGGCACCTGGAGCACCTCCTGCCCCTCCTTCTGCACTGACCTTCGTGTCCATATTGTTGTTCATATGTTCTCACTCCGCTCTTCCCTTGCTGCAATTCTCAGCTGTGTAATAGCTTTCTTTCCCTTTATCAATACAGTGGCATGGAGGCATTACTGTCATTCCTAATTGGCTGGGCCTTGGTCAGAGCTGGGTTCATCCTGGAATCTCTGCAGGACATGGCAGGGAGAAGAATTCTAGCAGCTTCTAACAGAAGCCACCTCTGTGGCTCCCCTGCTACCATGACCTGGCCACAGAACCCAAGTATAGCTTAGAAGGGAATACCACAAAGAAATGTGCATGTTTATGTTTAAGGAGTTAGGGAATGGTGTGGCAAGAGAGAGATTGGCAGAATTTTGGTATTACAGTTGTACCTCATTATTCTGTTATATAGAAATACTTCTGGCACCTAAGAAGTGGTGAGACAGCAAATTGGAGGGGTGAGTTGGTAACAGACCAAGAAAGGAATTCCAGTGTTAGCAGTAATGAAAAAGGAATAGAGCCAGGGAATGACACATGTCTCAGGTTTGCTCTGAGCAAACAGCCATGTGGAGTTTTGCAGCAATTGGTGCATGAGGCACCATGTGCTTGTTTGTGCAAGAGCTGCCAGGCAGGAAACACTTATGTCTCAGTCAGTGAAGCTGGGAGTGGCACAGGAAAATTCACAATTATTTAATGGCAATCAGTTCCAAAAGAAATAAAGCAGCAAGCAGGGACAATATAGGCTCCCCAAACCACAGATCAAAGGTGCAGCTCAGTGTTTGACTGGAGATGCTGGGCAGACCTACTGGTTGGCAGGAGGTGGAGGTAGGTAAGGTACAAGAGAGACAGGTTGTTGCTGCAACTTCCAGTTCCATTAGTTTCCCAAAGATTCCAGGTTGTCTTTACTACGAGTTAATATTTGTTACATTCTTTTTATGCAAAACATAGAAATTAGGTATAATCCAAATGTGATGGGCACATTATATTTTGAAATGAAAATTATGTAGAAGAGAAATAACATAGAACAAATAGGTATTACAGGGCAGCTATTACAATTATTGTAACAGGCTGTACAGAGCTTTTCTCTTCCACATTTGGCTTCACAGCTGTTTTCTGGAATGGAAGACAATGACTCAGATGGAATGGAATAAAGACACTTGGTTATTAAAAAACCCAACAGGGTGCAGTTGAAATACCAATAAGCATTTGTCCTGTGGTATAATGACACAAGGGTGTACTTTTGAAGACATGCAGAAATGCTGCCTGGCATTGCAAATGCCGGAGCAGGTTTTATTTTGTTAGGCACTCCAAGTTGTGTAGCATACATCAGCAAGTTGTCCATAATAGAATATCTGATCATTGGTGGAGCTCATAGAAGATTTTGCTTAGGGTACAGAAGTGTGTCACACAATTTTTTTGGACATTAGCACATTTTTGGTTTGAATGATACCTATTGAGGGGCTGTCATCTCTGATCTGAAAGGTGTCAGACTGAAAGAGGTTGGGTAAAGCTCATCTTCATAGGCTAGTTTGGGGTGATGGTTGATGTGTGGAGGTTAGGGCATGGGAGTTGATTTAGCAAGGTGATGTGATGCTGGGTGAAGCACTGCAGCTTCTTGCTGTCCGTTTTGTCTCCTCTTAAACAGGTGAACTTGAAGTTGTTGTTTCCCAGAACTGGAAAGGGCTTTACATAAAAGGTTCCATTAACTACAGCTAATTAGGTAAACATCCAACCTGCAAATGCTGATGCAGCCTTGCACCGTAAATTCCGAGGTCTAAAAGAGAGGGGGAGAAGTAAGTGCATTCTTTAAAAGGAGTTGCTGAATAAGTACAAGTCTTACTCATCAGAAGGAGCTGCAGTGGTTGATTAGTTTTAGTAAGAAATGTTTTTCCCACCCATTTCCAGTATACTGTTCTTAGTAGAAAAAAAGGCAGCTGAAAATTTGATTCTATGAGTATTTGGTTGGCACTCTGTGGTAGAAGGATGCTGGAGAGACATTAATTAACTACTGTTAATTAATGCCAAAAGAAGGAAAGGCAAATTGCACCGTTAAACAAAAAGTAAGAAAAAAAGACCAAAATGAAAGCATGAAGAGATGCAGGCGGCTGTAGAGAGCTGGTGCTAACTTACAGCATGAAGATGCACTATGGCATCTCACCTAGGATTTACTCCGACAGCTTTCACTTTTCTTTGTCTCTGTCTCAACTCTGCTACTAAAAGCTTTCCCACAGTTACTGCTAAACTTACCTCTCCTTTCTAGAAGAAACCTTCAGCTGCAGCTCCTTGTATAAAGTGGCCGATTATAAATAACTTCAGAAGTTTCAAACAACCTGTTACCTTTAAAGTCTCTGTTCTCAAGAATATAGGGTATATATATATATATATATAGGGTATATATAGGTGAAAATGTGAAATAAAGGAGAGGAAAACATCTATATCTCAATGGAAAAGCACAGTCTGTGTATATAAAATCTATGTGTTCCTTTACCATTTCTCAGTTCACTCCCCTAGAGCAGCCTGGCAGTAAGGACTCCTCTTTCATGTACATTTTCCTCACTGTCATCTGCAGTAGCCAAATGCAATGTGAAAGTCACCTCAGTTTTAGTGTGGGTGTTCAGGCACTCACAAGAGAGGAACCCTTGAAGCTTGTTAGAGGCCAGCTTGTACGTTTCTGTGCACATTTAATAGGTTTTCATAGGAACACCTTCAAAAAAGTGTATTTCAATTATTACCTTTTACTTCTGTAACCCCTCTGTAGACATGAGGAATGAGGATATTGTGTGTTCAGTTCTGTTGGAGACTGAAGAAGAGATTAAATCAGGTTTAATAACCTGTGAATTGTCATAGCATTGGACGTGCCTTTGCATTGCTTGCCATGCTCTTCTCGGGGCGAGCATTCCCAGGGTGAGACTGCGTGCCCTGCTGTGGGTGTGCATGGGGTAAGCTCATGAATTCCAAGATGTGCCTGCCAGCAGGGCTGTTTACAGCTCACACATCTGCCCTTTCAGAGCTACAAAAGAAAGAACACAAGGAGGTACACTTGGATCTACTTTGTAGATAACCTTTAAGTCACAAATACAGAGCTCCCAATGTGATGCACAGCTTTTTATGTCTCTGAGTAAGTCCCTTTGACATTATCTTGTGAGAATTATAAGGTTTTTTAATTTTTCTGTTTGTACAGGCAATGCTGGTTTTTCTTTTTCTTTTCTTTTTTCTAATTTTTCCATCCCTGCAGCACTGCTTTACCTGCAGGAAAAATAATCTGCAGTAAAATCTTATCATGATTATTCCAAGCACTGTGTGGACCAAAGGCACCCGAAACAAATCCAGCTTATGATTTCTGGTCAGAGTCAGCAAAATGCAGAATTGCCAATGTGCCGATTTTTATCTTGGGCATTAAAGAAACTGGGAAATACTGCTAAAAAGTTGTTTTCTCCAGCCACCATTTAGGAGTCATGCTTATTTCCACTGCAACTCTGCATCCTGACTTGAGCTGTCTGGGAAGGGAGGTTTGCTATTTAAGGACTGCATTCTTCAGTATCGTCCAGCACAAAGGGAAGGAGAGCCCTGGGCGTTCATGCCAAAAGTATAATATCAAGGAGCATCCAAACTTGGCAATTTCAGTTCAGGTGCCAATAACAGGATGGGTTAATGAAGCCCTTTGCCTTTGGACACAAGTTTGAGCTGGCTCTGTACTGGAAAACAGTGTGGTAATGGGTTTCGTGGGATATTTTTAAGCCCCATTGCATACTGCGCTCAGCAGGTGTTTTCCTACCATTATGTGGGTTTGTATTTGTCAGCCTAGGAGCTCATATTGAGACTGCTGACCACATCTGAGAGGTAGTAAAATGAAAAACAAATATTCAGTAGGAAATGTTCCCTTCTCTGCTATTGAAAACTCCAGCACATTTTCCTATTTTTTGGATTTTCCATGTCAGACCTCTCAATGCCTTTGGTTAAAGGCTTGTTATGTTCCTTTTTAGGAAGCAAATATTTTCATCAAAACCTGCACTATGATTTCTTTTTCCGTCTGTTTTATCAGAGCGCTTTTCTAGGATGAAAGGCTCTATGGAAATTTTCTTTCTGTTCAAGTACCTATATTTTATGGTAAATTAATACCTGCTGTATGTTCCTTGTAGGCATTTATATAATCTCTATCAACAAAGAATTTTGGCTATTTTTCCTACTTTTATCTATGTGCATGTAGATATTTCTGTTTGGGGATGAGAATAGACACGTGAAATTTGCAGTGAGGTTGAGGCTGAAGAGGAATGTTACCTTGGCAGAGGGTCTGTCAGGAGCCTGACCTTCTGTAGAGGGTTTTGCTCAGGAAAGTTGAATGGTCAGACACAACCAGGCATCACTCCAAGCTTGTGGAGCTTCCTTTAGGCCATGGCTTCTGGCCTCTTTGGTTTTCAACTCATTTTTCTGAAATGGAGCAAAACAGGCCTGTGGGAGAAGGGTCTGAGCATTGGGAAGATTTACCTGCAGCAGGATAGCCACATGGACGTAAAACCCTGCATCCTGGCTGTTTGCTGTGGCATCACAACATCCCTGGGCATCGCTGGAAATCCATTCAGTATGCTTCTTGCTCCCCAGCCTTATAAAATCATTGGAAAATAGAGTGAAAAATGCTGCACTGATTTCTAGTAACTTTGCTCTGTGGGAACCAATTTGGAAGCATTTGAGTGCACATTTGCAGGAGGATTTGAGCACGAGTGCTGCAAGGTCTCCAGCAGTACATTTCTTTTTAGATGCTGTAATTGGAGCCCTGAAATTTCTTTAAGCGCTTTATTTTAGAAATAGCTGAGGGTTTGGAATGAAGCCATATAAAGTTATGGTGGCACTTCACAATTTTAGGAGACTTTTAGCCTGCCAAATTGGAGCCCTGGTATCGGTATGCAGGAGGCTCTTGCTCAGTGTGGCAGCAATCATGCCGCCGAACGGCCGGCTCTAAATCACAGCTTATCCGCTAGAGCAGCGGAAAATGAGAATACAGGGTTTTATGACCTTCTGCGAAACAGGACTATGAACCTGTCACTTATGAAGTTTTACAAAACATCCCCTTAAGAAAGGGAATCGCGTGGGTGACATTTTATGTGAGCAGATATCATTAGCGAACGTGGCTGCTGGTGGCTCAGGGAAACTCTCACCGTATTCTACATATCAGTGAATTTCACAGATATTATCGGTGTTTTCCTCCTTATATCTTCCTCTCTTATTACTGAGGTATGAGTGCAGGAAAGCAGGGCACAAGAGCTGGATGTTTGTCTTTCTCTATATCCCACTCTGTGATTTTTATTTTTTATGGGTATTACCTTTAGCTGCTGTTTTCTTTTAACCACTGTTTTGTTTTTCTTTTTTTTTTTTCCTTCTGATGGAAAACTATTACTTGCTGATCATTTTCCCTGATGTGGGCACCCCACTCAGTGCTGCAGGCTCAAATTTGCTCTCAAGACTAGAATTGATACCAGCTCCCTGGGGGCACCAGGGCACATCTCAGCACCAAAGAGTGTCTTCATATCTGTGGGCAAACACAAATCAAAACCTTCATATTCAGCTGTGATTTATACTTCTAGCAGTAATTTAAGGTCTTCATAAATTGACAAGCCCCCTGTGGAACCAAATCTGTGTTGACAGCAAACAAATGAATCAAACACATCAGTTGCATGCTTTGGTTGGGCTTCATGGGGAGCAGAATAGCAAATAAATCCAGTGAAGACCGAGACTTGTGTGTGAGCTCCCTTCCACAGGTGTATTTGTATCCAGGGGGATTTTTTTTTTCTCTACAGGACCAAAAAACCAAAAATCAAATCTGAGAGAGAGAATCAAAAGCTGAATTATGTTTGTAATGAAGCAAAAAGCAAAGATACCCTCTCAACCCAAAGGATCATTTTGACTCTATCTTTCTCATTTTAAAACGTGTTTAGTCTTTAATTACTTTGTAAGCCTGTGTGCAGCTATAAGTTTGTCTCCTCGCTGTAGTCTGTTAGTAGGCTTGGTTTTCCTGCCATGCTGGGACTTTGGCAAACATTATGCTGTTATGACTTCTCTGTAGTTCGCATTTCGCTAGCACATAAGGAAGCATTTTGGTTCAGAGCAACAGAACAGTGTAGGGCAGGTCCTTCCAGTGCCCTCACGTGTGTGTATGCCAGTTTGGATCACAGCCTGTCCTTGGAGCAGGTATCTTAAATTTCCTTGTCAATAAATAACGTCTAGGCCCCCAGTTGAGATGTGCACCATATGCACTCTTTGAGAGACCAAAGAGCCTGAATCAGTCCTGCAGGTACTGTCAGTGCACACATGGAGTCAGGCTGATGGGCTCATGGACCACCCTGCACCCTCCCCCTGAAATGGTAAGCAGTTGTGGTATTTGATGGTTTTGACCTACAGATCTGCTTCTCCTGTACATCAAATTACTTTCATGGGCATAACCTCAATGGTCCAGGTTAGTCTTCCCAGTTTCTGGTTGCTGTGCTTCTCTACCACTGTCTGTATAGCAGAATAAAAAGAGTGGGGAATAACGGCGGGGAAAATGCTCAGCATGTGTCATGCCTTATGTCTGTTTTATAAGGCAAAAATGTCTCCCTGTATGTGCTGTTAAAATTTTTGGTATTATTATGAATATAAATATAACAAAGCATTTGGAACCAGGCAAGGTTTTATCTGGAAGAGCCTTCCTTTTGTTCCAGGCGGCACCGGGCCAATGAGCTGTCACAGGGAGAGGAAACATCAACATTTCGTAACCAAAACTCTTCAGAATCTTTGTTCCAGGAAAATAATTAGGTTAATTTGACATTACTGTCTTGATTCAGGATGTATGCCCTGTGTCTGGCTGGGTGGCTGCAGCACTGGAATGTAAGAGCACCAGGTTTACGATCCAGTTTACACATCCTCTTAGTTTTTATATATGGGGAGTTTTAAATCATGTGGTTGAAATTGGTTTTTTTGATGCAAATTTCTGGTGCCTGGGTTACCCATGGTGGAGGAAGTCAACTCTGATTTATACTTGACATCTTTAAGAGTAGCCAGGAAGGTGTCTCACCATATCATAATATTTCTGAATTATTTTATTTCATGTCAGTGCTGTGGTTGATATTGTGTGCATATCTTTTTTTTTCCCTTTGTACTCAGCATTGCTTTGCTGGTCAAAGGAAAAAAAAAGATAGGAATATATTTCTGTAGCACAAGTGACTTCAGAAACTTGTAAAGCCATTAAAGGAAGAAAAGCACACTTGACTCTGACCTTCCCTCTTTTCAAGAAAAATACTAGGCCTTTTTCTGTATTCACTGGATTTTGGATGCTAAGATATCTGTCCCTCGAGGGTCAGAAGCCTTTGTTTCCTTGTAATCACAGTGATGTTTTTCTGGCTTTACTAAGGTTAACAACTCCCCTTTTTTAGGTTTTGGTGGGTTCCAGCAGGCACCTGTTCTGTTTTCCTAACTGAGGGCAGATACCTTTGGAAAAGGTCATGTAAAATGAGCCAAGCAGCTGGTGCTGGTGCCTGGTGGCTTGGGGGGTCCTGGCAAAGTGTTGGTGGGAATGGCAGATGTAGGTACTAAGTACAGTCTGTGTTCATTGCTGGTGTGACATAACTGTGAGCTGCCATGGTATGGTCTGGTTGGATTAGCTCAGACCACTTGTCTCAAGTGAAATTTATTTTATTTCATAGTCAACAGCTCTGGCTCTGATCTTGGGAAGCCTCTGTCTGTGGGCAAGAACAGCTCTATCCTGAGACCAAGCTACTCTACACACTTTAAGATATCTATCTTGGCATGGGATCAGGCACCTCTGTAAGGTGCTGACTGTGTGTAGAGCAGAGGCTGAAGTTTTGGATGCTGGAAACCGGGGAGGAAGGTTCCTCCTTTTCACACCTAAGGGTGTTTGGGAGTGGCCCAGTTTACAGACTTTTCCAAGTCTGAAGTAGCAGTTTATTTTGTCCAGAGGTTCCAGTGTTGGCTCAAACCCCTTCCTAAATCTCTGTTGGTTTTAGCAGAATTTATTCTGTGCCAATTTTAATCTCTAATGAGTTTGCAAAGTCATTAATGCACTAACTTTCCTCCTTCTCTGACATGAGTCTCATGTCGAGCTCTGTGGGTAAGGAGGGAAGGAGCACAGTGCATACATTTAAAATGAACAGATGCCCTTGGGCTGGGGCCTTTGATCCTGGCCTGGTACTGGGAAGCATTTCAGGAAGAAATTTGCAGTGCTTTAGCGTGAGGGTCCAGTTGCAGTGCTGGTGTGGGGAACCAGTTTGGATGTGACTTCAGACACCAAGTCATCTGCCCATCAGCCAAAGTACATCTGATGCAGGACACTGCCTGGAGAGCATCACTTTCTTTAGACCTTTCAAAAGATCTTTATATCCTTTGTTGTTGTTGTCATTCCTTACTTATTTCTTTCTTCTAGTAGCCTGTATCTTCTGTACTTGTCAAACACAGAACTGGGCTAGTTTTTCCTGACTCAGACCTCCAGTTGATTGTATTTATTCCAAAAATCTCATGTACAAAGCATAGGAGCCAATACTGGTAGAGGTATGTTGTTTCTCTCCGCAGCTTGTGTTTAGACATTAAAGAAGACTTCAGGGTTGAAAAGGAAATGCAGTATTTTGAAATTGTACAGAATAGCTAGGGTTGAAAAAATAATTTGGAAATTATGAATCATTTCATATGTATGAACAGAATGGTATTGAGTAAAATAAATAGAAATATAATTCAATTAATGTGCAGGTCTAAATATAATGACAGGGTTGAAACACAGCTACTCTATGCTTATTGAACAGACATGTTTTGACAGTATGGAAATGAAAAAGCAGAAACTATTATCTTGCAATTTTACCCATCACCTTTTTGCTGAAAATGATCTATTCCGTCGAAATACTCCAGTTTTGGTGAAGGCAGACTTTGCAGTGCATACAATTCTTACTGAAAAAAAAATCAAAAATGCTAGTGGGATTTTAAGTGTTTTTGGCAAGTTAAAGTTCCTGCAACAGATGGAATAAACCTGTGCAGGATAAACAGTGAGTTTTGGCTGCTGTAAAAGATGAAATACAATTACCATTGTGCCATCAGTGTCTTTTCAGGTTGAAACAAGTGTTTTAAGACTTGGCCAAATAGTTGTGCTTTGGAGACATCTGTATAAGGATTCTCACCTGTCTCTTTCATAGTGCTGTTAATTGTAGAAGAAATTTAAACATATTGACAAGCCCAATCATTTCTCTGTCAGGAACGTAATCATAGAATCTCAGAATGGTTTGGGTTGGAAGTGACCTTTAAATATCATCTGGTCCAACTCCTCTGCAATGACCAGGAACAGTTTCAACTAGATCAGGTTGCTCAGGGCCCAGTCCAGTCTAACCTTGGATGTTTCCAGGGATGGGGCATCCACCACCTCTCTGGGCAACCTGTGCCAGTGCCTCACCACCCTCACTGTTAAAAAAAACCCAAACCAAACCAAACCAAACCAACAACAACAACAAAAAAACAAAGGGAAAAGAAACCCAAAACAAACCAAAACAATTCCAGTCCACCTGGTGCTGGTGCATGCTCACCTGGGACAGCTGGTGCTGGTGAGCTCTGGGAAAGGACAGCAGAGAGCAGCACATTTCAGCCCAGCTTGCCCTTCAGTTCTGGGTACAAAGGGATTTCTGAGCTCTGGTGGTTAAGCCTGAAAGTAATCCTCCTGACTGTCCCTTAGTGAGCTGCCTGTGGGATACCTTGCTATGCTAATACGATTGGTCTTTCTTTAAAGCTTGACTTTCATGGGATCAATTAATGATAGTGAGTTAGAAAACTGGTTGTTTTGCAAAGTCAATAAATAGTGCCAGCACTGAATGATTTTGTTACAAACCTCTCATTAATACACTGAACAACCAATGCAACTTCCAGGCCTGATGTTTATTGGCAGCCAGGACCTATGGATAACCCACTATCTTTTCCTCTTAGCTTGAAAGAGAAATAAATAACATATCGAGAATGTACAAAATTATGCTGTCAGAGCAAGTTTGATTAACCAAACTCGAGGCAGATTTTGAATGGAATATAATAAATTAAAACTGATTACATTCAGTGATATTTGCCTTTCATGGCCACTTGTTTTGAGAAAGAATCCTCAGAAGACATTGACATGCAAAGGTGTTTGTGTGCACGCAGCTATCGTGCTGCCAGTTTCCATAGGACTGCCACCTGTGTGAGTTAAATGTGTATGCCAGTGTGTAGAGGTTGTTTTACTGATGAGAAACAAATACTATAGATAAGTGCATGCTGGTGGTGCAGGCCAGAAGAGGATGCATCCACTGTCTCCTCATCTGGCAAGTAATTGCAAGGTATGGTGCTGACATATGACATCGAGTGAATCTATCCAGGGAAAGGGGTGACTTGCTTGGGAGAAAAGCTGTTTATCATCTCAGAAATATGTTGCCAGTGAATGCTTGTGCTTAATCTTCTGCATGACCTGAGCTCTGGAGGGAGTGCAGTTTGATGTGCTCAACCAAGGCACGCCGGTGATGGTTCAAGACTTTCATCCTGTACAAACAGCAAACCCACAGTAAGAAGGAGTCCAATAACCTTCCTCTTGGAGAGGAGGAAGGGCTTTGCTCCAGTGTAAAGTGTTCTTAAGGGGATCTTACCCTGTGTATTTTCACACTGCAGCCTTTCATTTGTGTTCCTACAACGGCATTGAAGGTCTCCAGCTCTGAAACCTCTTAGTAGCTTTCCATGAGCTCGCTGCTGTGGGGGCTGTGAGACAGACCTGCTTTCTGTCAACACAAAGGTGATCCTTACTGCAAGGTGAGTGTGTTGTAAATACTTGCAGTACATCACTTGAGCAGTGCTTTCTTCCTCCTAGTTCAGGAGATCTGGTGATAGTGGGATTCAGGTTTATCCTGATCAGTATTCAAAAGGATCATTATGTAAAACTCAGTATTTCAAGGCTACTTTTGAAGTCTTAAGGCCTTGATACTGTTAGTCCTTCCTAGATAGTACTGATAGTGCTCCATATTTGAAACCATGGCATAAAAAATCAGGTATCATATCAACTTATTCAGTATAGAAAATCCATCATGCCTGCAGTTAGGCTTTTGCCATCCCAGTCATTATGCATGCGGTTGTCATTCCTCTGCAGCCATCTGAGGCTTGAATTCCTGTTTTGTTTAGTTTAATAGGTACATAAGCCTGTGAGTATTGTCACTGTTTGATGGTGATATGCTCTGTGATATATATGAAAATGCTTAACTAGAAAGAAAAAAGTCTCTGTATGTAGGCATTAATTGCTATCAGATCCTCATAGGTGGGACCAAGTCATTCCTGAACAGGCACACATTTGTTTGCTCTGCTTAGGCACTAGTGAAATGCTTCAGTATCTGCCATTAAGAGCAAAGGAAAATAGTTGGTTTAACTGGGGGGAAGAAGGAACAGTGGAGGATGAAGGTCCAAGAGCACTTGCCAAATTTCTTTCAACCAAATTGGCTGCCAGTGTGAAGTGTGAATGAAGAAAATTGAGAATGGCAGCTAAGGCTTAACTAATGCAATCCTATTTGGGGCTGCAAACAAAGGCTTTGGCCTCTGTTCACGGGGTCTGACCTTCCTCTTGTGGATTGAAAGCCAAAATGATGGCAGGATTCAGTTTGACTAAGAAGGTGCGAGGAGAGCGAGACAGAAGGAGAAACCTTGGCTAGGTGTTGCTGAAAGGACATCTTGTTTAATGCTGTAAAAAGAGCGCTTTGTCTTCATCCACAGGTGTCATTTATAAGCAGACTGAACAAAATCCTTCAGGATTTCAGTAGCTGATGGTGTCCATCCAATGCCACAGGTATGCTGGGCTGTTAAATAATATCCAGCCTTGCTGGCCTCAGGAGTTATTAGCCATTGTCACAAATTGCCTCCAGCTCTGTCTCTTGGGGCATTTTTTTCCCATTTGCAGTTATTCACGTGAAGAGCTCTTGGGTCTCATCCAGTATTAGCTCTTCATTTTTCTCTTTGTTCAAAGCCTGGGGAAAGGCTCTCCGAGAGGGGTCTGTCTTTGCTGCATTCACAGGCCACTCTTGGCTCACTTGCTTGGAAATACACACACCAAATAAGCAAGCCCAGCTGTTCCCTTAAAGCAAGGGATAGTAAACTCAGCCTACATAGCAAAGATAAAATAAAACTAACAAGTGATGTGCAGCATGCAGCTATGAGCACACATCTGAACATGTGCTGGTACAGCCTCTTGCTGATGGTTGTACAGTCCCAAAATCTGCTGAGACCATGGGGCAGGTCATAACACCTTGGGGAAAGGGGTAGAAATAATTCTGTGGGCATGCCATGGGCTGTCCCATGGCTGTCCAGGTGGGGGTACCCACATGTGCAGTGACATTGGACTGTTGCTCTGGCAATAGGGCAGGTCTTGGTTCTGGTGTTGCACCTGAAATAGTAGTGTGACTGACCTGAAACAGTGTAGAGGTAGGTTTTAGCAAAGTATCTGATTTTTCAGTGCTTTCCTACATGTTTGTTTGTTCATTTGTTTTTTTACAAGGCTAAGAAAGTCTGAAAATCTGGAATTTAGAATGTTGACCATAAAAGTGTTTTAAGAGCCTTATAACTGTAAACACAAAAGCAATTAATTACAGGAGTGTGCATTAGATCCTCGTTCTAGCCAAAGCCTAAAACTGTCATGTGTGGTGGCACTTAAAATATTAAAGCCAACTTTGGCTTTTTCGGTTTTAACCTTTCAATGAGGTTTTACCTCGTCCACTACTGTCATATTCACTGGATGTCTTTAATGCTGTGTATGTGAGGCTTTGGGGAGGTACAGGCAGTCTGTACTTTGATTTTCTGTCAGTAATTTGAAAAAGTGTTTTGCTTATCTAGTGACAGCAACCTCTGCTTTAGTGGCACTTAAGTTGACAGGAACCTCTCTGATTATTAGGGGGCGAGCTGTTGGCCAGCCTGCAGTTGTGTCCTTGCTTTAGGAGGTCCTTTCATGGATCTGCCTGTGTTGGGGTTTGATGTTCCTGGGCTATGTGATGAGCTCTGTGGTATGGCTGGGTATTAGCTGAGAAGTTGTTTCCTTCAACATAAAGAATTTACAATACACAGCAAGGGAGTAACTACTAGTAAGCAAAAGTTATAAATAGAAGACGCATCCTGGTTGTAGTGAAAATCCAACTGCATATTCAGCAATACAGCTGTATGTTAAGAAAGAATGAAAGACCATCTTTTTCTGCCCTTTTTTTGCCCTAAAATATACTACGGGCTTTCTGCTTTGCTGTGCTCCAGCTTCACAGCCATTGCAAGTCCCTTCAGCAGCCTGTAGACCCCCACTGCATTCCTGCAAAAACATCAGGGAAAACAAGTTCTGGTTTGTGGGAGAATTGACTTGCAGCTCCAGCGGTGAGACAAAAGACTTGAATATTGAACACTTTGACTCAAAAGTACCAGTATGAGTGTCCCTCACTCACCCAGGATTTCCTCCCTGCTGGCCCTGCTGCTCTGGGCATCTCTCCTTGAGAAGAAACCACTGAGGCATTGCATCCCTACTCTAGGAACTCAGCACTGGGGGTTTGGGGAGCTTTTCTTCTGTGTGGTTTTTTTTGTTTGGTTGNTGGGGTTTTCCCCAAACAAAACTATCATTTTCCAGTGGAGAAACATACTTTTTTTCTGTCCAGAATGTTTTGCTTTTAAAATCAAAACAGAAGCAAAATGCAATCTGTTCTGACGGGAGCGGGAGGAAGGGAGAAAGTATTGGCTGACTCTGTGTGTGATATTTTTGGTTTGACTCATGAAGACAAGTTTTTGGGGGTCTTTTTAGAATCCCTGTGCATCATAGCAGGCTCCCTGGTAGAAGGACAAGTGGATGGCAGACCCTGAGCCCCATTCAGGGTAGAGGCAATGGATAGGGAGATGGAAACAAGAGGGAGCGCTCTTGTATCCTTGCTTAAGGAGGAGGGAAGAGCAATGGGGAAGCTTCTTCAAGATGTGCCTGAACTCTTTCTGAGAAAAACAGTCAAGGCTTTACTTCAAATAGAGTAGTGATGGCTTGCTTTTTTTTTTGTAAATTGCTGCTTCTTTTGAAATTTCTTGGGAGTTTTAAGAACTGAGAATCTAAAAATCGTCAGGCTTACACTTGCTTGTTCTTCTTTGTCAATGTTTTCCATCCTTAATTTGTCCTGCAATCAAGAGATGTTAGTAGTGATAAGAATTTAAAAAAAAGACAAGACAAACTAGTATTTGATTTTTTTCAAGGTGTAAACCCACAGAAAGCTCCCTTCAAGCCCCCTTACGTTCCAAGGTATGATTGTGATAAACTCCTCAGATTTTTCTTTGCACAGTATCTCTATATTTAGAAATAGCATAAGATCTTCTCTTTGCGTTCAATGTTTCCTGATGAGTCTTGAAAATGAGATGTTTGTTTAACTGTACTGCACTTCATTTGCTAATTGCTTGGCTTTTTTCCTGTATGACTGAAGATCTAGGTTTTAAATGGCTGGTAAATACACGCACGTGCACACACACATAGACTCTGGCAGACCAATCTGCTCGCTACATGCTCACTTTTTTATGCTTTTCTTTGTTGTTGTTGTTTGAAAAATCGTGTAAGCATAATAGGGATAATTAGCTTTGAGTATGAGCAAATCTGGCAATAAAACACATTAGCTACAGCTTTAAATCAACATCTCAGCCTGCAGCCTTAACTCATAGTCCCAGTAAAATCTAATTAAAACTGAAACGATCATCTAAGCATTTGATTTTAATTGCATGTACGTGTGTATGTTTGGCTATTTGGCCCGTACGATGATTTTCTTGAAGTAGCTGAATTTGCTGATAGCTGCTTTGAACCTGGTGCTGTAATCACAGGGAAAAGACACAAAAACTTAACAGACACACAGCATTTAAGTTCAAAGCCTGCTAATCGTGTTTTGAAAAAATAGTCCTGTAGGTAGCATATCTGAGCTGTGTTATTAGATGCCTATGAATATTAGTTATGCATTGCAAAGCAAATAGTCTAGAAACTTGAGCTGAAATGTATAAGAACAGAGCTTCAGCTTTCCCCTACCCTTGAAAGAAGAGCTCTGGGTTGATTCCAGCCATCAAAAGACATTTGTAATGCAGATTAAATCTGTTCACGTGGGGGAATTTGTGGAGAATTACAGACGCATGTTAAATCACACTCTCACTTCCGATGCACTAATTTCACCTTGCAGACCAGCCCTCCATCTCAGAAAAAGCCAGTGAGGGTCAGGCACTGCAGGCAGCAGACCTGCTCATGCCATTTGGAAAACCTGCTGAGCATCTGCTGGCACCCTCCGTGCCTGATGCCTTTGGAAAACCACCTAAGAACGACCCTGGGCTCTCCTTCTGTAAATGTGTGTTCCCACTGATCTGTTCTGGCTGGGAAAGTCACCTCAGGTCTCTTAACAATAAACACCAAGAGAACAAATAAAAACAATGCATGTTGTCTTGTATTCTTTCAGAAGTGCAAGCCCTTGTGGTTAGGGGACATTTCTGGGAGCCTGATGCATTCTTGGAAACCTTGGAAATCGCCTGGGGTGTTTCTGGACGCCCTGAAGAGAGTGTAGGTTTGTGTAGCCCCTGTGGTTGGGATTTATGCAAAATGCAGCTTAAAATGGAAAGCAAGGACATAGCTACATTGTGGGGAGATCATTAGATTTAAGTGAGGCTAATGTTGAAGTGTGTGATTCCCATTTTATTTGTCACTCAAAATAAGCAGAAGCAGCTAGGAAATTTCCATGTACCTTGAAAAAGCAAAGATACAGTATTTTAACATGGGGTATCTAAAATGGGGTGAGTGTCCCCTGAATTGTGCGAGGTGATGGAGTCAAGGCAATTCTTCAAAATGTTAAAACTCCCATTGATTTAGTGGCTACAGTGGTTGAAGATGGGTTGAGCTCAAGAGAAAGGAATTGCTCAGGTATTTTTTTGCAGATTCTCAGTGATAGTAGTTTATAAGTGTGAAGAAGCCACTGTGCTGCAAGACATGGCTTCAGAGGAAGAGTGCACAGAGCATTTGGTGAAAGCAGGAGCTCTGGGCTGTGCTCCCTGATGCCCTGAGGTTGTGCTGTATCAACCCTAACACCAAATGTAGGGTGCCTTTTATTAGGTGTGGTGTGGGTTTGTTGGTTTGTTTAATTTTTTATTCACACAGGGTGCTCGGTATGAGCCAGGGTTTATTATGCATTCAGATAACTTTTAGAAATGTAGCAGGGTCCATAATGTGTTGCCCTTCTAGCCAAGGGTGTGGGGGCTTTTGCAGCTCAAGGTGGGCTCCAACGATGGTGATTCAGCTTTAGGTGTGCTGGTAAATGCAAGACCACACCATTGACTGCCTTGGCCAAGCCAGATGGGTTTAGCCTGTTGCTTCAAGATGTAGTGTTGAGCTCAGACCGTGGGCCTCTCTTCCCTAGACCAAGGGTAGGGAAGCTCAGCTTAAATTAAGCGATGAGATAGGGTATGCCAGACTCAGCCCTGGAGTTGGTCTCTGGTGCCACAGAACAGGCATTTTAGGAAGAGGGACACTGATGGGCATGTAGAGGGAGTTTGCTTTTAGATTTAATTTACCAGGGCAAGCTATTCAGAGCATTTCAGCTGATGGTGCATTGTGTTCCCCAAAGAAATGGTAACTCATTGCCTAAAGCCAACTTCAGCACGAATGCTAATGATTAATGCCTGGAGATCCCAGTGGTCTTGGAAGCAGTATAGTTAAGTAAAAGGCAATGGGTTGAATAAAAGGTCTTAAATCAGACTAATGTTGGCAAATGTCACTTGAAAGAGAGGGATTTTGGAGGAATAAAAAAAAAAAAGAAAAAAGGAAGAGTGATTTAAGAAGAAATTCAAAGGAGGGAAAGCAGACATTCCCACAAACTAATAAAATCTCTGCAAATGAGAAAATGAGCCTACTCAGATTGAAATTTAATCACAGAAAGGATTTCATTGTAACAAGGAGAATTATAATTACCACTTGAAAAAGGAGAGGGTTTTCTGCCTCTCAGCTGGCACACGACTGCAGGAGCCTGGTGTTGAGCAGGAGGGATGGTGTCAGGAAGGGAAGGAAGGGCCGCAGCAGTTGTCCTTCCAGTAATAAAAACTAAACCAAATTCATTAGAGAGGCAGCTGTGGATGTTGCATTTGTAAGCACCCTGAAAGCATCCCTCTAGAAATGAGCATCTGTGTTCCTCAGCAATGCAGTGCTGCCCAGGGATGCTCCTTGTGGGTCGTCCTGGTGCTCCTCTACCCATGGAGGCATGACCTGGGAGGGATTTGGGGCATTGGGAACCCATGTGGGGTTCTGCCACAACTGTAGTTATACTTCAGACTTATTTAAGGCTACCTGAAAGGTTAATAAAAGCAGACATGAAGTGTGATACAGGTACAGAAGTATTTTAGTGGCCAAAACAAAGCACTAGTGTGCACACCTTGTATTTCCTTTTGAAAATTAGGAGGTGTTGTTATTTTTGTTTCAAGAGAAAAATGATGATAAAAATCCCACCTGTTGTTTGTAGTTCAGCAGCACGAATCCTTCCAGGGGCAGGCTGACCATATAGTTGGACTTTTAGCTTTTTTTAGAAACAATTACAGCCACCTCAGAGCTCAAAATACGTCCGTAGTTTCTCTTTAACAAGTCAATATTTCCTCGGTTATTCCCCTGCTGAATAGGCTGTTGTTTCCTTCCTTGTTTTTGTTATAGATGCAATTCTGGGTTGGTTTGATTGATATGTTCTGTTTCTTTTCTCTATTTATGGTATCGAGCTCCTGGAGTCTCCACTGACTTCATTAGAGTATTTTAGAAAATAAGTATCCTCAGCATTATTTTCTCTCTCTGTCCTAGTGGAGGAAAAAAATGTATGGTAGAAAAGCCCAATGAAGCATACTTAGAAAAAAGAAACAGGTACTTTGTGCATACAGTGGAGTGGGAAGTGATACCGACGACATTTAACAAGTTCCCCTTTAGCATTCTATCAACTGCAAGGTTTCTGAAAGAAGTTAAGGTTACATATTCAACAGCTTTGACCACATTTAAAATTGCTGCTGAAGTGCTTGGTTGGCAAAACTCGCATTCTGCTGCTTTAATTTTCTTTTCTTAAATTATTTTGCATCCACTTCTTTCCTTCTGAATTTTAGAAATATTTTTTGCCTCATCTCAAATGCTCTCATGGCTGATCTCATCAGGAGGAGGGGATGCATTTAAAATGGTGGGGAGTGAGCATGAGCATGTGGCTTCATCAGCCTCCTGACATGATACAAGGTAAGAAAGTAATTACAGTCGTCGCTGTCAAAATACACACAGTCCCATGTCGATGGCTGCTCCAGACCCTCCCCTGAGTGCAGTGGGACACCAGTGGATTGTTTGAAGAAAGTCCCATTAGCCTTTAAAAAGGAATGTTCAGTGCGAGTGGATGTCCTTCTGTCGGTGCTGGAAGAGTTAATAAGATTAGATTAAGAAAAAAAATCAACAAAACAAACCCCAAACTCTTTAATTGTTCCGAATATGCAGTGCCACGTCTCCAGCTCTCCGTGCCAGCAGAGGCATTTGGCTTGTGGGAATTAAAGAACTGTGCAAACATTGGGAAGTGTCACTGAAATTATTCAGCAGTCTTTTTTTTTTTTTTTTTGCTACTTTANTGCTACTTTAAGATTAATTTGTAAATTTGCTCTTGATAATCATTTGTAAAATAACCATAACCCTGATATATTTCAGGTTGCGTCAAGATAGTGGTTTAAACACAGTGAGCCAGTAAAGTGAAAAGTCAATCAGAATAGAAATATGACTCATGTAGTATTTTATATTGCTTTAAAAAGGATGGTTTAAGAGAACTGTAAAAGAGAAGTGATTCCCTGGCCTTTTACATTCATGCCTAGCGCTACTCCACTCAGGCAGCTGTACTTCTAGGAACTGAGAATGTAAATACTTGATTTTTTTTGTTTTCTTCTTCAATCTGTGAAAATCCTGTCTTTTTTCTTAATTAACTCAACTATTAAACAAAGAGCAGTGAATCATGCTTTTATGGTGTGTATTTTTACAGCAAAGTATTTAAACTGGCCTGTTGGATAATTTCATGCTGCATTAAGTTCAGTAAGATCTTTTTGTATGCATCATTTTTAGTGCTTCCTATATCTTTGGCCATAACCTTTTTAATTGCCATGTGAAGAAATATAAAATGAAATTCACTAAGAAATAATTTTTTGGTCCTTTGGCTTCATGTGATGCAGTGTTTTTCAGATGATGAAGTGAGCATCTGTTGCATGTTTTGTTTGGAAATCACTTTAGATTTTCTTTAGAACCTTTAGAGTTCCTGCCCTTGGCACACTGAAGACTTCAAAAGCAGCTGCTGTCTGAAGAAGAGAGGGCAGAAGGTGCAGCCTCTGGAACCAGAAGAGTGCTGGTAATTCTAGTGCTCGTAGTGATTTGTTAAATGTGTAGGATTCTGGAACGAGCATTTCAACTGCACAGGGAACACACGACTCAGGGGTTGTCTCACCCATCTCAGTCTTGGTCTGGATCTTGCACCTGTAGCCTGGATAGGCTTGTCATACCTGGCAATGTTTTTGGCTTTTGAAGGCCGCCTCATTTTTGCTCTGCTTTGTCTAGACATGGTAGTGAAATCATGGTCTCTTTCTGACTGCCTGTGGGTGAAAACCCCTTCCCAAAGAGCTGCTGCCTGGTGGGCAAAAGAGAGATGCCCTGAGGTTCACCCACACCTTTTAGTGTAGGACTGGGGCTCTGGCTTGGCATTTTGGCATCAAATAGCTTCCACCCCATTTGAAAGATTGATACTTACCCACTTCTAATGTATTTTTGAGTGTACCCATTTTTAAATGGTAGCAATTTGAACAATTATTTTTATTAATTCATTCAGTGTTTTAAATCAGCCTTACAACAGTGAAATTTACCTGTGCATGACTGTTAAATGCTACCTGTTTGTTAACCCAAGCTGGTATTATATCTGGAAAGCCTTCTCTTTTTGTGAACTTTGGTGTTGCAGATCAAATGTACTTTTGAGATCCAAATTTAACCTGGAAATGCAAAGCCTTATTATGGCCCTTGATCCTGCAAATGGCCTGACATGTCCTAGGAATTCACCTGTGAGGATGGGTCCTTCTCAAAGTCAGAGGTACCATGTGGGGAGCAAGTCTCACCAGGTCTATCCATGTTCCTTGGGAGTAGCTGATGGCTTTGCAGATTGTCACAGGTGAGGATGCACACAGAGAGCTCCCCTGTTGCCTGATGGTATTTTTAATTGGATGATAGCAAAGGGCTGTCCTCTTAGAAATGTGTTTGCCAGCTGCTGAGCAGTTGTGGCTGAGCTGATGAAGAAATCATACCTGAAAAAGCCAAATCCTCCCCAGGCTGAAATTGATCCTGTTTTGGTGTTAAATCCAGATTTTAGCCACTGAAAGATGATGCAAAAACTTGGGTTTTCTTACTGCTTTGCATTTTCTTTGCTATCACTTTGTCAGCCATGCTAACCAAAAGATCTGGGGACTGTGAGGGGGTACTTGCATTTATTTTAGCCCTCTCTGTGCTCTGGGGCTTAAGCCAGTCCTGGAGGATTATAGGGGCTGCTCCAACCCCGTCCCCTTCTTATCCTCAAGTGCATGTTAGAGGGAAACTTCTGACATCAGTCATGGTTTGCCTTCCATGCTGCACATGAAAAATGCAGGGGTGCACCTGTCTGGTGAAACTTCCTGGGCTGAGCTTGGAGGGCATCACCTGCAACGTGGTAAAGGAGGACTGCACTGTGGCTGTTGGACTGGAGGTGGGTCATGCAGTGTGATCACCTCAAGTTTTGGAGCTTCCCTTTTGCCCAGCTCAAAGGTCCATGGACTGTGGATACACCCCAGGAATGTAAATTTCTGCTGCTGGCATTGTCTTTAGATAATTATTGCAGTGTTTGGTTATAGACTGGTCGGGGATGAGCAGACATTGTTTTATTTCCTCTTAGTGGGTCTTTTTTGTTCATTTTTTAAATTCTAGTTCAAGTAGGTGGAATATTCCTTTTTTTTTTCATTTTAAGGTAAACACAATTACCGTGATATATCCTCTCCAATTTCTGTTATGACTGTGCTTTGAAACTATAACCTATTTTTAGCTGAATATCCTTAGAGAAAGTCTAAGAAGCCAGAAAATGCTTTAGTGGGAAAATGATATGTTCAAATAAACCTTACAGAGGTAATGCTCATGCAGCACATGAAAATATGAAGTCTGAGGATTGTTGGGCAGAGGAGTATCTCTGAATCTCTTTTTCCTTTCTAAGGTAACCTGATTATCACTGTAATCTCTTTTGCTCTGTCACTTTGAAAAGACAGTATCATCTGTCATTTTGTAGGAAAAAACACCCCCCCCCAAAAAAAAAATCGTAGGCAAAAGCAAATATTCCTTATTTGAGAATTGGTTTAAAAATGAGAATAATATTCATACAGCTAGAAGCATATTTTATATGTATCTTTATATATGTGCATGTATGTATATATATATAATTATATATAAAAAGAAAGCAGTGTTTATTTTGAGCAAATACATGGCACAAGATTTATGCTTTGTACAGGTTCTGCAGGAGATATCTGGGCTGTTGGGCCATTACCTATTAAATGCTTTATTTGCATAACAGAGACCTGCAAAGGGGCACTGGCACTGCCTGAGTGTGTCTGAGCGTGTGTGTGCAAGCACATACATTTATCTCTCAGAGTGGACTTAGGCCATTGAGAGGCACTTAGGAAACATGAGAGGTTGTTCCACCAGCTAAGGTGGTTATGAAAATAAAATTTATCTGTGTTATATAATAAATGAGAGGAATTCAATTATTTTTGGTTTGTTGGTCCATCTTGAGGAAACTACCCCTAAGTCAGTATTAGCCTATGTGATGTGATAACTTACTTGGAAGGGTTTGTATTGAATGGGTTGCATTAACTAAGGATATTTTAACCTGAAGATGACCAAAATCAGCACTGAGTGCCACTCCCATAAACAAGAGGTGCATTAACTGGGCAGCTGATGCAACTGTATACACATATTATTGTCATCTGTGAGCATCCAGCCAATGCCAGGCGTCTCCTGATCCTCCTGAGCACCCCATAGGGCTGGGTGCAGTTTTGGGTTCTGGTGAGGTATTGGATTCTGGCTGTGCTGAGCAGACCCCATGAGGACGAGGATGCCCAGTTTGGGAGCATGGGTTTTTTGGCTGATGTTGTCACAGCTGCTGCCCTTGCTGGCGGGCAGAGAGGACACCTGCATGCCCATCTGAATGAAGGCAGCCTTCACTTGGGGAGGGAGGCTGCTGAGGTTGCCACAACAGCAGCACCCTGCACGGAAGCTCGACAAAAAGGCCGATGCTTTCTGCCACGCGTGCTCAGGCGCATACTAAGGAAGCGACAGTGGAGGAACAAAAGGCACTGGCTCCTTGGCTGGCCTCGCTGCTATTCAGAGCTTGCCCAAATTAGCAAGGCTGGTGTAATCCAATCTGCACACCACAGTAATATGGTAATATTGGAAATACAGGAAGAGAAATCCTGGCCCTGTTAGATTTGTGGGAGCTTTTTGCAGTGAGATCAGTGGAGCATTCATCTTGTCCCTTTAGTGTTTGGTGGAAGAAGTAGTCCCGCAGCATCGGAAACTGATTTTGTTGAAGTAAGAGATTAGGGTGTTACTTGTTTGTTTCAGAATGCATGGTTAAAAAACAGGGGGATTTTATGGTCTGGAGCAAAATTGGGATAGTTTCTTCTTGGTCTTCCACAGTGGTTACAGCTGGTGTGAACTTCACTGAGTGACGCCTGTCAGAGGGACCTGGAGCACCTGGGAAAGGGTTTGAAAATCATTTAGGACTCCTTTCTGCTTTCTACTGCTGCTCTTCGCCCCCTGGCTGGAGGAGTTTTCTCCCATTGGCAAGGGTTCAGTGGCAAAGCCCTGCTGATGTCCAGGAGTGATTTGAGCAGGAGCTCCTATGGTTGCATTCAGCCCACATGGTTTCTGCTCTCTGCTCTTCTGTGCTGGCCATAAATTTGTCCTTGCAGTCTGAGCACATGCAAGTGAAATCTTCCAGCTGTGGCCGTCTCTTGCTAGCGCTGTTTGAATCTGCTCTAGGCTATTGATGAAGGGACATGTCACCTCAAACATTTATAAATAAGAATTTAGAGTGAGCGATGTCTAGTGATCTCCCACTAATTTCTTCAAATGCTTAATCATAGATGTGTCTCTAAATATCTTCCCCATCTCAGCCCTAATACTTTCAAGCTATGACAACTGCTTCAAGATAAGTGTGGTGTGTATAGAGTTTTTGTATTTCTTTTTATAGGAAAAAAGTTGTATGTCTTTGCCTTGTGCTTTATTCCTTTCATTTTCTCACCTAGTGCAATTGGACCTGCAAGTAAAGGTCTAGTAAACTAGACCTTTAAGACAAACACCTGTTTTTCAAGTCATGAGTATTCTTTCTTTGCATCACCTCAACAGAGCCAAAGCATATGGAGAGTGATAGTAATTAAATAAAATCCAACTTAGAGGAGCTTAAAAACCAAAGGATACTGTTCCTCAGGGGACAAGGGATTATAACCAGTTCTGTTTCAGCTTGGTAGCTGGTGTTGCTGGAGGTCTCTGTAGGCTGCAGATAATACTGTCATAAATTTTGCTGGCAGGTGTTCATCTCTCAAGACCGAAATTAAGCTCTCTTGGCCCACCTTTGAGCCTCTGTAGCCTGGAAAATTATTCCAGGCAAGCTTTCTTGCTTCATTCAAGCCTGAGCTTCCTGGTAAACCAACTGCCTAGATGTCTGGATGTCTGACTTGAGGAAATTAAATAGCAGGGAAAAATAATTTAAAATTTATTATAAAAATATAATTTTTTTTACATGACTATTTTTTTATCTTGCTTAACCATGTAACAATTTTGTAAGCTGTTTCAATGAATTAATTCTTCTGTTTTAATAGCAAGCATGGATGTGTGAAGGCATTTGCCCATTTGTAATAGCATGCACCAGTTCCATTTACTTGCTGAAGGAATCCTCCTTACTTGGGAGAGTTTCTTGAACATTATTTTTTACCCCACATCCACAGGATTTGAGTGTTGGCTCTTTTGTGTCTACCCTCAAGTGGACTCATCCCAGATTAAGTGGGATGTCTTATTTCTGGTCTCTATTTAAAGAAGATCATAAAAAAATAAATATAAAAGTTGTCTTTGCCAACATCATGGCACTTTAGCCAAATATTTGCATTGCAATTTGTGATGAATTATATATGAATCAACAAAGTGTCATGAATTTAATATTCAAAAACATCCTATCTTGTCACACTACCTTAATTTCCCCCATTATTCCTAAAGTGTAGGCAGACTGCAAAGATTGGCAGGCGCAGAGTGTGAACGAGGTAGTTTCTGAGTCAGTGGGTACAGCTTGAATTCCTCCATGAAGAAAGGTCTCCCTCATTTTAAACTGTCAAAACAGCTCTTGACTGAGGCTGCACAAGCACTGTGTGATGAGGAGAGTAGCCTGAGTATTCAAGTCACAGCCAGATGAGCTGTGTCTTATTCCAGGACTGTTTGTGGGTCTTCAACCAGGGATCACCTTCCTCCTTCCTCACCTGTAGTCTTGTACCAATGGCCAGCTTAGCCTGGGTGGGACCATGGGGGTGGTCTGGTCCAGCCCTGGCCCAAAGTGGGGTCAACACGTGCTTTTCTCAGGGTCCTGCTGATCACTCGGTAATTCTGAGATGAAGACAGACCCAGGGATTTGTCCAGGACTACACAGAAACCATAATACGGTGTGCTGTTGTGCTGGAGATTTAGTAATAAAAATCACTCTGGTTTTTACGCTTTGTTGTAGCTGATTGATGACTTTAGGATTGTGGGCTGAGCTGTGCAGTGGCGACCCTTGGGCTAGTCCCAGACTGATATAAGGTATCAATAACTGGTACAAGGTATCAATAAGGAACTAACGCTGAGAGGGATAATAGAAATAATTGTAGGGGCTTTTGCGGAAGTTTGCAAAGACAGACTGCATGGTTGAGGCCCAAATTAGCTACAAATATAGAAACAGGGAGTATGTTGTCATTGCTATCAGTACCTGGCCTTGAGGCTTCTAAAATAGAATGGACACCATATGAAACTGAGATAAATCAGGAAATATGTCAAGAAAATAAGATAATTATAGAAGTTCACTAATTAGACCCGGTCAAGTTGCCAACAAAACTGTTTTAAGTTACTTTTTGAGCCAAGTTGAAAATGACACAGCGAGGAAGACCCACGATCTTCATCCCCAAGACCCCCGCCCAGGAAAAATGGGAACCAGTGCGCAAACTCAGATGGGAGGAGCGCAGAGCAGAGAAAATGGAAATGACTTCTCGGAACTGATTAGAATAAGCCTGCCTATTCTAAGAAAACAATGCATATGTATAAGGAAATAATGAATATGCATGTTTTAACTGTATTTAAACAGACCTGTGAGCACAGACAGGCGTGCATGTCTTTGGTGGACCAATCCCCCATGCACCCATCATGCTGAATAAACGTACCTTCTCTACAGCTACTTAGTTATGGGGTCTTTTTCTGCACGTCAAGACCACAAAGACATGTCGTGAGCTTCAGTGTAGCTCATCGAGGGCCTGCTCAGGTAGTGAAATATTAATAGTGTCTGTTCTTTGCAATTAAAAGCTAGCTGAAGACAGAAATCCTGTACTGCTAACTCCAGTCTTTGCTGTAATACCCCAGTGATCAGTATTGGGCTTTCCAAGGAGTCTGAGATGATGAACTGCTGATTGTGTTCCTTCTAAACTCTCCATAGTTAGGTCTTTGTATTTACCTAAACAATTCAGCTTCTTCTTAGTGTATTGAAAGCACAATCATTAGTTCCTGTGCTTTGCTAAGAAGAGTAAAGCAGCATGTTTTCTGCTTTGTTTTTTTAGTACAATTAAGTGCAGCTTGAGTGAAAGACTGAGTCTGAACTTCAGACTTTGCTGAGGAAACAGTAAGCTCAGAAACTCTGAATAGTGATACTTTTTCTGTTGTACAATTTCATACCCGATGTCATTTTCAAGATGTGGAAGTTTTATGGAGTTTTGCTGTCTAGTTCGAGAGCAGGAAAAGGAAACTCTTTTTAAGGAATGCTGGGCTAGCACTGACATCACCTGTAAGACTGTGATGTCAGAGCCTGCTCTAAAGTGGAAGCATCCTCGTAATGCTCCAGATCAGAGGACACCTGTGTTCCCATGTCCATTTTTATGTCATGAGTAACACCAGATTGATGAACTCTTTCCCACGATTCATCAAAACCATGTTTTACTGTCATGGTTGCTGAGCTGAATTCCAGTGTGACATTTCAACAGATCCTACTAAATTATCTTGTAAGCATTAAAGCTCATTTAATTGCCCATTTTGTTACTGCTGCAAGGGTTCTAATCTTACCATCTTGTGTCATCCACAAGATTTGCTTTCTGCTCCCAGATAGCTGGGAGGCCCAAAAGTTCACATTTTTTATATTGTTTGTGTAGGGTGGTGCTGTCATTCTTGGCCCTAAATTTCCATGCCTGTGTGAGCCCTACACCTCAATAGCTTTTAATCTGGGTAAGATAGCTTGGAACAAGTCTACAGTCAGAGGGCTTTGAAGGGATGCTCCAGATCAAGATATTGTAACAGGTTGTAATAGATACTGATGATCCAAAGGAATATGCCAACAAAGACCTTTTTTCTGCTCTTAATGCCAGAGCAGCTCTGTACAGGACTTTGCAGGACTCTCGGTGACTTTTGGGCTATTTGTGTTATGGAGGAAATAGATTTTGCTGCCTGAAATGAGTGAGAAATGCTCAATATTCTGTGTGATAAGGAAGTAAACTGTTAGATACATGAGAGAACACCATAAAGATGTTCAGGATGATGGCGAAAATGGAGAAATAAGGAGTGGGGAAAGAAAAGATAAACTCATGCAGACTTTTTTTTATATATTATTTTCTACACAGATACATCTTCTCTGTACAATTTTTAGAGTTCTTGACAGATATGTGTGCCATGAAATCAGCAGACAGGCAGCTTTGAACTGTGCAGTGGACACACAGAGAATATTGATTTATGCAAGCTTTCACTAGCCGTGGTAATAAAGTACTTCAGAATCCAGAACTTCAAATGGCCAAAGTGTTCTTCAACCTTGTCTGCAACGTACTAATGACAAACTGGCTTTTCTTCAAGAAAAGGCATCAAGATTTCTCTTTCCAGCAACTTTTTTATTAAAAAGATATAAATGCAGTAGCACTATTCCTTTGTTGTGGCCAGGTTTGAGGTCTTTCCTATGCCACTGTTCTGCCTAGCACTATTTATTTGATTATCTGAGGTCCTTGGAGGGTGATTCTTATGAAAAAAATTAAAAATCATCTGGAACACTAATACAACTTGTTGGTGTCGTTCTCCATTATAGCAGCTATTAAGAGACTTTGCTATCATTTAGATGATTCTTTTTCTATACAGAAAAAAGAGTTGTTTTCATTAAATCTCCTCAAGAAGAAGTGATCATCCTCACAGCATTTGGGGGATTTGTTCATGCTCTGACACTGTGCCTCAGAGGTGCAGTGATACAGTGAGCAAGGCGTTTTTTCCTGAAGCAGTGTAGGGATTTCCCTCTTCCAGGTTTTAGGCTAGTACCCCCCATGCTTCTAATGCAAGGTGTGCTTTCAGCTTTAGTTTCAGCAGTGCAGAAAGAGGTAACTGAGTAGGTTTTTTTAGGTCAAAAATATTCTCTAGTTTCACAGAGCCTTTGGTTATCAACTGAAGGAATTGGGGTTTTTCCAGCAGAAACACACATAATGGTGATTTGTTCCATTTCTTTGTTTCAAATGAGTAATTGGTAAGTGCTTTGAGTAAACTTTTAGTAGTCTGCCAGTACTGTGGCAGGAAGCATAGAATATAAAATCATGGAATATGCTGAGTTGGAAGGGACCCATCAGGATGATTGTGTCCAACTCCTGGACCTACACAGGACGCCCCAGGAATCCCACCATGTGCCTGAGAGTGTTGTCCAAATGCTTTTATCCAGGGCACCAGGATGTATTTCAGTGTCAGAAAGGGATTGGAAAGAGGAGGGAATGAGATGGAAGTTAATAGATTGGAAAATTTCTTTCCAGAAGGTTGTTTTTCCTGCCCCTGCCACCAGTGGTCCTTACCCAGTCGTTTGTCTCTCTCAGAGGACTTGTTTAGGTGTTGCCGCCGTGCCACGTTTGCAACATTCTGTTGCATTTCTCTCTTCTTGGGTTGAACAGGGAAGACAGTTGGTGTTTTCTGGGCTGCCTGTGCACCAGAGCATGTCCGGGTGGTGATGGTGTGTGCCTTCACCTCAGCAGCAGAACTGGGCAAGTCTCTTTGCAGCTGTTGCATTTTCGGAGCCTCTCTTTGCATTGTCCTGTCAGATGTTTCCCATTCAATCCATATTGGTTTCCATTACCATCTTGAAAATCGACTTGAGGTGCAAATGAATAATTCAATAATATTGTTGACTTTTGCATAAATTAGTGTAATTTTCTCTTATACCCTGCAGTTTTGGACAAGTGTGGTTTATTAGAAGATAATAGTAGCAGTTTGAAAGCATTGTTTCTGAGTTCAGGGCAGGCTTTTTTTTGTGGCTTTGACAGATGTGACTCTTAAAGCAACGTGCTATTGTTGAGGCAAAAATCTGAGGACTCCTGGAACTTCAGGCAACGAGTGGCAGGGACACTGCAGCCCTCAGCCTGTTCACCACAGACGTCCTGAGCTGCCCTTCTCAAACATACATGCTCCTGTGGCTGCCCCGGGCAGCAAAGGAGTACCGAGGTTGAGTGGAGGGTGCAGAAAGCAAGCAGAGAGCACAGCTTTGTGTGAAGTCACTGTTTGTGGGAGCCTAATGCCAGTACACAAGAGTTAAATGGAACTATGTAAAATCCTTAATACAGTACTAGATGTTCTCTTTAGGAATCACGAAGCATGTAACATCCTTATGTTCTCCAAAGGGTTCATTTGGCAGCTTGTTAGCATCTCATTGTGACATGACTGAAGGAGGAATAACCAAAATAACAAGGTGGGGGAAAGAAGGCAAGTCATTAAATTGGAATAACAACTCGTAGCATAGTACCTTTGAATCTGCGACTCTCTGCTTTCCCTGAATGGGTGGCTGGCCTTGATGACATTGAAGATAACATTATGCTCGTGAAATTGTGATGGGAACTCAGATAATTTTGCCTAAGGCTCCCAGTTGCTGCTGGATTTCAGTATGCCTGAGGATGAGCCGGTTCATGTAATCCAAGACAGTGTTTACTCATTCACTTTGGTCTTGTGCAATTATCCAGATTTTAGGCCCAGAAGGATCTTTGCGGCTAACCAGGAGCAGCATCAAGTTGCAAGGTAAATATTTCCATCAGTAGGAAAGGAGATCTGTGCTATAGGTCAAGATTTCTGCTTAAGAAGAGGCAGGAAGTAACCAGTGTAGGAAAATGAAAGAAAGCGGTGGGCAAAGTAAAGGATTAGGGTATTCAAGTACCTGGTAGATTAACAGGGCACCATGCATACCTTTGGGTCTTTACTCTTTGGATTTAAAAAACAAAACAGCTTCCAGCTCATCTGTAGTATTATTTTCATGCAGATACCTTTAATCCTATAGTTTCCACTTTCAGAGCAAACAAATAAATGTTTATTTTCTTTATAAGCCTTTTTCCTATCATCTGTGCAGTATTTTTGAAGTTAATGGCTAGATGGAAAGATAGATGGAAAGCAGGAGCAGTGTGCAAATGACAACTTGTCAAAGGCAGCTCCAAGCCACAGGCTGGGCACCCCCAGCCTGGGAGCATCCCTGCAGAGGGATGCTGAGTGCCAGTGTGGTCCCTACACCTCTGGATAGGAGTCACTGGTGTGTGGGCTACCCCAGACTGTGCATACATGGACACATATGCATACATACATGTATGTATTTAGATTTTACTAAGGAAGTGACAGTTTTGCTGTCACTGTTACCATTTTCTGTGTGTTCAATGGAAACAGCAAACCTGTGGTAGTCCCCAGCAGGTGAGAATCTCACCGTATCTGAGCAGTCCCACCCAGCACATTGGTCTCTCTTATGACCTTCTACATTGGAAATCTCGTGGAGTTTCTTTGGGAACCACTCTATTTGAAAAAGGTGTTGCATTACAGAAAAGCGAGGTAGGAGGCCATACAGTGAAAACAATACTATAATATGAAAGGATGATACATGTGTTATAGAGGAATTCCAGAGTGAAGGAAGCTGTGGGAAACCTTTCCATGCTTCCCTAATCCTCCTGTTATTCCCTTTAATTTAAATGTTTTTTTTCTTGTCCTTGGTTTGCTGTGGATTTGTACTGGGACAGCTTTTCCCTTCTCCTTGCTTCCCAGCTTTTCCTTTCCCCTTTCCAAATGCAGCACTATTAGAAAAGGGATTGTTGACCTAGCAGTTCCATGCAAAACACAGGGAAGGATGACACCCCTCCTTTGTAAGTGTGCTCTCTGTTATCTATGATTTTTGAAGTCTGCATCCTTTTATATTTATTTTTTTTAACATCCTTAAAATTAATGCAGCGATTTAATGTCTGTGTGTCTAAATATGTATATAAATAAGAGTACACATAGAATATGTCCAGTCAAAATAGTTTCCCAACACATCTGTTGCTGAACAGATGCTCTCTGTGACGGCTGACTTGGCTGGTGCTGGCTTTCTGTGGTTGACGTTAACATGAATATTTAAAGAATAATGAAGATCTGATTGCTGTGGTATAATCTAAGGTAATGTGGGAGAATCCCAAAGCTTTGGCTTGCCTGAGAAGTGCCACCTACCTCAAAACCATAGGTGGTAAAGTTCAGCCCTTTAAATGAGGGAATCAGATACATGACTTCGATTGCTGGCATGCGGCACTGGATCTCGGGCCATTTCAAGTGAGATGGGATGCAATGGTGTGTAGGCTTTTATAATAAAAATTTAAAGCAATACAGTAAAGTACTGAAAAAAAGCAAGAGGTGCTCCAAGGGATGGGTTGTAAGAATCTGAATTTTGCAATATTTAAGAACTCTATACATATTAAGCATTTACTTGCCTGACATCAGAATATCTACTTTTAAAACCTTTAGAAAGAAATACTTTTACAAAAATAATGCAACTATTCCTTGTGCTTGCATCTATAATGTGGAGTTCTTCCAACAATTGTTAATTAGAAAAGATAATGTTGTTGGAGGAACAAGTATTAGTAGCTGTGCAGGTGCTGGTGCTCAGGTGTGGTTCTGTATTCATGGATCTCCAGAAGCTTCACCAGGAAGAAGAAAAACCACTGTCCTCACCCAACAGCTCCTTTTAGCTGGGGAAAAGTGTTGGAGAATGAGCCCCCCCTCCATATTCTTCTAATAAAACAATAATTATTATTAAATAGAATGATATTATATACGCATATTGTTCCAAATGGAAATCTTGCAGATTCATCACCGGAAAAGCAAACACCCAACCATAATCTCTGCAAATACTTAGGTTTGCAGTAATAATGTTTATAAAGTAATAATTAACCAGCCCCTTCACCCCCAACTCAATTATTTTATACAGAGCTTCAGCTGACTTAATTAGTGCCCTTTCTAAGAAGTCCATCCTTTTTGAAACAAATGGCATTCCAGCAAGATCACATTTTCCTTCCAACTCTTTTCATTGTTGGTTTCTTAAGAGATGATTTAATCACTGTAAAACTGGTCTTTGTACTTGTCGTTCTTGATTATATTGCTGCTTAACAAGCTGTATTAAATGCATGAAAAAATCAAATCAGAAAATTGAGCACTAAGACAGTAACAAGGAAAACATTTTTTTTCTTCAGTACTGTTGCTACTGATGGGAAGTGTGTGTAATCAAGTTATTTTTGAATTATGTTCAAGCTGGGAGAAAAAGAAAACTTGGGATAATGGATAATTTGAAAGTAACTACACAGAAATGCCACTAAAAATAATAGCTCGTGACTTGATCTTGTATAGCTCAGTCTCTGGCTCCTCAGCTGAACCACTTGCTTTACACTGTGCATGCAACAGGATTGTATTCATTTGGATCCTGTCATAGCATGGAGGTTTCAAGGGATTTTAAATGAACTTCGTGCTGTGGAAGGGGTCTCTCCTCCTTGCTCTGATCCTGGTAAATCTTCCCCAGACCTGGTAGTTCTGGGTTCTGTGCAGCAGATCTGACCAATGGTGGGTGCCTGGGCTGATGGGCAGCAGCTGCGGCAGGGTTTGGGTGGTTTCGTGATCCTAAAAAAATGGCTATAACAAAGAGCTATTACACATGCCTGCAAGAGTGTTCTCCTGGGAGGGGAGCCCTCTCAAACAACCACACATCCCTTAGAATTGAAATCAGGTGTCTCTGAGGTCCAGAAATTAATGTGGGTCTTCATCCTGATGGGGGTGAAGGCAGTGGTGAAGCTCTTGGGGCTTCCTCAGTACAGCATTGGGGTCAAAGAACCACAGCCACTTTGGGAAGTGGGTTTGAGCTGGTAAGTATAAATAGTCATGTCTTCTACCATGGTCCTTGTTGGGACCCCCATATTCGTTTCTGCAAGGAGAAATGCATTGCAGGAGGGGTCTGAGGCTTGGAGCTTGCAGACACCTCCCCTGTGGGAAGAAAGAGCAGTGCCAGGTAGGAATGCAGGTGCACAGGGAGATGGACAGTGTGCTGCAATGGTATTGTTCTCCAAGCAAAAATGTGAGTGGCACAGTCAGGACTTAATAACTTGCTCACAAGGAAAAGTTTCTTTCTAATGTCCACCATTTAACGGTTGGCTTATGCCCTTGAAGTGAGATGTGCTATGTCTGTAATACAGCCATGGTAATTTTATTCTAAAAGTACCCTATTTGATTAAGAACCAACCATGAAGGCAAATATCAAATCTCCAGATGGAAACCTGGCCTGACAGGAGAGGATGAGAAGTTGCCATTAAACGAGGCCGGGCTGGGGCGTCCCCCGTGACCAGGGACACACCATGGCATGGCCCATTTGTCACAGGAGGAATATAAATTTGTTTTCTATTACTGACATGTATTTGTCCTTTCCTTTATTGCAGCAATAATTTCTCAAAAATACCTTTTAAAAAAAAGACAAAAGGAAGTGTTAAGAATATGAAAGTTTGATCTTAATTTTGTCCTAACCTTTACAAAATAGAGTAAATAACTCCTCCAGGTAACACCGTCAGCCCTATTCGCCTAAGTGGCAATGGCCCATCAGGGTGCTTGTAGAAGGGGTAAGCTCTTCACCTTGCTCTAGTCCTTAGAGCATGAAATCTTGGGTGCGTTTAAAGGACCGAAAATGCTGACACAGTGTGTTAGAAAAGCATGGAAATGTTAAACCAGTCTTGTTGAACTGGAGGTCTCTCTGACACCAAGGTGGGGTTTTTCTGTAAATTTTTATCCTGCTCTATAAAACACTGAGACACTTTTGTGCGATAGTGCAGCATCAAATTATCAGAGGAAGTGGAGGAAAGAAGGTGTCTTACATCAGAGATAACTAATTGCCTTTCTCCCAGGTTTATGGCAAAGCTGTGAGCCTGGCAGTGTGCTGGTGCCCAGGGCTGAGCTCTAAGCAGAAGTCTGGGGTTTAGCATGCTCCTGATGGTGGTTTTATGGGGCAACCTGTGCCTGTGAAGCTATGCCTGCAAAGCAGTTGGACACGTTTTAAGCAAAGTGAGATGAACTACAGAAAGTACAGAAGTGGCCTGGCTAAGGCAGTTTATTTCCACTACACCTGGAGGATGTTTTCGCTCTTCCAGCTAGACATTATTAAAGTCAGGGTGGTGGTAGAAGGGTATGAGAATCAAGTTGTTACTTTTTGAACTCCCTTTGGTAAACTTGTGCATTTTAAATTGAGATAAAATATTTCTATCCTCTATAGCACCCAATCATAGGTCCTGTACATCTGCCATCGTGATGCACAGGTCTTGGGGAGCCCCTTGCAGTGTGTCTTACATCACATCTGATCTTTGGATAGGGAAGGAAAGGGAAAGGTGTGTTGGGAAGTTAACCATAATATCTGTGTTTTCTGAAGCTATGTAGGCATGAAATCAGGCTGGTAGTTGCTGAATTGACCCAGGAGGACTGGCCACTCCTTGCATTCCTAGACTGGTGTGTCCTGGCTGTATGGTCTGCTCCAAGCCTTGTATTTGTGGTCTTGGTCCCATTTCCATCCTGGAAGGAGCCACACAATGCTTCAGTGTATTTTGCTGTAATAAATTGGAGTGATGAACTAGTGCTGGAGAAGGTGATTTTGCTGGCTTTGCAGGGAAAAAAAAAAGGAATTGGTTTTGTTGGTTCTTTTAAAGAAGAAGAAAACAGAATAGCCCTGCTATTTCATTTCAAGAGAGAATGTGTATTTCTTCATCAGATCTTTTTGTTCTTCTCTGCAGTGTTTAACCCCCCAAAAGCAGGCTGTCCCAACCTCTGAAGTTGGTGAGGCTGCCTTTACTAGCAGGGGTCAAGAGGCTTGAGACAGAAGTGCATGTTGTTTTTAACAGATAAAAGTAGGAGGTCCAGTTGGAAACATCTGGGAAAGGGAATTTTGTGCATTTGTAAAAAATCCTGGTCAAGACACCCTGAACCTGGGAAGAGAGCAGAGGCATTGGTGCTGGGGGTGGCCTTGGGGGACCACTGGGGTTGTGGCAGCTCCATCTCAGGCACTGGTCTCTCAGCCCTCCTTCAAGATGCTCCAAGAGACTTCTCTGACTCCTTTGCTTTAGAGTCTCTGTGCATGGTTTAATTGTTTTAGCATTTCTTATATTAAAAGTCAAACTCTCTGCGTGATCCTTTAGTCATTAAAAATGGGTTACTGGGAAATTTTGGCAGCAGCATGAACGGGTGTCTCCCCGTTTTCTGTATATCATCATTCATCTTCACCTGCTTGCCTTCAGAATAAAGGACTCAGAGTTACCTTCTGAGCTGTTACTGCTGTTTCACTGAGGGGTGCTGTGTATGGGCAGGCAGAGTGCCACCATCCCGCAGGAGAAGTGAAAGCACATGTATGCTCACACAGCTTTGGTGCAGGATTCACCAGCATAAAAATCACAGTGGTATTGTCAGTAAACAGGCAGTATTTTGAAGTTCTTCATCACCAGGCAAAAAGCAGCTTCGTGGTCAGCACATAGAAACTGGTACCCTGTAGGCTGTGACTAAAAGTACCTTTATATCTGCCTAAAATGTCCCCTGTTGATGCTTGACTATTTCTCTTAACATTTTAACCAGGGAAGTTAATAAATTTATTATTCAAACAAAGGTGCCAAGCAAGTGGACTGGGCAAAGGGGTAGAGTTTTAGGGACGGATTTCTTCAGCCTGTTGACTTGCTCTTGAGTTTTGTGCTGTGGTGGTTGTGTTGCTCTGAAATGGATGAAGGTGGGACTCAGTGGTGTTCAGACATTTTTCTTGATCTTGTCATGGAATCTTGGTTTTCATCAGGCCTGTGTAGAGGTGTGTGGATGTACCCCTGCAAATATCTCCAAGGAAATGGCTTTCCAGTGGAGCACCTGCAGCAGGTGCAGGGCTTGTGGCTCCTTCCCTATCTCCCCATCGCACCCTGGGAAAGTCATCTCCCTGTGGTTTTCCGGGCTGAAGGGGAACAGGAGGAGGCTGAATTCTGCTGTGATGCTTTTGCCAAAAGTGGAGAATTGGCCTCAAATGTGGGAAGGCACTAAGTCCAGCCACCTCTTCAAGGTGTCCATCTGCAGTGAATGGTGGGAACCAAATTAATCTCTAACAGCAGTAGGCACAACTCATTGCCGGAATCAATCACTTATTTATGGTGATGACAGCTTTAAACCCAAGTTCCCAAGTTCATTTAAACACCACTCAAATCCATGACATGTTTTGAAATACAGCAAGGAACACATTCATGGAAGAAAATTCCACAGAGAGTCATAAATGCAGAGAAACAACCTGTGGCTCAGGAGATTCCACTCCATGAGCTGATGAGGACTGGGGGAGGATTCTGGGAAATATGGAGAAGTGAATGATGGTACCTGCTCCAAACACATCCCTGGTGGACCTTCACCACTACAGGATGAATCTAGCTGAGGTTTTTCATGTGCACTCTCGCTGCCTTTTGGGCTGGTTTTGGAGCAGTGTGTTCCCCAAACTCACCTCTACGCCCCTGAGATTCCCCCTCAAAAAACCCTCTTTCAACAGATTCCAAGTCTGCTATCAAGGGAGTGTTTACAGCAGCTAAAGCTTTTAAGTGCCTTGTCCAGGAGACTGATGGTGATAATTAAAGCAATGCTTTCCAGCTCTCTGCTGCTCTTCCCTGAATTGTGGGGAAGGAGGGAATGGGCTTGTGCCAGCCAAGCAAGGAACCCTGGCTTGTTAGTGAGTCCTCACAGATGGGTGCTGGCACCTGCATTGTCAAAACCTTCAGGTCGAGGAGACATTGCATAACAAATGTATGTAATACTTATTTTTCCTTCTGTGCTGGAAAAAAAGTGCATCGTTATGTGATGTAATTTAATAATGATAAACATTCTGTGTTGATTTATTAAGTGATGGGGAAGGGTAGTGGGATGTTATCTTTCAGGGGAAAAAAAAAAAGGAAAAAATGAAACAACTGATTTCTCCTGTGCTTCGATTACGGATGAAATAGCTCAAAACAGCATCCAGCTAAAAAGACAGACGCAGAGGTCATGGCTGGTAATCACAGTGACACCAGGGTGAGCTTTTCTAGAACTGCTGTGAAATTGTGCAGTAAATTATGTTACACAAGATGTATTATTCCCTGGTTTAGAGAAAAGCCTCCTGACAGGAGGCCCCAGCGAGGCAGCTGCAGATGCTTCACCACAGTGGTGGAGCTGGAGCTCGGTGCCCTGCGGTGTGGCCCGGGCACTTTGGGAGCCAAGCACTCCTGGAGATGCTGCCGAGGGCTTGTGTGCTCACACAGCTGTCCTTTTTGCTGTCTTTTCATTTGATCATCTCTTCAGACAGACTCCTTTCTCTCTCTCCAGCTTACTCAAAATCTGGTTGTGTCTTGTGGCCCTGCATTGCCTCTTCCTGTGGGCAGGCAAGGATCACCTGAGCACCATTCTGCAGCTGTCTCATGGCCAGTGCAAGGAGGATGTCTCATGCTCAGAACCATGGGGTACTGGTAGTGCTGGGTGCAGGCAGTGTGCTTTTGCCCCAGCTGCTCTGGGCAGGAGACTAGAGCTGCTGCTCCTGGCTATGTCTGAGGCTGGATCCTAAGACTTAGCTTCATTTTGTAACCTAGGAAGCATGGAATAACTGTTAAAGAAACTGAACTGAGGCCATCAGGATCTGACCTCTAGATAAAAATAAGACAATTTGTTCTGAAAGCACTAATGCAGTGAAAAAATCCAAAGAGCCAGCTCATATGTGAGGCCACAGAGTCCATCAGGTGGAAGCTGTTTCCATAGCCTTCAGTGCCTGTATCCATTACCCATATTAACACTTAGCAAAGAGGGGCTCTCCCCTCTTCCCGCCCTCCTTCCCTCCCCCTGCATTCAGTGTCTTCTTGTTCCTGCCGGGAGGGGATGAGCGAGCAATCATCTGTCTGAACGGGCTGTGCTGCCGGGTGGGTAATCACTGCTGCACATCCCCTCTCTGGCAGCAGGTGCTCTCCAGGAGCTGAGGAATGATGCTACAATATCTTCAAGAGGTTTAACGATAACATTAAAGACGTGACTTAGAATTTTGGTATTCAGTGGTAGTGTTTGTTTATATCTAGCAGCTCTCTCCCCTGCAGTAGCTGTTAGCATCATTGGCCATGGTTTCCTCATGGTCTGGCACTGAAATCTTAGGCTGTAGTTTGTTCTCTGAATCCTGTTTTCACTGTGACGCCCCCATAATCAATGAAATAAATGTGCTGATATGTTTATTCAGAGGTTTCTTTAGTAAGGAGGTGTTTGGTAAGCACCTACCAATGGAAACAATTTGAGTTCCTTGAGTCACAGCTGGAGTTGCAACGTTTTCTCCCTTGATTATCAAGAAATATTTTCTACATGGAAGAACTTGCAGCTTCCAAAGACATCTGGTTGCTAAATCATATAATTAAAATAAATACAGCGTAACAGGAACCTATTCCCATATTCCTAATGAGCATGAAGTAGGGTTTGGGTGAGGGAAACACATTAGCTGGTGAAGGGAAGAACAAAGAAAAGCTATGGAGGGAAACCAGAGGGAAGGGGGAAATTAATGGAGAGGAGGATGCAAATGAGAGGAGATGTGGTGTCTCTGTGCTGGAGTTTGGAGTGACATGATGCCCAGGGGCTGTTTGCTGCCAGAAGCAGGATGGTGATGGCGGTGGAGGTCACTGGAGATAACAGCAGTAGACCCAAGTGGTCCCTCAAAACTGGTAGGGCACTGTCTTGTGAAGAATCTAGCTATGTTGCTCAAAGTTTAGAGGCTCATTTTCTCTCTAAGGGACTGTATAAATGGCATTTTTCCTCCTAAGTGATTGGCTTCTCCTTTTTACTCTTTTAGTAATTTATAGAGTGGGAAGCCAACTGTCAACAAATCTGTGCAAAGTTGCTGTATTTAAGTTATGGGAGACAAACAGCTCACAAGAGCAGCCAGGTGGAAACCAGGCTGGGCTCAGCTGACCTGCTGTTTGCAAGCCATAATGTTTGAGTAGTGTGCTTGGGGAGCTCCAAAAAGGCTTTTCCAGTCCTTCCAGTGAAGAACCAGGGTGGTTGGTAGTGGTAACCATGAGGTCTCATCTCCTGAAGGTGTCTTTCTCCATGGGCAAAGCCAAGGCACTGCTGTTGTCTAATGCCAGGGGAAGAAGATGCCCCGTTTGTTAATAAAGCAATTATGGTGTTTGGGAGGGGGTTCTTATAGGGTATCATCCCCAAGGCTTGGCTGTATGAACATCCCAGCCCTGCTATGTGATGGATGTTGCTTTTGCTAGCTAAGCTTTACCTTCTCTCACTCAGCAGCTGCAGAGCTTATGGTGGAGTCCTTTTCCTCCTGTAACTCACCTCAGTGATAGTTTTTAAGAAGTACTCTGAGGTGGTTCCTTTGTGGCATTTCAAAAGGTGCATGCTGTACAGTCATAAGGGGAAATCTGTAAGTTTTGTAGGAATCTTCAGGCCAAGGGTATTCTTCCTGTTCCATTGTAAAACTGGGTTATTTTGGCAGGAAAACATGTTTGAGAGATCCTGGCAGGGCAGACTATGCTGAGGATAATTTTTCAGGCACGATTTGGAGAATCTCTGCTGAGATAATAAACCCCATGTCTGTTTGCCTGTGAGCCTTGTGCTGCCCATTTGATCCTCATTGTCTCCAATATTGTACCCAGCAGGAATTAAAGGTAGCAGTAACTTAACTTGCTCTGGCATCAGCACGTCTCCTAATGATCCCAGAGCAGACAGCACTTGCTGTTTGTGCGCGCTCGGTGCTGAAGGACGATGCATCACATTGATGTGGAGAGGCGAAGCACGGAGAGGCTGTCACTGGGGGCTGCCACGGAAGATGCAGCGTGGGGGAATTGCTCATCTATTTTCTTTACCTACCACAGACAAATTACAGCAGATAAAAGCATGAACGTGAATTGGTCTTATTTCCTGACTGGCTGCACCTCCTACAAAGCATTCTGTGTTTACCTTATTCCTCACCTCTTTGTTGGGAAACCATCATGGGATTAAGCAACCTACCAACTGGGAAGAAAAGTTGGGTAGGATGATAGTGCCAGAACAAGCACTCTGGTTCTATAGAAACCAGGCAATAACTGTCCTTACCTTTTATACATCACTGTGTGAGTCATTCATCTACTCTAAAGAACATTTTCCCATTTAATACCCTGCTACCAAATATATTTTCAATGCAACCTGAGCTAATATATTTCCTTACTTACCATGTGTTATTGCAATTTTTGTATGCCTGGTTGCATATAGTGATCTGCCGTAGCATAGCACTGACATACATGTTCTCTTCCAACCACAGTGTGCAGTTTTCACATACAGAAATCTTTATAGTAAAACTCCCCCATAAACTTCTTGTATGAAAGGCAAAATGACATCCAGCTATCATCCAAAACATCTCATGGAGGATGTTTTGAGTTTTTTCTCCAATTCCTGAGTTGGTATGAGATGGAAAGTTTCACAAGGTCATTCCCTTTTCTCCTTCACATATGTGATTTTGTACATGGGAACGAGCTGGTCAGACCAATGCAGGAGCAGGAAGAGGTGTCTGCGTTTGCCTTGCTCACAAAATAAGCACACTGCCAAATGCCATCCTTGCATTCCTGGCTGCCACGTGCCTCACTGTTGTGTGTTGCTGGATCCTGAGAAACAGAAGCTTTTCTTATGTGCCTTTGACTATAGAGACCACATACTGAGTAAATTCTCTATTAGTCTGTCCCTGCATTGAAACTTTGGTGTGAGGAATTGATTTATTTGCTGCTTAAACACACAGAGCAGGAGAACATGTGAAAACACATGCAGAAAATGTAAGGTGCAGGTTTTGTGTTGGTTTGTTTTGGGTTTTTTTAAAGGGTTGAGTTGCCCTCATAATGGAGAACATTTGTTTCCATGGTGTTCTGATAGCTCTGTGAGGTGCACGGGGGAAACAATTTGCCTGTGGGGACAAATGTCTAAAGATAAATTAATTTTTCATGGTGTTAATACCTGAGTCAAAGAAGGGTGGAAATTCAGTAGACTGCCCCCCAAAACCACCCCTGTGAAGTCAGCTTTCTGCTGCAGAGAAGGATTTGGACAGTGGCTCCAGGCTCCCCATGCCTTGTGAGCAAAGCTTGGAATAAAGTGCAGTATAACAGAGAAGAAATTGCAAGTGCCAGTGTGTTTTGAGCTTGTGGATGGTATGTGAGGGGAATTTCCAGCCTCAGTGGGGTTGGGAGGGGAAGAAGCAATAGCTTGCAAATCCCCAGCAAGGAGATTTCTCAGCCTCTGGTGCTTGCTTTATTAAGGGGGCAGCCTTGCAAAACATCTACACTTCTAGTAGGCATTGGCTTTGTAGTATTAGGTATCCTATTTTTTTGTTTAGTTACTTTTCCTTTGTGTGTGCGTGTGTATTTTACAGAAAAATAGTATAAATATGGTCCGGAGCGGGACAGGCGAAGTGGGTGCCTAATAGGAAGATAAGCCAGCAGCGACAGCTCTGTGTGTCCAGACAGTGTTAGCAACACTTCCTCTCACCTCCTTAGGATTTTCCAGTGCTCTTCAAAAGGCTTAGTTTGGGAAAAAGTGACACAGCAGCAATTTAAGGAGTGCTGGAGGTTTTCAGTGGCATAGAGCATTGCTGTGAAGTGACATATAGAGACAAACACTGGTCCTGGAGCAAATCTAAATTTATCACTGTCACAACCGACAGTTAAATTTAAATGTGTGTCCAGTACTTGCCATTTCAGTAGGTTGCAGTCAGCTTGAATTGATATTACTCAAATAAATCAAAATGCTGAATAGCACATCCATTTCTGATACAGTAAAGCAGTGCCCCTTGTCCAAGGGTGAAAGGAGTTGGTACCAAAGCTCTGACTGGTGTTACTGTAACCAGCTCAACACTGCAGAATAAAAGAACAAATTTTAGTATATTCTGGACCCCTCCAAAATGGAAAGTGCTTGCCACTGCAGTGTCCATGGTGGTAAATTACTGTGATTGCTTGTACAGGGATCAATGTACAATCTGTTGAATGGCTACTGAGCAGCCATACGTCCTCTCATCTGCACAGGCTGGCTCTGTTCACATGATTGTGGATAGAGCATTATTCAGTGTAATTAAAATTTATAGCCAATTTTATGCAGCTGCGTTTGGTCTTTGGCCAGGTCAGCCTCCGACAGCACCCAGCAGTTAGGTCTGCCTGCGATACATCTGTGTTTTTCCCTAGGGAGGAGGTTTTCTTGTCACTCTTCCAGGTCACATCTGGAGTGTGTTTTTGAAGTGGATTTCCTGTCCCCACTTATTGTGCTTGGGTTTCTGCTGTGGAGCTGCATTAAGATACCAGTGTTCGGTTCCTTTGGATTGAAACTCCACTGGATGATGTGCTCCAAATTCCTGTTAAGGTTCTCTGGTTGCACAGAAGCTCTTACTCCAGAGGATTGGGTTGGACCTGGTCAGCAGTAAACTCCCCAAATGCATGTGCTGTGAGTGTTGGGGCCTTGGTGCTGCTTTGTTTCACTTCTTGGTCCCTTGGCAGTGCTGAGCTCCTTTAGCTACTGTAGGTGGAGGTGCCTGGAACTGAGTGGTGTACACGCACCCCAGGACATGTATGTTCAGCAGCAGGAAAGGAGCCACTGCAGTTATCTCTGCTTTTCCTTGGATGGGATATTTCCATCCAGTGTGATGTAGGAGCGTCAGATGAGGGAGTGGGTCTCCTTGCAAGCTGTTCATGCTGGACAGCCTTTTATTGCCTGACATCCTCTTTGCTCATTGCTGCTCTCAGATACTGGGAAAACCTCCATACTAAATCCACCTGATCTGATTTTTGTCTGGGGGAAACTAACTGCTTCCCATCTTACAGATCCATCAGCTTTGTAAAGGCTTTCTTGTTCGAGTTCAATTCTTGGAGACATTTAGGGAGATAATCACATCCCTGCTTTTCTCCTCTTCAACCCACCATGAACCTTCTGCTGCTGTCCTGCCTCATTTGTTTCTTCCTCTGATTTTCCTCATTAAATAAATTGCAGCCAGAATGTCCTGTCAGATGAACAGTAAATTAATACACTGTAGCCCAATCTTCAAAAAGGAAAAAAGAATTTAATTACAATGACTCGTGTTCTCATCCCACCATGGTCGGTATTAAAATGGCTATTGACTTAATTTGGAACAAGGCACTGCTCTCCCTAATTTTGTGTTGCTTCTTTATTATCATTAATAACTTGGCTTTCCCAATTTGTACAGCAAGCATTCATGCCAGTTGGCCAAAATCTCCCCTCTTTGTTGGTATAATGGTTAGGGAGGTTTTGTGGCTGTAGGCCAGCAACCTTCTTGATTGAGCTGGTACAGGGAAGTACCTCTCTTGGGGAAATAAAAGAAACTCTGCAATGTAAGATAGGAAATAACCTACCAATAGGTATAAAATGTGTTCATCTAGCTCTGACATTTTTTTTTGTTAGGTTCTGAAGAGAAATTATATGGAGATTATCTTTCTGTTTTATATATTGAAATACAAGAGCTTGAGGGCAGAATTGTAAGTGATGCAGTTATGAGTTTACTCTGCACTCATAGGTATGCTCCCTTATCTTGTTTTATGGCTTCTTCTAGGAACCAAATAAAGTTTGCATTGCACTGCTTTTGATGACTGGAAGCCTTCGTTTTTTAGATTATGCTATACATCAGGTTTACAGTTCTCCTGGTAGTTTAAAGAAAAGGGAGAACATGCTCTCATGACTCTCAAAAAGACCTTAAAACTCTGGCACTCTCTTTTCCTGGAGGACAAGATATATTCTGGTCATCTACAAGCTTATGTTTTTCAGTGGCAGCAGTTTTTGGTGCTGTCTGGAAAGCAAGGCTACTTACTTTGATAGAGAGAGGGTTTTTGTCCTCCTTGACTTCAGGAGAAAGAAAGGAGCACTTCAGTTCTGCTTTCCTCTTCAGCATATACACTGTGTCATTATACATAAACGTGTTACACTCTTGTTCTTCTGAAACACCTTTTCCTTTCAGTCGCTTGATGTTGTGGGAGTGTTTCTGTTACTCCACACTCCCGCATCTTTGTCCTGCAAACAACAGGGAACTAGAGGAAACACTGGGGCTGGATTTGAAACCCTTCACTGGGAAAAAGAAAAGGCAAACTTTACACTTGTGTTTTAATGTTTGAGTCATGATCTAGAGCACATCACAGACTGGATTTTTGTTCCTTGTTTTTCTGTCATGCATCTTGGCTTTGTCATGATCCCATGATCTGATGGAGTAGAAATGAGTAACTTGTATATCTGGAGGGCTTTCGCCGTAGCACCTCATCACCTGCCAGGAACGTCTTAGCACCTCTTTTTGTGCCATTTCTGGTTTTCCAAGTGTATTGACTAGTTTTCTGGGATTTCAGGGCATCAGAGGTAAACCTTGGCTTACCTTTCTGCTTTGGGGAGTTAAAATGAGCTGAGTGGGGTGGTATCGCATGGCATGACAGCCACCAGGCAGCACATGTGAACTTGGGAACACCTACCTATCTCCCAATGTGCTGTAGGTTCAGACTGCACTGTGAAGTCATTTTGCTTATTCTAACATGTTGCTCTTTCTGCCAAAATCCATGTTATATCTGTCTGTGCCTTGGTTTCGCTTGGGTCTGTTCTGAAAAGAAATGGTATGTGCAATTATGGCACAGATTGAATGTCTTGCTGGGGGAAATGCTGTCCCCTGAACTGCAGCAGAAGAGGGAGTTTGCCCGCTGAGGGGGGTTTATTTTGTGAAAGAAGAGCCCTGGGCTGCAGCCACGGGTGCTTGCATTGCCCCACTGCTGCAGGTGATCAGGCAGCCCTGGCTGGGTCTGGCCCTGGGGTGCATGCCACAGTTCCCCTAAAGCTGTGTCCTGCTCTGAGCTAAGACATGTGACATTCTGCTGTCAGGGCACAGAGAGTCACCACTGGCCTGACTGAACTTTGCTGCAAAACATTCATGGCTCCAGCAGAAACAAAGTGCTTGCATGCACCTCCTGGGCTTCCTCTGCATCTGTGGCATAAGGAGCTGGCTCATTTCTTCAGGGCCTCCTTGTCACCCTGAGACTAAACCAAAGGATTGAGGGGAAATTAATAAATGTTAATATATGCTAGTTTAATTGAGAATATATGCTAGTTTAATTGAGAAGCAATGTTTTCATCAACTGCTGTTTGAAGAACAGACTTAAGTATGTTTGTAAGCCCAAACAAACGTTGGGTTTTTTAAGCTGTTGCACAAATACAAGGATCTTGCTGCCATTAAAGAGGTTTAGAGCTGTGAACTGTTCAGAACCCAAAAATCTATGGATGAATAATGTGGCTGGGATTCACTAAAGCCTATTAAAGATAATATTTTTCTATTCAGTAGCTTAAGCCAAGCTTAAACTGAGTCAGCCTTCAAATCCTGTTTTATGCCCCTTATTTTGTGGATAGCTCCAGCACCACAATACCCAGCATTCTATGTTATTTGGAACAAGCAGGAGTGGTCTTCATCTCACTCCTGTTTTCATGAGCATGAATGTGTTTTTTCTCCAGACTTCACCCCTGGCTGAGGAGCAGAAAGAGCTTGTTCTGTTGCTGATGGAGTTTGGCTGTTACTGCTCCTCTTCTCACCCTCTCCAAAGCAGAGGAATCTTGGGGCCATGAATGTCATACAGGGGAATGTGATCCCTAGAAGCAAAAGTGAGAGTTATGTTTAAAAAGATTTGAAAAAAGTCTTTTTTGCTTTCCCAGGGAAAATGGTTTGAGACATCCTTGCATCCTGAGGCTTAAGTGACATCCACCTCAGAAACATTTTAAAAATTGGTTTCATGTGAAATGAAGGTCATTTCTGTAAATTAATTACACTTGAAAGTTGAAGAGCAATGCATTTTAAATGTTATAAACCAGGGCAGCCTTTCAAGATTGGTGGAAAAGTCTGAAGGCTGCAGACCTGTTTCTAAATGTAGTCATGGTTACTTGGCTTCTATCTTACAGAAAAGTTTGTGCCTAATCCACCAGGCAGGTAGGAAAGATAAGACCTATTAACTACAATGAGTAGCTAGAAAACCTTGAACAAGTGTGCTTTGGGAAGGGATGCATATTAATAAATAAACATGACTTCGGTAGGTGAGTTCACGCACAGCAATATGCATGAAGAGCATTACTGCCTCTTCCCCTGCATGCAAACCTGAAATAGGGCTGTCTGTTGGAGACAAACATGAGAATTAGGATGTCCATGAGTTCAAAGTGAAATCCCTGCTTGAAAGCAGGATATGAGGGTCCTTGTGTTCTGGTTGATTAATTCCTGTGATTTCCTGTGGAAAGAGCCCTTTCATTATTTCATCGATACCAAAATTTAAACGTGGCTATTCAATAGCAAGAACAATGAGCTCATTGTGATACTCCATATAGCACAGAGCTTTCTGAAGTAGAACCACAGATCCAGATCTGTAATATTAGGCACAGCCTGCTGATAATGGTGTCCAAGACCTCTGCAAACCAGTTTTCTCTAATTGAAATAAAACCTGGAAAACCAGACCATCCTGTAGCTCTGATCTCCCAGGGAGAGGAGACAAGCATCCCTTGTTGCAGCACAAGGATGCTTAGGGCAATGCATATATTTGTGTAGCGCCTTCTGCCCTCCTCCCTGCCTGAACCAGGGTTTATTTTAGCTTCCTCGGGGCTCCTAGTGAGTGAAAGCCTTTAGGAGTGAAGTGCAGCATTGAGCCCCCGCCGCCGGCTCTGGGCTGGGACTGACACGGGCTCTGTCTGTGCACAAACCGCTATTGATTTGGGCAGCACAGACACCAATTCACAGGGAAGGGGCTGGCCAGCAGCACCCCTGGCTGGGGATTGTGCACGAGTGCCCAGAGTTGATATCCTTCCCCTCGGGAAAAAAGGGCCACTTCAAAGGCATTTGTTTATCAAACCCCAGCTGAGGGACAGGAAAACAGAAGCCCAAGTATGGCCACATTTTTGTTTTAAGAGTGTGCAAGAATGTTTTCTTTTGCCTCTGGGCAGATTGATTTCACTTTCTTTTTCTTTTTTTTTTTCCTCTCTTACTAGTGCATTTAGCAATGTTAATTCAAAATGCAAGAAGCTGGTGGATGTAGTCATGCTCTGTCAGGTATTTCGGGCAGCCCCAGTTGTGAACAAAAAATCTTGCAAAAATCTAAATTGGGCAAGGCACCCCTGGTATCCAGAGACTGATGGCACCCTCCAAAATAGTAATTTTTGAGTAAGTAATCCCATCTACTTGTTTATTTCTTATCCCAAATAGCATCAGGAAAACTGAGATGATATATCAACCTCATTTCCTCAGTGCTGTGATGCCCAGGATACAGAAAACCAGGAGGTGGAAAAGCAACCAGATGTGTGTGTTGCTTTTCAGACATCATTGGTTTTCTTTCTTTGGATACATATTTGTGTTAAATAAATGTTCCTTGCATGTAAGGCTCATAGGAAAAATATAATAAAGTATTCCCAAAAGAAGACAATATAACTATTTTCACTGATTTGTCATAGAATTATAGAGTGGTTAGGTTTGGAAGGGACCTTAAATGTCATCTCATTCCAACCCCCTGCCATGGACAGGGACATCTTCCACTAGATCAGGCTGCTCCAAGCCCATCCAATCTATCCTTGAACACTTCCAGGGATTGGGCACCCTGTGCCAGGGCCTCACCACCCTCTCAAGGAAGAATTTCTTCCCTATATCCAATCTAAACCTGCTCTCAATCAGCTTGAGGCAATTACCATTTATCACTCCATGCTCTTGAAGAAGTCCCTCTTTGGCACCCTGCAGCTACTGGAAGGTGCTCTAAGGATACTTGAGATGGTTTTCTAATGTTTGTAGGTAACCAAAAGCCACAGTGCCCAGGTATTAATTCTGGTGTAAAAGAGATAAGTTAGAGGCTGGGGTCAGTTTCTGTAAATGCAGGGGGAAGGTCGTATTTCACTGCCTGAGGGTGATGGGGAATGGAGAAATGCTGCTCTCTTAGGATGATTTTGACCGTGCCTCCAGCAGTAGAAACGATGCACAGGACCAGCTGGGGAAGGTGGGGTTTGCATTGGTCGCTGCCCACAACATTCAAGACCAGAGAACAAGAAAGTGAGCACTGGCATCATCTGAGCAAACAGGACAGGGTGGGCACTTCAACAAAACAGTAGGTAAAATTCGGAGGCTGGGAAGGGTTGTTTCCATCTAGGGCAGCCCAGAGTGCCTGTGGGATCTGCTGGGCAGGGGTAGTGGTTCAAAGGGACTAGAGGGAGGAAAGGCAAGGAGGGAGGGAGGCAGGCAGCACTCCTGGCAGAGGTTTCAGGAAAGCTGAGCAATGCACAGTGTTTGAGGGTTTGGGAAAAAGAGGAGTGAACATTAGGACTATAAAACTCAATGCCTACTAACAGCTGCCTGCCACAAGTGCTCTGCAGAGAGTCGTGGTGGTTATTTTCCCCCTCTGTTTTTTAATTTATCATACCAGAAGCAGGAAGGCAATGCCTAAAGTCTAATGCAAAATAAGACGGAGCAGTTTTTGATTGCCCTGCACAGTCAAGTGGAAAAATGAGTTTAAGTGGGACTCCAGTTTAAGACCCATCTGAGACAAACCCAAGAGGAACCTGGCTCCAGATTGTATGGCAGAGCTGTCGGGACTACCCGCAGGAGGGGAGCTGAGTGAGTTCTGCTCAGCAGCCTTCAACAAGGAAAGCTGATCAGAAAAAGTGAATTTTTTGTAGACTTTAGAGTGGCTGTGCTGCTTTGAATGTACCTTAGTGTTTGATGTTCATCTGTGATGGGCAGAGTCCTACATCCTGGCCTTAAAAGAGCTGTTGGGCCGAATATAAGATTAATGGTGATGGTGTCAGAGATATTATCTAGGTGAAGAAAAATTAGCAGATCATATACCGGATTCCTTTAGAAAGGTTGGTATAAAAAAACTTCCTGTGTTTTTTGCCTTCCCCCAGGGCTGAATTAGTCAGGATGCCTGAGAAATAAAACTGAGTCACAGTGTTTACTCTCTGTGAAAACTAATGCTCTCTTTTCCTCTCCCTGAGGTTATGTTCTTGCAAAGGCCAATTCGTGAGCATTGCTCACTCCTTTGACACCTCATGGTCCCAAGCATGGAAATGTGCCTACGGGAATGGCTAGAGCAGAATGGGGGCTGTTCTTCCTTCAGGTGGCCTCCCATTGTGCTGCACCCACAGCACCCAGGTGGGGAAAGATGGATGGAAAGGGAAACTGCTAGTTTTGATGGCTCTGGTTACTTTTGGAGTAACATGCTTTATTTATTGATTTTGCTGTAAAAAGAAATAGCAGGAGAAGTAATATGGTATTTCAGAAAGTTAGAGATGCCTGTACTGGGAAACCAGTTGTGCTCTGAGAGAGGCTTCGACCAGGCAAGCCCAGAACAACACAGCTGGGTCACCCTCTCCCTACCCTGCTGTGGCTTTTCTGGAGAACAGCAGCGCATCCCTGTTCACAATGCAGTGCTACGGAGAGGTCTAAAACCCTGCTGAAACATGAAAGATTATTTTGGAAGTTGATAGGCACCAGCAACACCTGGAGAATTGTGCTAAATCAGTGCTCAGAATAAGACATGGCATCAGAACTGGGCCAAAAATAGTTATTTTTAGGACTTCTTTGTAAGAGAAGTGATAAAATTACCATAAATGAAGTCAGAACAAGGGTAAAGGTCAGAGGATTTGCAGAGCTCTGGCTCCCAAAACGTTCTGGGCTCACTGGTTATTGGAGAGAAGCAAGGTGCTGTGTATGAGGACTTCCCTACACCATGGGTATTTGCACTTCTTGCATGTGCTCTCCTCTCAGCAGTCTTCTCTTGTCCCTACCTTGAATTGGTACCAACCTTTCTGCAGCACATCTTGCTCTCTCATGTGTTGTGCAGTGTTCCCTTAGACTGTGGAGAAATTCAAGGGATCAAAATGTTGTGTTTCCTGACTTTTCCTGGAAATAATATTATCCCTTTTTCTTTGACATCATAGTTTGCCAAATCCTTAAGCAGTGTTTGTGGGTAAGGCAGATATTCCCCAGAGGTTTACATTTTTAATATTGCTTCTATTCTGGGCACCCAAATGCAGAGAAAACCCGAACACATTATGCAACCGGTGACCTTGATCAGGTTCAAAATTATCTTAAACGTTAAACAGTAGCAAGCGTGACTTTTATTGTGGGAAGTATTTTATCTGGCATTCAAGCATGATTGCTCTAGTCTGGGGTCCACGTTTGACTTTTTTATGCTTCAAGTTTTTCCAGTTAATTTATCAAAATGACATATAGCTCTGGGGGCAGCTCCATGGTGTATGATTGACTAAATAATACTCTGAATTTCTGAAAGGCTTTTAAAGATCACTGCTTTCACACCAGGTGTATTTGTTGTTCTAATGCAGGTCACTTCCTCTCACAGTGCCATCCTCCAAGCAGAGCCTAGCAGAAACAGTTTCTAATGACATAAATTGGATTGTAGGGTTGAACAGCAGTGTCTGAGAGGGATTTTTCTTATCCAAATGCTATTGAGCCGGTTTCTTTATTTCCTTTTGACACACACATCCGTTTTCAGATGCGACTAACATATTAAATGGTGAATTTTGGTAAGAGGTTTGGAGGCAGCCATCATTTTGTGGAGTGGCTGCAGGCATTGTAATATCCTTCTCCCTAGATTTGAAATTCACCCGTTGCTTTCAGTAGAGAATGAAATAACTTCTTAGTCCTTGTAAGTATTACTCATGGCACGGTAATTTTAATTATTGTCAGTTCCTGGCTACTAATGAAAGAACATGAAATTTGAGTGTCCCATTGTAAACGCATTTGTATTTCAGAACAGCGCTGAAGGGGAAGGGTTGAAGAGGAGATGTAGTCTGGGCAGTGCTGATTAGGACAGCAAAGTGAAGATGCTGACATTGTTTCAAGATGGGCCTCATTTCTGTTTCTTTCCAAGGACTGTTGGCATTTCTAGTTCATTAAGCTCCAAAATAGGATTTTAGGCAGAAATTCCAGTTTTTGACAAGTTATTTGTCTTTTCACCTAGGAAAAGACAGGTTTCCTATTGTATTAGGGAATTTGGCAGAAGCGTATTCGTCTTCCCCAGTCAATCATCGTTGTTGCTTGCACTTTGCTAGGTGGTGATAGAGTTGTATGCAGGGATTTACTCCTTCCAAAACCTGTTTTCTAGCAATTTTCTAGCAGCACACCACAAAAGAGAATGGTTATCTCCAGAACATGCCAAGGGTTAGGTAAGGACTGAAGGGAATAACAAAGTCAGAGAAGAGGCATCTCAGGAACGAAAGAAGAGTTATTTCAGGAACAAAGTGGATTAGACTGGGGGAAGAAAGTGGAGAACAGGTTCAAGGATGTGGAGAGAAAGTGGAGTTGCCTAAGCCAGTTTCCTTTTTTCTCTAAAGTAAAATTCACAGCCTGGCTTAGATCACACTGTGTGTTATGTGATCTATTAGCAGACAGCGCACTGCAAGCACTGGCCGTGTGCCTTCGAAGTTCGACACAACTTGGTGCCTGGGTGAACAGCTGTATTCTGTAACAGTTTCTGTTTTGGAAAAGCTAATGAAGCATTTGTGAAGGCTTGAGAACAAGTTTGAGAGAAGTTGTTCACACTAAGCGACACACTGAACAATAAAGGAGCTTGGGGTATAGAGCTTGGGGTATAAGGGTGTGCTACTTTCAAACCTTACCCAGTGACAAAATGAGGTGCTGAGAGTACTTGGTACGTGATCGTTTCAGTTTGGAGGTCCATGATCATATGCAAGGTAACTTGAAAGTGAGATGAGATGGTGCAATACCATCTATGCCTGAGTGAGTTTGTCTGGTGTTTTGTAACCTCAGCACACACACAAAGCCAGAATTGGTATCACTTGCAAACAAATATGATTACTGTAAGCAACAGAAAAATACCAGCTCGGAAAGAATTGCGGGATTAACTTTTGAAGATGGTGCGTGGAGATTCAAGCTGGCTCCAGCTGACATTAATAGGAGGGGTGTAGTAATTATTTTAATCCCTTCTCCTAATTGCAGATGCTTTTTGAGTTGTCTTGATGAAGATTTTTGCAAATCTCCTGAGGGTGACATCTGCTCCTGGTAGGAGGCTCCAAAATTGTAGGTTTTCTTTACTGCCACTGTGCACATTGTGGAGTCTGATAAATCTTTCTTGCTTAGTCAAAAATGGGAAGTTTTAATTCAGTGGCTAGAGCAACTGTGAGATTGGTGCTCTAATCAAAGGAGCTGTACATTGCACCAATCATGCAAATGTGTCTGACCACTTTTAAGCAAACTTTTCAATGTCTGTGCCAATTGTAAGTCTTAAAGTCAGTGCTCTGTGACATGCTCCACTTTGGCTCCTTTGACATTTGCACTGTCTGCAGCTGCTACAGTAGATTAGATCGTATGTGACTCAACCAGAGAGCAGGGCTAATCTGACAATAAATGTGTGGTTTAAGTGTAGCTGTTGCATTGCATTAATATTGTTTATCTTGTGATGGTAGCGGTGCATTGGCACATGACATGAATGATATTAATGATGTGGAAAAATCAGGGCTTTCTATGGGGCCATGCTGGTGCAAAGTCGAGTGTGGTATAATTAGAGCAGTATCTGGTCTGTTGATAAAATAAAGGCAGCTGATTGCCAACACTTTCATTTTCTGAGCCTCTCTTACTCATCAAAGACTTAGCTCAGCTTGGTAAATATATCTTTTTCAGGATAAGGTGACTCGTGTGAAAGCATTTGCAAGATTAATTTTCACTTACTCTCAGGAGAACTTGGGGAGTTAAAACAACCATGTACATTTCCATTATTTTTTTGGGCATATTTGCCCACTGGGGCTGTTTTTAAGATGCAGAAGCAGTAGGTAATGTAATCATATAAATAGAAAACCTTCAGACTGTCAAAATACAGATGCAGAAGTTGCATCACTGAGGGAGGAGGATGAGACAGACTGAAGCTTTGGGAACCCAGGGGATCAGTGTCATGCATTATTCACAGTGAGCTGAGCCCAGCGCCAACAGGCACAGGCACATGCAGTGGGACGGGCAGCTCCTCATGCTCCACTGGGGCCAGGAGGTGTGTTGGCAGATCAGGGGAGTGATGCTCAGAGCAGCAATGGCCATTGACAGCCTATAGGCAGGTTCAACGTCTGATTTTCCAGAGAAAACAATGTGTGATACACCGCTGTGGAAAAGCAGGCAAGCTGTGGTCATGACAGGTGTGGATAAAGAGACTGGGTGAGTGAAGCCTCTGTTTTTGGTGAAACAAACCATGCAGCATATTGAACAAAGCCAGCCTCTTCCCACGTACAAGACCCATTAGGAACTTTTCAGCTATCATTTATTTTGTCAGGAAGTATATTCTCCATTTACAGTAATTTATTGGCCGATTTGTAAAGGTTGCTCGTTAAATTTTTTGGAGTGGGTGGACTGAAAAATGGAGACAAACAAGCAGCTCACTGAAAAGCCAGCCCTTCTTGCGTGAGCCATGGTCCATGCCATTTTCCAAACAGGAGAGTTAGTAAAAGAGGCAGTTATTTCAACTGGTTTTCTTTCAGCTTGTTGGAAGCCACATGGTTCCTGTGCCAGTCCACACACACTGCTGAGATTCCTGAATCCTCTGCTAGTTAAAATTTTGAAGTCGGTTAATATTTTAATAGGGAGGATTTGTAAGCTTGGGTTTGGAATCTGATTAGAGGCATCAATTTAATAGGCTAAAGAAATAATTAATACATATAAATGTGTACTGTTATGTGGATCACCATGAGTTTGTGAAATCCATTTCTACGGAAATAATCTGGCGTTGTTAGCATCTTCCTCAAAGATTCATGCCAAGGTTCTGTTATTTATTAGATATTTTTCATTTTTTTTTTTAAAAAAGAAGATTATAGGATTTTTGCCAGCCTGTATCACATTTAAGTCGATTAAATCCCCTGTATCTCTCAGAGGCAGAATACCAGAGGCTTGGAGGAAAGTGTTAAACCTGTGAAGTAAAAGATGATAATATGGCCATAGGCTTCACCCTGAGCTCTAATAGTGAGAGACTGCCTTTCCCACCAAGGTTTACAGTTTAATATCACTCCTGAGACGTGCTGTCATTAACCATGACTTTGGAACTAAATCCTGTGTCTTGTTCTATCTTAGGGACACTTTGAGGGCTTACAGTGTTTATGGTGTGGAAACCAGAAGTTTCATGGCATCACCGAGATTGCAGTTACTTCAGTGAATTAATTCTCATGCACTGTCAGCTGCAGTGAGATGAGGAGGCCAGACCTCCTTCACTTGTACTGCACTGCTACCCTATGAAACGCCAGAAAAACTGAATAGACCCTGCTCAGGATTACTGAAATTGGGGAAAATGATACTACTTTTAGTAGATACTACTTGATTTGTTTCTGGGGGATGCAAAGTTTTTGTCAGTTCTCCCTATAGTGTAATGGTGCCATAAAAATTGATGTTGACTCCTTGGGTTGTCCTTCCTTCATATTTTCTTCTTAAGAGTCTGTGTTCATTAGGCTCTGCTGACACACTGTATTCATCAAAGAAAATAAGGAGGGTCATAGAGTATTATGGAGTGGTATTTTCTGTGTCTGTGGAGCCCACATGACAAACCTCTCATCCCTGATTAATCTCTTCAAGTGCAAGAAGAGTAAGAGCAAGGATCAAGTAATTTAGGAGGGGAAAACAGTTTTGAAGTTGTGAAGACCACTTGCTAGGAATAAAAGAGGAACAACAGTTTAACTGCCTTGAAAGCAGAGCTTAGTGTTCAGCCCACTGTGATTTGGGGACTTTTGGAAAGGCAGCAGCCTCAGGTGATGGCACCCCCCACTGTCCCTCTGCCCTGGAGGAGCTGTGCTTCTCTGTGCATGTTGTGGTCTGTGCTTCTGAGTCTAAGGAAAAACAGAAGTTCAATTTGCCCTTACAGTCCCAGCTTAAAAACAGACCCTTGGTCGACCTGAATGAAATTTCTGTGTGGGATGTGGAGTTCTGCAGTGTTTAGTAACAATAACAGGCTGGAAAATAAAAATAACCAACTTGTGTAAGCTAGCACCTGTGACAACTATAATTTTGCTCTGGTCATGGGATGATCACCATGTAACAGGCCTTGACTCCAGTTTCTAATTTTGTACTTCCTAAGCAATTGTAACTGTCAAGTGAGCTCAGTGTAAGCTATTGTATAAACCCTTGTAACATGCCAATAGATGCTGGAAACGTAAAGGATGTTTAACTGTGGCATCTCATATTTATATCAGCCTCAAACCTCTTATTAACCTTCCCATAATGGATGTTGTTACTCAGGAATGCACTTAGGCTTGTGCTTAGCTTTGAGTAGATTTGCAAATCTCCTGGAGCTCTGGGGGAATTAAATGTTACTTAACTGCCGTGCTCATCTGAGACCTTGATCCAAGGGCCACTCTTTTTGACCCACAAGTTTAATTTCCACGGTCAGCTGTCACTATGTTATGTCTTTGATTCCCATTCACAACAAGTGCCCAGTACCAGACCTGTTCCAGGTGTGCCATCTTCTCTCTTGTCTCACAGAGGCTGCAGTCTTTCAAGAGATTATCCTTAGTCTTGGGACTTACTGCTGCCAGTGAGAAACTCTCACTGTATCCATGGAAGGCTTTTGAGCACAAACTTTTGCTTTTGGCTGCCATCAGTGAAAATTTAAATGTATATATTTATAGACACATGCATACATGATATATACATATATTAACTTATTAATATGTAAATATCTATGCAAACGTACATATATGTATACAGACATACATATATATTGTCACTGTTTGGTATGCAGCATTTTTTGTTATGTCTCAAAGATTGGAAACGTCCACTTCACAGGTATCTACTTGAAAAAAACTATCAGACAGAGGCTATAAATTATATAAAAAGTGTTTGTTGTTAAACTGTGATAAACTTAGCTGCAGGGAAGCAGCTGGCACTTTATTGCCAGTGAGTTCCTTTGTGTTTCCCTAAAGCTCTAGCCAGACAATGGCACATTAATAACTTTTTAAAAATTAAATGTAGAGTAAAAGAGTCATGTTGGATTTGAGATGTGAGGCGCTCCAGTGGGATTGCTTCAGAGTCATACAGCTGGTTATGCATCTTGTGAAAGCCTTTCTTCCTCCTTTCATTCTGTGTTTAGATGTGTTGATTTCCTTGGAAAAGAGTAGCTCGAGTGATTCCTGCAGAGCATCTCAGCACCTTTAAAAAAATGGATCAGCCTGCAAGTGGAGATGCCCATTCAAACACTATTGGTGATTCCCTGTCATGGACCAGTGGTGTCCATGGCTGTTTACACTCGGTAATTGCCAGACTTTACCATTGCTGCAAGCCTTCTGCAAAGTCTCCCACCAGAGTTTGGGGCTGCTTATATAAATATGCAGATAAGCCCTTCAGTCCAGAAACAGATATTTAGCAGAAAAATCTGCTTAACGCCTAATTACATTCAGTTTGGTATTGAGCTAATTATGCTTTATTTGAATTCATGTGTTTAAAGTCAGTGTATTTTTCTTTGGAATTTTAGGATGTCATATTTTTTTGCAGTGTTCACATATGACTACCTGGTAGAAGCCCTTGGCTGTGGCTCTTAAACAGAAAGAAAAAAAAGGTATCTCCAGAGGCATCTAAGTATCTCTTAATAATTCAGATGTGAGCTAAGATGTCTGGTGTTGTTACAGGTAGAAGAGCAAGGCACAAGCCAAGCAGTTGCCCAGGCAGTGAAGGTGGCATTGGGTGAGCTGGGAACTGGTCCTGTCCCCCTTGAGAACAAGGGAATGTTGCCACTGTGCTTGTATTTCTCCTTCCCTCAAAACTGTGGCACAACAGCATGAGATGGATGTTTTCCAGTAAAATAATCGGAAGTGAAATGGCTTATAACATTATGACTTAAAAATACCATCAGTAGATCAGAGCTGATGTTAGCACTGCATTGTCTTGAGCTGCTTGCAGATGTGAGAAAGATGTGCCATACTTGTCTGTCATAGCTGTCTCATCTCTGGCTTTTGATCCTTCTTGTGTTTCTGCTACACTGACACATGCCATGGACAGTCAGTCTCCCCTTTACTGCTCTGATTTTCCCTTCTCTTTTAGGTGGAGAGCTGACTAGCGCAAATACATACTTCCTGCAAGCCTCCTGGAGATGGATGGAGGAAATGCAGTGTTTTCATGAAGAGATACAAGGCTCATGCGAGCAAGAGACAGCATGTTGATTATGGGAGTTATGTGTGTCTGAAACCCACTCAAAAATGAATATTTAATGGTACATCTTCAGTATGCTGCTAGCAAAGGCTTGGAAAAGACTGTTTATTCCGATTCCTGTGCAGATGTCCTATGGGCTTGCTAATACAAGTCTTTGAAGGCAGATGAGAGGCCAGCACTGGTGTCTGTAAGGCGCTATGTGTCAGTGGGTTTTGCCTGGTATTTTTGCAGTGTGTGACTGTTCTGGGGCTAGAAATTCAAATGAGAGTAGGGCTGAGCAGACAGGCTGCTCTGACTTACCCTGAGTAGTTGATGGGATGCATTTTCCATGCCAAGTTCCCTTTTGCAGCCAGTTCTGCTTCCTTGAGTATGGGAAAAGGCTGGAGGAACAGTGGTCTTGTCACACAAGTGATGGCCCTTTAGAATGATGCCTGTTCAGACACACTTGCAGCCTGGTCTCAACTATGGGTAGTTTCTGTGATTGCTGGGTGGGGCTGGAGAGCACTTTAGTCAACCTAGTTATATGAGGGGCTCTTGGGTGTCAGGTGGGGATATGTTCTCTAAAGGCATGGAAAGATTGTAATGTCTTGTTCTGTGCTGTGAGGCAAAGGAAAATTTTCCTGAAAAGCAGGGAAGGGTGAAATAGGAAGCAGACTTGCATGGATTAGAGGTTAAGTCCTGGCAGTTCTGGTGCAAAGATCTCTATGGGTAACTGGGAGACAGCTGTAAACCTGATGAAGAGTTTGTTTCTTTTTTAACTTGCACAGTCATGGACTCTTTGTGTTTCGTTATATGATTCCAGTAAACTCACCTGTGTTCTGAAGTGTAAATCATGGCTGATGAAACTGGGGGCAGTGGTAGAAATGAAAGCAAAACCTAAGAAATTCTGTTACTGGTCTCTAGCTTTGCTATCTATCAGCAATTGCATAGAAAACAAACCCCAGCAAATGAAAACTACTTGCCTCAAACTGCACATTTGCTGTGGAATAACTTTGTAAACAGGTTTTCCTCTCCTTCTGGACTTGTCTGCACTCAGTTTGAAGTCTCAAGGCTCAAGTCATTTTTTTTCTGCAGTACAAAATGGCAGGCAATGCAATAACCTTCAAAATACGTGAGTAACATCAGTTCTGTGTCAGAAAGCTGTGTAGCTGAAATAGCTTGGCCAAACTACCCAGAGTCAAAGAGCAGACAAAATGTGCTTGGTCACAACTCAGGTTTTATAGGTGTGTAAAAAGAATGGAGCTCTCTCTGATGGGTTTTAAAGGCTGGTGGAGTGAGTTACTGACAAGTTGTCTAAGGCAAGTCTGGAAAGTGTCTCCGGAAGGGGTGAGTATCCTGGTTTCAGCAGGGATGGAGTTCATCATCTTAGTGGCTGGTATCGTGCTGTGTTTTGGATTTAGGATGCGGGTAACATTGATAACACACTGAGTTGTTGCTGAGCGGTGTGTGCATGAAGTCAAGGACTTTGCAGCTTCTCATGGTGCACTGCTAGTGAGGAGACTGAGGGGGCACAAGGGGCTGGAAGGAGGCACAGCCAGGACAGCTGACCCAAGGGATATCCCACACCATAGAGTGTCATGCTCAGTGTATAAACTAGGAGGAAAGCTGGCCAGAGGTCACTGCTAGGAAAACTGGTAGGGCATGGGTCAGGAAGTGGCAAGCAATTGCATTGTGCAACACTTGCTTTTTATTATTACTATTGCTATTATTTTCCCATTCGTTTCTCTTCTGTTAAACTGCCTTTGTCTCAGTCCATGAGTTTTACTATTCCCCCCCTCCCCAGTTCTGTCTCCCATCCCACCGTGGGGAAGAGTGAGTGAGCAGTTATGTGGTGTTTAGCTGCATGCTGGGTTAAACTGGGTCAGCAAGTCTGTACTGAAGTGTGTTTGCATCTCAACTAGCTGTGAATGAATATGTGCTCACCTGTGTATGGGGAAATGTGGTATAGGAAAGGTTATCCTGAATGCATGTTTAAGGAGAATGAGCTAGGTTTTGACAAGTAAATTGAGGGCTTCCCTTTTATGAGGCAATGTTGCCTTTTCCTTTGAACAAAATTGGGGCTGTGGTGGTAAAAGTGTGTTTATATTTGAAAAAATCTGATGTTTCACATGACAGGGAGCAGAAGGCTGTGCAATTTACTCCTTAGTTCTTAAAAACTGTTTATCCTGTAATCCCTTCCGTAAAATTTATTATCCCTTAGAGTGCTAGGTTGCTGCTTTTGCTCTTGCTGTGGAAGGACAGTTTTGATATTCCTGGGATGTTAAGAAATGCTTGTTTGCAACGTGAGTCTACTCTGCTACATGACTCTTGCTCTGGTGCCAGCATTGTATTCAACAAGTTTGGTTTGGGGGTTGTTTGTTTATTTCATGACCATTTATTCAATCTCCTTGGTAAGGTATGTATAAGAAACAATTAAATGGCCTCCTAACCTTTATATTCTGAGTCTGAATAAGTTGAGTTCCTGTGTCTACCCTTTGAAACAGGCTCCCTGGTTACTCTGCTCACCTTTCTCTTGGTCTCTTTCTGTTTGAAACCATCTGTGTGGAGGAATTTTCTGTGGCTTTCTCACCAGTCATGAACACATGTTTTTCTGCACCTCTGCAGAGGCCTCACTTGCTGCCTCATAGTATTTTCGTGGAAAAATCAACAACAAAACCTCCAAACCCACAAAAAACCCCCAACCAAACAAGCTTTCCCCTCCAAAAAACCAAACCCAAACTAAAACCCAACACCAAACTCAAACAACTCCTGCTTCTTCCTTGCAATTTTGTTTTCGGTTTGTCAGTGTGTGCTCCTGTGCAGCAAATTTACTCCTCCAATCAGTTTCTCATTTCCTGCATTGTTTTGTTCTTGTTGTGGTGTATGTTTTGTGCGTTTTGTTTGTTTGGGGTTTTTTTGTCATTGTTGGGGCTTGTTTGTGGGGTTTTTTTGTGCCACAGATGTATTTTTTGTGTATAAAATCTGCATATAAGTACCTGCAGGTCTCAAACTCTTCATGTTGCATTTCTGTTGCCACAGCTTTATTCTCTGTGGCTGAACTTCAGAATCATTCCCAATAACTTCTCTAGGCTCTTGTACTTTTGAGGTGTACTTTCTGCATAATTACGGCCAGATATTTATTTAGTGTCCAACCTGATAGATCGTGTATCCTTTCATGTTTGTTGTAATTCTCACATGTTTCCTTACTACTAAAATCTTTTCTACCTGTAGTCCTTGCTTATAGTCAGAGAAATTAAACAAAATCCTCAAATCAATTCCCCTTAAAAAATGTCCTGTTTTGCTTTCTGAAGAATCACAAACTTCTTGGGTTTAAATCCTATTATTCTTGCTCGCATGTTCCACCACTCCAACTCGTCTCTGTGCTATAGCAGAGCTCAAATGCAGGAGGGTCCCTTCCCCTACCAGAGCTGTGCCACTCTCAGTATGTAGCCACCACCTGAATGCACCAGCAGTCTTCAAGCAGCAGAACAGCCAACCATGCAGGAACATGCTGATGTTCATCCACACCAAAGGAATACAGAATGGGAAAGGATCAAGTCCCAAGGAAACTCTCATGGTGATTTTGTTGTTCTCAGCTTTTTACCTTCTCAGCAGGGATATTGGCATTTTGTGTTCTTCCCTGAAAGCCAGCAAACCTGCAGTGATAGTTTAGTTTTCTGTTTGAGAGGGAGCCCCTCCATCCTGGACAGGAGTCCTACAAATCTTGCAGTTGCCATCCTCAAGACATATGTAGGTACGTGTCTGAGTTGCTTTCAAAGTATCTTCCATAATCCAGATAATAATCAACTGTTTACAATTAGATGTCGTTCCAATTTCTTGAATGCTCAAGCAATCATTTTCTTTGGTAATTGAGTTCCTCATAGAATTCCACTATTCTGATCTTCTGCTCAGAAAACTAAGCACATTATTTTGAAAAGCTGCACCAATGCCTGGGCAGGATAATGGCAGCAGAATAATTGCAAGGAAATCTTACGACGGATTTATTTTCATCTAATAAAGCTTTCCCTGATGGTTACACTTCATGCCACGAATATGATATAAACTCTAAAGTCTGCATGTGTGTGCTTGCATGTGCAACTGGGTTGGATTTTAACATTCCAGGATATCTTTATTCCTTTTTCTTAAGTGTTTAAAGATAATTTTTTAAAGTATTTACCATTCTATCTTTCTTTTCACAATGAATTTAGGGTAAAGGAGTTGTGCTAAGAGAAGTGATGCCTTCTGTCTGCAGGATTTTTGCACATATAGAATGTATTTGCACGTACTGAAATAAAAGCTGTGTTCCAGTCTCTAAATGGAGATGAGGTTGTGTTCTACTAGATGTAGACCAAATAATTAGTAAGGGACCTGAGGTGTTTACAAATAGCTTATAGCTCAGCAAGGCGACAAAGGAGAGGGCAAAACACAGGTACAGAGGGTTGAAGCTCTTCCCAGTGTCATGCAGCTCGTGGTGGAGCCTCAGCTGTCCAGGTCAGTGTTGCTGGTGTTTGATAACAGTGAGTATAAACCTTGATCCATCATGTCAGCAATCATAGTGTCTGGTTTATTACCTAGTTGTACTAGATAATGTAGTTCTAGTTCAGTAGTCTAGAATGATATCAAATACCCCTTTTTCCTCCTGGGGGTTACCTGTATGTTTGGACCAAGTAGCAGATGCTGTTGTTGTATGAGATATGTCTGGAGGATGGTCTTCAAACCCTGAGTGCTACCTTATTAGTGCTGTTGAACTCTGGGCCAGAAATTGAATGATGGACTTGCTGTGTTTCACATTGATTATTTTCCTTATTTTATTTTATTTGATTTTATTTTTGGAGTTATTGTTCCTCTGTTGTTTCACCTACTGGAGTATTTTGTGAATTGGATGCTTAAATAAGATGTGAAGAAGCTTAAATAATAAGCAGGTGATGAGTGGGGTCCCTGATATGAAGATGGAGTTTGTGCTTGTCTTACATTTCTAGATAGGACTCTTTTTTCCACTCATCACGAGGTCAAGTGGCATAGTCTTGCGTTTTCAGAAGAGCTCAGTGGCCAAGTTCCATGGAAGTTGACTGGAGTATGTGAATCTATACTTTTTGAGATCTCAAGTGCAATTTGGGCTTGTTTTCTTTTCATGCATGTTTGGTAGTTTGATGGACTTAAATGACACCTAAGGATGCAATAGAAGGCAAATTACTTTAATCAGCATAAGAGAAAAGAAAATCAGAAATATGGCCCACAGTAGAACCAAAGTACCCTAGGGATGCAGAACTGGTTATGAGTGAAAGACCGTTCCTTTTCAGATTTGCTGCAGACCTCCACTTTCCATAAAGATGCAGATGAATGCTTCTGTAAATGTTTAGTGTATGTCAACAGTTATGGAACACAGTGATGTTAGCTTTTTTTGTATTTACAAGTAGTTGCTGTAGAGGTTTTGCACAGTAATCCTGCAGCTGCAGCATTTCATACGGAACTTTTCCATCATGGCAATCAGATGAGTGATGTTTCAGATGTCAGATTTTCAAAGAAAAACTGGAAATGCAAAGCCTTGTTCAGAACCTCTCCTTTCCTCTACCACTAATACTGATCAGCTGAAACTATTTCAGAAAAGAGTCTTATTTTTCTAGTGAAAATTTTAACCAGTGCCAAAGATCTTCCTTGTCATTCTCCCTGTCACCTAGGGCATGGACAGGGAGACCCTTGGACTGACCACAGGTCTGTAACATGGAATATTTCGGTTGGAAGGGACTTAAAATGATCATCTAATCCAACTCTCTGATCACTGCAGGCTTACCAAAAGTTAAACTGTGGTATTAAGGGTATTGCCCCTTCTCAGTGCAAAACACTGTCTGTAGTTCATAGAGTGGGGGAGATAGGATTTGGGTCCCTCCTTCTGGAGTCAGTGCATAAGGAGTAAGAGTGCTTTCCCCTCTAACATGAAACAGCTTTCTTGCAATGTCTTGATGGTTGCCTTTGTCCTGTGGTGATACTTTGCTTATACAGTGATGTGAATTCATCCTGAGTGATGTTTGTAGAGACTTCTGTGTGCTTGTTGATAACGTGAAATGTTGTATAGCAATAAAGCAAATGGGGATGTCAGCAAATGGGGGTGAAAGGAGTCAATTTCCCATCAAAATGCTGGAATAGGAGATCTTTCTGTTACTAACTCAGATACAAATTTGACTGTATGCAATGGCAAAAACATGTCTCTGCACCTAATGTAGGTACTACAGTGTCCTCATGTGCAGCAGGGTGAGAGGCTTAAATCAAAGGACAAATAATCTTTGTAATATATTAATAAATAAAACCAAGGAAAATACAGTGTATGTACCTAGCCACAATTTTGCCATTACATTTTTGCTGGGTTGGCCTAATGTGATGTAATGACAAGAGGCTGAATATTGAGGCACTTTTTCCTGCTTCTATCAGCGAAGTCACTTTCAGTTTCTGAGATGCCTTCTTTCTGCCAGTCATAAATGTCCTTGGCAAAAGCACATTCATTATATATACAGAAACTAAACCATCCCTGGCATATTTAGTCTCTGTTTCCTGCCTCACTTTATTGGATGGTAGGACAAGCTACCTGTGTCTGTGCAGGTAATGTATAGATGTGGAATCATAAATATTTAACTACTATTGAAGGTGCCATTTTATGCAAAGCAGAGGGTAAGCTGGAGAAGCCAAGCTGCTGGTTTTTTGCCAGTGGGTTTTCCCTCATTCTTGCTGCCAGAAACATTGGTCTTTTTCTTGGTATGTTCTGAATCTCTTTCCTGTTGGTATATATGTTCCATTGTGACCAAACTTTACAAAATGGTTCTGTGGGAGAATTTACAGTTTTAGTGGAATCTTTATTTTGTTGGACAGTAGCATCACTTGCCTAGCAGAAGGCTTTGAAGGTGACAGTGGTCTTGCAGTCTCTTCTGTTTCCTTGTGCCCTTTCCTCCTTGCCAGGTTGGGAAGGGGGCATTGTGTTGAAACACCTAGGGACCTTTCCCTCTGACAGAGTGAGACATCTGAGGCAGCTGGCTCTGCTCCTTCCCTGTAGTTGCCTTCCTCCTTCAGCAGGAGACATCTGGGCTGCTTGGCTGCTCTCCTCTGCACCAGCTGCCAACGTGACCCTGCACTGTCAACACCTTCCCCACAGCAGCACCCCACAGCTTTCCTTCTCTTGCCCACTAATGCTCCATGAATTAATGTTTTGGATGGTTTAATTCTGTTTCTGTGGGAATTGTAGTAATGTGCAATGTGCATCTGTTTGTGTGTATGTTTTTGACTTGGGCTGATGCATTAGCAATTTCAAACTGGCAGTGGTAGTCTCAAAAGCCATGTGTCGAGTTCTCCACGTGTAGCCCTCATGTTGGAATGGAAGTTGGCATCCTATTTGGAGAAACTGCCTTTGATTTTATGTGGTGGACTCCTGTGGCTCTGTCCCTAAATTAATGGAGAAATGAAAGGTTTGCACATACTGAAATTGTAGACTTAGAGGTGCTGATAGGTTAAGAAAAATTTACATTCTTTTCATCCTCTCTCTGATGTATTGGCCCCCAGAGAGTAGATGAACTGTGTCCTTAGGGCTGGCAGCAGCAGTCTTTAAAAGAAAACCTCTTCTGTCTTACTCTTAGAAGCTAGAGAAAGTATGTCATGTAGGAAGGGGCATGACTGAGGTAGGGATGGGGAAAGAACTATGCTGAAATAAAGGGACTAACAAGATCCATTGGGCCAGTTAAGAATTCCTTGATGCCATTTGTGGTTGTGTCAAACCTCAGCATAAAACACTTGAACTCAGTGATGGACTGTGGAGTTGGGTGTTTATTTTGTTGTGTGGTTTTTTCTCTTTATTTTCTTCTTTTTTTATTTTTTTTTATCCCCCCTCCTCCCCCTCCAGCATACTGGTGTGTGTTTTTATGGCAAACATCAGAAACTGAGTATGCACCCTAAACCAACAGAATATATTTGTTAACATGTTTTGGCAGTCAGAAGTAATCTATGTCAGGTATTGAATATCTGCTTTCCACTCCACTGGCAAATCCAAGGAAATGGCAGGACATTGGAGAAGCATTGATTTCTAGCATATGTCATTAGAAGTGCATTATAGAGCTTGGCACAAAGTTTGTCTTAATCCATCTTTTCACATCCTTTAGAGGAGAGAGAGATGAGTGCTGTCAAATCACCAAGTGCCTCTTCTGTTCAAAGCTCCCACATCTGATTGCAGAAGTGCCTGGGCAGAGCTGTACTTCCAAACTCGTATCAGTGATCAAAAGCAAATTGAGATGCTGTCCTTCCAGCCATCTGTCGACTTTGGCATCTGCTGGGGTGAAGGATGGCTATCAAGATGTATCTCCCCTTACTTCTTGTATGACAGAGAATGTCATCTAGCTCCCTAACAACAGGTAGATGTTGATTTTGCTGCCTGTTTATTTTCCATGTTCTAATAAGTAAACACTAAGTGTGATGGAAAGAAATACAGCAATAAAACTGAAGGACAGAGTGGGGTGGGGGCTGTAAAGAGGGGCTCATTACTCTTAAAAATGTGCTTGTTTTGCTTTGGCTAAATGGGGTTTAGCGGGATAAATTTTACAGGGGATAAATCTGGGGAACTGCGCTTTTCCTCACGGTGCTGCCTGGAGTAAAATGTACAAACTTAACCCTATTCAGTTTTCCGAGGCAACTCATGGGGGGTTTAAAATCAGGTTAGTTTCAGATTTGTTCCTTTTTGTTTGTGTTAGGAGTTTCTCCCCTTCCAGCCTTGTGTTTTACAGCTGTTCCTTAGAGGTCTGGTGCTTTCAGTTGCGGCTGGCTTGATATGTAGCTCTGTATTCAATTTTTCCAGTTTGAAGATATGTAATATGTCATTTCTGCCAGTATTTGTCTACCTCACCTAAGACAACCTAGTGCTCATTTCAGAGTTGCCTTCTCATGCTGGCAAATACCTGAATCAGTGAGATCCTTTATTGACAAGACTCTTAGCTGTGGTGTTTCAAATATTGGTGGTGTAAATATGACCCTTATGTATATGTATATGTAGAAGCATACACTTAATGTATGTATATATGTGTAGATATATGTAGGATAAATAAAGCAATGGTTAAAAAGAAGAAATCAATGAACCAAATGTGTCTTGAAAGGGACCTAGTTATAAAGATAAAATAAGCTATCTAATTAGACCAAATGAGAGGACAACTTTAACTTTTAACACTCTGATTCTGTAGCTTCTCATTGGCTGTAATGTGGAGATAATACAAAGACACAGGGTTTTTGTCTCAGTGTGTAAGGTTGGAGCTAAGAGTTTCTGTAATGCCACAGTTAAAGAGAAGGCATACTCAAACTGTTGGTAGCTTGAAAAATAATAATGCCTGGAGCTATACAACCTGTTAAACATCAACATCCGCTTTCAAACCAAAAAGAAAAATATCCTCTTCATTAGGGGGAGGCCAAGCTGGAATGCTGAGTGAAAAATTACTTCTTGTGCAGTATTTTTAAAAAATAAACCATCTGGGACTGAATTCTTTCCTGACACTTAAAAATCATCCTATTTTTGTCAGGATAAACTCATTGTTCAGTTCCTGTCCATCAGCGGATACTACACACTCCAAGCAGGCAATTTCTTTCAGTGCTTTATTGACAAACTGCTTTTATCCAAGTGCCAGGGGCAGTGTGTGTGCAGTTCTGAGTGAGAGTGATGGGAAACCTGCTCACCCTCACTGGGGTCTGTGAGGTGAATTGGCTGCAAAGCTTGTCTCTGCATGAGTGAGAGTTAACATGCAGCTTGTGTACACTGATAGGAGAAATCTAATGATAAAACAGAGGGAAGTGGGAGTTGGAGTAAGTATTTGTTAGCTGCAAATAGACAATTGTTGAATCAGGTGAAAGGGCAGCTTTGGGGAACCTGGATGTTTGTCATAGCACAAGGCCAGCCAGCTGATTTCCATCCAGAGAGGTGGTGTTGAGTCATGGTCTGAGTCATGTTTTCCTCAAAAGTGGGACCTGGGAAAGTTCTTCTTCTTAGTGCAGGAGTTTGCTGAGCAAGACTGTGAGCAGAGTGTTTGTCAACAGTTTTTGCTTATTGAAAAAGTTGTCTTAACAGTGAAAACAGGAATTCAGAACCAGAGAAGCTGGGTACTAAAATATACATAGGGGCCTCAGGGTACTTTATATCTCTTGTAGAAGCTTAGTTTGTGCATGTTCAGAGTTGATTCTCTTTGCTGACCAGTGTACATGACTGGCACTGCATTAGCAGGGTTAAATGCTATTTCCCAGTGCTGGGGCTAAGGAGACACCTGAGCTTGATTCAACTTCAGGATGCAGAGCTCAGACCAGCTTGGCCAGAGGCTCCCTGCTCTTAAGCAGTCTGCAGGTTGGAGAAGGCTTGGGGTTGGTCTCTTACTTCTATGAAGGTTGTACCCTGCAAGATTGGGCTGTAAAAGCGCCAGGTACTATGGATAAGCCTTTCTTCTCTTGGTCACATGGAGAAATGGCATTTGGGTTGGTCTTATGCTGCCCCAAGGTCTATTTAAATGTTCTTGACTGGTGAATAATTACAGCTTCAGTGGGAGTGGATCATATAGATTCTTGTTATACCAGATCAGCTTTATCTGAGATGTAGAGTCATATATTTGCACTGCAATATTATATGTATGTGTGTCTTTCTCTTTTAGAGGGCTTGGCTGGTTGTTTTTGCAAAGACATGCCAAATAGATCAGGAGGCATAAAAAAAAATTGGTAGTGAATTTGAACACTAGAAACTGGGAGTTCAGAGGTAGGACACAGACTTGTTCAGAAAAGTGTGTTTCTGTCTGTCAGTAAATGTTATACACCAAACTGAAACCAACTGAAACAACTACATGCTGAAAATATAAATCTTGTTATTAATCTCAAAGGCTGTGAAACATAATTATTGAGAATTATTACCTCTTAACAGCTCTATGTAAGACTGCATTATTAGCTAAATAGTCTCATTTTTGCTTGACATTTAACCTTATATACATATAATTTATGGTGGATTAATTTAACAAGTTTTAAAACTTCCAGAGTAGAACAGGGGTTGTGATCCCGATCCTGACTGTGAAGAAGCTTTATTCCTATTGGCCCTGTTTCCCTCTCCTTTGTGCCAGACTCTTTTGTGGCTGTTCACAATACCTCCAGTGAGTGGCCACCTGTAAAAGTCAGCAGTGTGTTTGGATAGAGTAGCAAAGTATTGTGTGACTGTCTCCCTTTTGGCAAAGGGTATAATTTGTGCTCTATGCTCATCCTGCACAGGCCCAGGGCATCCGATCCACATCAGATCCAGAGCTCATCTCTCTGAGTTCTGCAGTTGCCTGCAGACTGGGGTGGCCTTGATCGTTTTCATTGTCCTTGAAATATTCTCTGGTTTTGTGCACGTGTGGTTTATTTATTTATTTAATTGTTCTCCTTGGTGGAAGGCAGCTGTCTTTCGTTATGCAGGAAGCAATCAAATGAACAGACAAGGAAAACCAGGGTGTAGGGGGAGGGGGGGGAGATGAAGTAACATTCAAATGGAATCACTCTGCTGTGCTCCCAGCAGGGAAATGTAATTTCTGGCAGTAGTGCTTTGCATTGACTCCAGCTACTATCTGAGGCCTGTTGTCACTAAGAAAGTAGTTCTTGTGGCAGTGGATGCTTTAATATCTGGCCTATTCTCTTCCTGAAATGCCCATTTTCTCATTGGAATGCATGGCTGGGTCCTCTGACAGAGATGGAAGCCTGCAAAAACACCTCCAGCCATAAGTAACCCCTCAAAAACCTGTAAGGAATTAACTCAGATTTTCTATCTAACTTGGTTCATTAATTAATTCTATCACTGCCCCCATTATACAATTAGAAATATTGCCAGTGTCCAAATGTGCCATTACTACATCTGTTAGGAAAGGGAAGAAACAAAAGAATTAATGTTGATGATAATTTATACTGACATACTGAGGATGGGGAAAGCACTCAGGGCACTGAAGACCTGGCTGGAGCTTTCAGCCGAACATTTGGAACGATCTAATGATTTGGACATTGTTGTTTTGTCTTCTCCTATTGTTTTTCTTTACCTCCTGCCACCCAGTGACCCAAAAGTCTTTTAAAGTACACTGTTCACACATCAACACTGGAAAATACTCCAGGGATTTACAAAGATTTGGTTAGCAGGGAAGTCTTTTAAACAGAAATAAATAAATTTGTAACTTCTTAAAAAATCATATTTGTTTTTTAATTAGCATATAGCAATCTGTGTTTCTGTCACTGTGCTTCTTGGGCGAGACTAGTTTTTTCCCCCTTACATGTCCAAAGGGACTGGAGCTCAGGGAGAGGGGGCAGCCTGGCCTCTCCTGCAGCATCCCCCTCCACCCACAGTTGTTCAGGTGGTGTGAGATCCCTGCCTACCTACTGTCCATGACTTTGTCCAGCGCCTTTTGAGTCACCTGGCACTGCCTGTCTCCCCAGCCTTGTACCAGCAGCAAGTCTCAGGTGTTCACCTCCTGTGCAAATTTTGTTATTTTCTCTCTTCTAAATTAATCTTGTAATTTTACCAGTTCCCCCTACTCTTTGTTCTGCAGCACTTGGCAAACTGCACTTCCTTACGCTACTCTATTGCACCTATGTTTTTGTAAACCTTAGAACAGCAAAACCTCTTCAGCTTTCTCCCCCCAAACTGGGTAGTCTGAACCCTTTTATTCTCATGTTGTGCAAGGCAGCAGCTCCATCCACTTTATCCTGCCTGTTGCCTTTGCCTAACTAATGCAACATTCCTGAGACCAGGACTACATACAGGAATGGGGAAATGCCAAGGGCTTATGAAGTGGCAAAGCAATGCCTGTCCTTTTCACAGCAGATGATTCACAGCATTTTGTTGATTCTTTTTGTGGAGGCCTCTGCACAATGAGCCAATGATTTTGAATAACTGTCAGTGATCACTCCAAGATCTGAAGTTGTGACTCCTATAAGTTCATAATTACATAGACATGGTGTAAGTTATTATCCCTGTTTGTATTACCTCTAAGCTTATCTAGTGAGGCGCAGCTGCCTCCTCCTTGCCTGCTCACTTGACTTTATGCAGGTGTTCTTCACCACCTCTGTGACATTTGACTACCCACAATGGTTTAGTTTCACCTGCAACCTCTGAGATTTCACTTTTCCACCCTACTGCAGATCTGTGATGAAGGTACTGAATGAAATCCTCACACGTATCCCTGGGGAACCCTGGTGCCAGGTTTTCTTCATCACCTTCTGCGTCTGTAAAAGAGACTTCCCTTCAGGCCCTTGACAGCTTAGTTTCTTTAATAATCTTTCACATGGGGCTGTGTCAAAGGCTTTTTGAAAATCCAATTATTTTGAAAATCCCTTTTATTCTCACGCCAACTGACCACCTCATATGACTCCAGGTTATCAAGACAGGATTTCCCTTTGTAGAAGACGTGGCAATGGACTCAGCAAGGTCTTTTTTATCCCTATTCACAGTAAAGTCTACCACCTCAGCAAGGTTGGAAAGGGGACTTGGTGGTCTATCTCCCAGGACCCCCTCCAGTGCCGTTTTGCTGCAGAGATGCTCCTGACCCTTTTAGGGGAGGGTAGCAGTGACCATCCTGGTAGCTGTGAGGAGCAGGGAGGTGGTCCCCTCACCAGAAAGCTGTGAGGGAGGAGGTGCTCTGCCTCAGGGACAGTGCCTGGTTGTCTTTAGGCAGAATTTTCAGCTCAAAGTACTGAGGGAGAGATTTAAATCCCCTGATGTTGCCTGACTTGCAGGTGACATTTGTTTTCTGATGGATTCCTGGGCTAGGGCACGTTTTCTTGTGGATTCCCAAGTCCCTGTAGGAGATTGCTGCTGCCTCAGCAGTAACCACCAAAATGTCTGTATACAATCCAGGCAGGTCAGGACCCTCCACTGGCTTTGGTAGCATTGACAGAGTTTCTGTATCTCCTCAAGGTGTGTTCCTTGTCCGTTTTCTTCTCTTTTCCCTGTGAAAGTGCTGCTCAGGGTCATGCTCTGTCTGGCTGCGCCCCCACCTCAGGGATGGGCTGCTGTGGTGGTTTAGTTTTCTTGGTTTTGGTCTAGGCCTTCCCTGCTAACAGAGTTGTAACTAGGGAAGGATTCCATGCCATTCCTTTATGTAATCAGGTGAATATAAGAGAAGGAGGGAAGGTTTCCTCCCTCTTTTCCTTTTGTGTGTTTGGAGGACAGCAGGTCTCTTGTGTCAGCTTAGCTCTTATCTGTGTGAGCTGAGGCCTCTCTGAGAAACTGGTGACCCACACAGAGGTGGAGGAACTTGAGGGAAGGTTGGTGAGAATTTATTTTGTTAGTTACTTTATTGAGCTTTCCCCTGAGTTTTTGAGTTTTGTATATCTGTTTTGTTTTTACCTGATTTTTGTCCCTTTTCCCCTTCCCCTTTTCCCTTTTGGGGTTGTTTTGGATTCTTGTCCTGTGTATTCATAGTGTTTAATGGTATATAACTGTAATATATGTGAATATTTATGTATTTTACTACAATTTTTTTTTTTACTTCCGCCCCCCCACCCTCTGGGGAGGGGAGAGTCTGTGTGGCCAGCAGCTGGGTTTGGCAGGGAGTCAACCCAAACCTCCACAGCTGCTCTGAAGGGGTCAGCAGGACCCTGGGCTGCACAAAATGTCACCCTGCAGCCCCCTTCTACTGGGGAAACATCACTCTGGCCACATGTTGGTGTTCTCTAAAGGACCTCAGAGATTTTGGAGCCTCTTTGAGGCATTTCTGCCCTGAGGAAAACAGGGTGGCCCCTGGGCTGAGGCAGCTCTGAGGGACGGGGTTTGCAACAGGTGAAGATGGAGCCCAGTAACAAAACCATACGTGTTTGTCCACTGGGGAAGGAAATTTATGAATCTATCCCAGAGAGCATATATGGAGCAAATCCGAACAAAACCCCTGAAGAAAAGAAGAGACTGTGCTTTCTGCAGCTCCAGGAAACACAGGGGGCATGCAAAGCAGAAACCACGGTGTCACTGTAACTTCATGGAGACTCCAGTGAAGCATCACCAGCTCTTTAGTGTGGTGCTTGTCAGAAAAAATTCAAATGTGACATGTCTTGCATGTTAGTAGCTCAACAGATGCTAATGTAAATGTGATATCCCAGGCAAAACCATGTGATTAACGCTGCTTAATACACTGGCATTTGGATAAATGCAAATTGAAAAAGCATTAAAATAGTGTTCCTGTTAATGTATTCTGTTAATAGCAAGGGGTGGTGACTCCTGAGATTTTTCATGCATTATGCTCATACAAGGTTGATAGGAAAAGGTGCAGTGTGGGTAGTTTTGATGTGCTGCTCCCTTGCAGTCTTCTCAAATATTTGGTAACCAGAGGAAGGATTTGTTTAGACCCTAGGGAGCAGGTGCATGTTGTTCTGTTGCAGGCAGTGTTTTATTACCCTCCCACTAATAACTGCTGGTGGCATTGTGCTGGGCTGTGTATGCTATCCTTAATGCCACCATCACTGCTGTGCCTGGGGAGTTTGGATGATGGTGGGAGAACCTGTCTGTGGTGGTGTCTGTGCCCTGTTGCCTTTGAGGCGCTCTCCCTTTTAACCCTGGGGAAGGGGGAAATCGTGACAATTAAAGGTGTTGTGCTTTCTTTTTGATTTTTCCCTATCAATAACTCCTCACTGTGCTGTGGTAATACATATTCCCTATGAAAAACTAATAGCTACAGGCTTCTTGTTACTGAGGCAGCCTTCTGATGCCCTGACAAGGGAGCAGTGTTCCAGCTATCAAGCAGTGAGGCTTCAAGTCAGGATCAAGGTATTCCTCTTGATATAGAAGATCCCTGGCCATCTCACTCTCTTTAATTTGCCTATCAGTGCTACATATGTGTCTTATTTCAAGGGGAGAACTATGTTGGCCAAGAAATAATCCCTCTCCTTTAAATTTAGAAAACAGAACTTTAATTAGGAAAAATATATATAAAGAAAAGGATAGCAGTTCTTAACCACAATACACACACATATATATACATATATACAGAAAAGAACCAAACAACAACAATTTGTAATAAACCCCTCCACCCCCAAACGACAAGGCAAACAGTCAAAAGGTCCTTTTGGCTACCCCCAAAAAAAGGGGAAACGCAATTCTATCTACGGACAGCAGGTGGCGCTGTGGCACCTCCGCTGCTGGCTGCTCGCTCTCTCAGGGGTTGCAGTTATATTTACGGACCGCAGGTGGTGATGTCATGCCTGACCGGCTGGGCTCTCAGGGGAATGGCAGGAGCA
>WBMV01002531.1:3091-13148 GCA_013396655.1 Campylorhamphus procurvoides
CCGCCGCCACGGGACCGCTGCTGGCACGACGGGACCCAGTTCTGCTACTCGTGGGAGGAGAACGCCGAGCTGAGGATCTCCCTGGAGCCCCCCGGTGTTCCCGGCACCGAGTGCTACGGGGTCTGCTGGACCCCCCTGCGCCCCGACGTGGCGCTGAAGGTAACGGGGACCGGGGGGTTTGGGGCACAGAGGGCCAAAGAAGGGAGTGGGCAGCTTGGTGGAATTCCACAGGTCCCATGGAGGTCCCACCATCTTCCACAGCCTCCAGGAGATGGGTGGGAAAAGCCTTTGGGAGGCATCTTAATCCTAAATCCCATAGGGCCATGACTGGTGAAGGATTGGAAAAGGGTTTTGGAAGCATCATGACCTGATGGTGATCCCCCAAATCCCAAGGGTCTGTGATTGGTGCTGCACTGGAAAAGCCTTTGGGAAGCATCATAACCCTAAATCCCATAGGGCCATGACTGGTGAGGTATTGGAAAAGGGTTTTGGGAAGCATCATAACCCTAAATCCCATAGGGCCATGACAGGTGGGGCATTGGAAAAGGGTTTGGGAAGCATCATAACCCAAAATCCCATAGGGCCATGACTGGTGAGGCACTGGAAAAGGGTTTTGGGAGGCATCATAACCCTAAATCCCAAGGGGCATTGGAAAAGGGTTTGGGAAGCATCATAACCTGGTGCTGAGCCCCAAAATCCCAGGGGTCTGTGACTGGTGAGGCATTGGAAAAGGGTTTGGGAGGCATCACAACCCTAAATCCTATAGGGCCATGACCTGTGAGGCACTGGAAAAGCCTTTGGGAGGCATCATAACCCAAAATGCCATAGGGCCATGACTGGTGAGGTATTGGAAAAGGGTTTTGGGAGGCATCATAACCCTAAATCCCAAGGGGTCATGACCAGTGAGGCACTGGAAAAGGGTTTTGGGAGGCATCATAACCCTAAATCCCAAGGGGCATTGGAAAAGGGTTTTGAGAAGCATCATGACCTGGTGCTGATCCCCAAAACCCCAAGAGGCCCTGGTGGGGCCGTGTTGGTGACCCCGGGGTGGGAGAACTGTGTTTATATGGAGACAGAGTAAACAAGCCCTGGAGACAATGCTGGCGAGAACTTTTGGAAGGTCCTTTCCAACCCAGACACAATGGGCAGCTCCCAGGGGGATGGGAATAATCCACAAACATTTCTGGGGGCTTTATTTTTGGGATCATTCCCTGGGTTAAATAAAAGCAGGCTCCGAAAAAGAGCCTCGGGAGGGGAAGGAAAAACTTGGGCAGAGAGGACCATCCGATTGTGGGACAGGGAGAGAAGCAGGATGGGGTCCTGTGGGGTGGGGGATCGTTCCCCTTTAGGCTGAAATCACCCATTTTGGGGGGGTGGGAGGTGTTGCCTGAGCACAAATCTTGAATGTGGGGTTGGGTTTCCTTCTCTGACATTGCTTTGGGGCGTTTGAGAAGGATGAAGAGGCTTTTCCCCACTTTTTTTTTAAGAAAAAACCCCAAATCCTTGGAAAATATGAAATCTGAGTTAAGGGCAGTCTGTTTTCCCCTCTTTTCCAGCTGGTGTAACGGGTTCAGCTGACACCTGGTTTCCACTTGAATAATTTATATGTAATTTAATAATTAATTGATTTAGAATGACTTAACTTCTCTGTGCCCCCGAGCTCAGGGCTCCAGGAGCTTTGGGATTGGGAATAAACATGGGGATGGGTTGAGTTGGGGTTCTCCTGGTCCCCTCTGCCTGCCCAAACCTCTCTCCACGACCCCAAATCCTCGGGATCTCCTCCAGCCTGGGATGTCACGAGGGCTCTTAAGTCCTGCTGATCCCTCAAATTGGCAGGAAAGGGAAAGTTTTAGGGGCTTTGAAGTGGAAAGGGATGGTTTCTGGCAGGAGGTGGGGCAAGGAGAGGGATGTCCCCAGGCCCAGGGTCCTGTGAGAAGTATCCCAAACCTCCAAAGTGAGTCTCATTTAGGGGATACCAGCTAAAAACCAGGCTAAACCCCCCTGGGAGAGCTCAGGTAGGGACAGCTGCAGGTGCAAATCCACCCCAGAAAGTCTGGGAGAAGCAGCTTAGAGAGGTTAAGTTCTTTTTTTAAGTAAAACACAGAAAAAAACCCAAAAAACCCCCAACAAAATATTCCAATGGGTTTTTGAAAACGGATTTAAAGCTCATCCCATCCCACCCCTCTGCTGTAAGCAGGGACAACTTCTACTAGGAGATTTTACTCCAAACTCCATTCCAAATGGCTTTTCTCCTCACCCTGATGATGTTCTCCTGGTTGCAGGACTGCTTCTCCATGGCCAATGTCTCCTGGTATGGTGGGCCCAGCGTCCGTGCCCAACGCTGGCCCCTCAATGGTGCCCAGAGCCCCTCGCAGCCCTTTGTCACTGGAGACTTTGGCACCAACCCTGGTGGCTTCGGGCCTGTCCTGGACAGGTCCTTCTTGGGCTCAACAGGTAATTCCATCCTTCCATCCCTGTCCTTCCCCATCCTGCTCCTTGCCCCTCCAGCAGATGGTTGAAGAGCAGCATCGGTGCCTCCCAAAAGGAGAAACCCCATAATTTTAGGGACAACTGGTCACAGGACACAAGGGGTGGATCCCACAGCTCCTCATCCCAGTGTGATGTTGAACCTGAGCCACCTGAAGCTGCAGAGACCCCCAAGGACATCCATGCTCTCCATGTGGATGGGGTTTTCCCAAAAACCTGTACCCATTGATGCTTCTTTCAGCCCCACCCCAGCATGTGGGATTTTGGGGTGGATATTGGGGTTATCCTGCAGAACACCAAACTTCAGGCGTTCCCCCAAACTTCTCCAATAACCCACAGCTTCCCTGAGACCCCTGAATGCAGGAAAAGGGAGAAATCCAGCCCTTCAAAGGTGTTTTGGAGCCTACAAGGGAACAGCAGGGACAGAACGGGGGTGGTTGGCACAGCTGGATCCGTGGTGAGGTCTTGCCACCAAACCGGGGGCACTCAGGACCCTGTTTTTGTCCCCAAAGGGGTGACGGTGACCGTGGCTCCCGACGTGCCCCTTCTGCTGTCACTGGAGAGCCACCAACACTTCTGCCTGGAGACCCCAGCGGGTCAAGAGGAGCCCCTGAGGTACCTTCTCTGTGTCAGTGCCAACGTGGCAGCCGCCCAGAGGCACCTGGGCACCCCCCCGGTAGGGATGGCACGGGGACCACCCGACACGGCGCTCCTGGGGTAAGAACTTCATCCCAAGGGGTTGGGCATCCTCCCTGGCACCCTGTGCTGGCACAAACCCCGATGCCCACCCCTGCAGGTCTCCCATGTGGAGGTACCAGGGCCCCGAGGGTTCTGCTGCCAAAATCAGGCGAGGTCTGAGGTCGCTGGTGAGGAGGTTGAAGCGGCATCGCCTCCAGGAAGGGGTGGTGGTCCTCGGGGAGCGTGGCACCACCGTCCTGGCCGCCCAGGTACCGTCATCCTGCCATGCTTTGGGCTCGTGGGGAGCTTGGCATTGCCAACCCAATAAACTCCCCTTTCCCCTTTTTTCCCTCCTGCAGGACCAGGTGCCCTCGGAGCGCAGGGAGAGGCAGGAGGTGGCCCTGGTGGAGCCCCTGGAGCTCTCCATCACCCTGTCCCCCTACGCCAGCATCACCTCCCCGCTCTTCCTGCAGTCCCTGCAGCACGGCCAGCCCACGGGATACTGGCTGAGCCGCCGGCCCCGACCCGGGGGCACCTCGGTACGGGACCCCCAAACCCCAAATGAACCCTGCAGAAACCCCCTCTGCTTTATTATTCATGGGGGGGAACAACCCAAGCCCCATGAACCGTGGGGAGCAGCTTCTCTTCTGGATCTGGAGCAACTTTGAAATTCCCACTTCCTAAAGATGCTTTAAAAAGTTCCCAGCGTTCGGTTTTTGCGTCTTTGGGACTTTTGGGGGGGGGTTAAGAAAGGGGTTTCCACCTCCATTCACCACACCACAATGGTGTGGTAGGGTGGGATAGGGGCATAGTGGTGTCCCTCGTCCTCCTGCCCCAAAATTAGTGGGATATTTTATGGATCTAAGAGGGTTTTTCACCCCCAGATCCCACTGCTGACCAGCTGGAAGGGGCATCTCTGTGCCCGCCTCAACGTCACCAGCGAGGCAGCCCTGACGTGGTACCTGGCCCGTGCCCGGCGCCTCCAGCAGGCACTGGGGGCCTCTTATCTGATCTTTGAGGGTGTTGAGGGCAATTCCTTCCTGGAGCAGGATGTCCCACCTCCCAAAGAGCTGGGAGGTGACGAGTACACCAGGGTGTTGGCGACAGCGCTGGCGACGCTGGGCAATGGCACCATCATCATCAGCGCCGGGGCCAGGTGGGTACCAGGGACACGTTTTTTGGGGTGTGGGAGTTCCTGGGGATGGCTGGGGGGATGTTCTGGAGATGATCAGCACCTAAGGAGGTGGCAGGAGATGGTTTAGGGCAAATGTGGAAGTGAGTGAGGGGATGTTCTGGAGATGATCAGCGCCTAAGGAGGTGGCAGGAGATGGTTTAGGGCAAATGTGGGAGTTCCTGGGGATGGTTGGGAGGATGTTCTGGAGATGCCAGCACCTAAGGAGGTGGTCCAGGGCAAAGGTTTTGTGTGGGATCTGAGGGTGCTGAGGTTGCCCAGAGAACCTGTGGCTGATCCATCCCTGGAAGTCTCCAAGGCCAGGTTGGACAGGTCTTAGACCAACCTGGGCTGGTGGACGGTGTCCCTGCCCATGGAACTGGACGGGCTTTAAGGTCCATTCCAGAACTCTCCACCTGATCCCCATGGAATTTTGGCTCCTGAGAGCCCTCTGAGCATCTCAGAGGGTTTGTTTTGTCTCCCCAGCTCCAGCCACCTCCCGCTGTTCATCCAGATGAGCCCCCTGCGCTCCGACTGGAGCCACGCGGGGCTGAAGGGGCTCATCCCTTCCGTGCTCCACTACAGCCTCTTGGGCTACAACTTCTTCATCCCTGACTCAGTAGGTGAGGATTTCTTTGGGTTTTTTGGTTTTTTTCCCCTATTTCTGGCTTTTCTTGCAGCATTTTTCCAGGTAGGATGTACATTTCTACAACTTCTTCATCCCTGACTCAGTAGGTAAGGATTTCTTTGGGTTTTTTGTCCCCTATTTCTGGCTTTTCTGGCAGTGACTTTTGGAGGTAGGATGTACATTTGCATTTTAGATGTGCTATGGGAAGGTTTGGTGTGTTTTCCTCCCCAGTTTTCTCTCCTGCTGGCTTGATGGGGATGAGTTGCCAGGGGAATCGAGGGAGGGACTGAAAACAAAAGAACAGGCACTAAATATTCCCCCAAAACAGCTGGGTCTCTGGGGATTCCCTTCACAAAGCTCCATCCCAATCCCACAGCCAGGAGAGAACCCTTAGCCAAGGATCCACATGCCCTGGCTGGGGGATGGATGTCCCAAAAAAGCTCTGCTCCAACCCATTTCGGCCCCAAAAGCACAATGGCTGGAGGAATCCTTAAATAAACACGTTATAAAAGAAGCAACCTCGAGTCAGGGCCCCTTTTCTCGGGGTTTCGGACCTGGAGAAGGGAGCTGAATAAGGGTTGGCAGCAATTTTTCAATTTGGCTTTTATTTTTAGGTTGTTTTTTTAGAAAAAGAGGCTCAGGCAAACCCCAGCAGGGCAGTTTTCATCCCAAAAAATGCAAAATCCATGGTCTTATTTCAGGGGAGCAGGTCCAATGGGGTTGGGGTGTTGGCCACCAGGGCGTGTGACCCCTTGGGTGGTGTCCCACCATCCTGGGAGCTGCAGGAGTTGGGAAAACCTTCAGGAATTTGGGGATGGTCGGGTGAGACCTCAGCGTTTGGGGTTTTGGGGCCGTTTCTAGGGATGGTGTGGCAGGTTCTGGGATTTGGGGTCATTTCTAGGGATGGTGTGGCAGGTTCTGGGGTCATTTCTAGGGATGGTGTGGCAGGTTCTGGGGTCATTTCTAGGGATGGTGTGGCAGGTTCTGGGGTTTTTGGGGTCATTTCTAGGGATGGGGGTTTGGGGTCATTTCTAGGGATGGTGTGGCAGGTTCTGGGGTCATTTCTAGGGATGGTGTGGCAGGTTCTGGGGTCATTTCTAGGGATGGTGTGGCAGGTTCTGGGGGTTTTGGGGTCATTTCTAGGGATGGGGGTTTGGGGTCATTTCTAGGGATGGTGTGGCAGGTTCTGGGGTCATTTCTAGGGATGGTGTGGCAGGTTCTGGGGTCATTTCTAGGGATGGTGTGGCAGGTTCTGGGGGTTTTGGGGTCATTTCTAGGGATGGGGGTTTGGGGTCATTTCTAGGGATGGTGTGGCAGGTTCTGGGGTCATTTCTAGGGATGGTGTGGCAGGTTCTGGGGTCATTTCTAGGGATGGTGTGGCAGGTTCTGGGGGTTTTGGGGTCATTTCTAGGGATGGGGGTTTGGGGTCATTTCTAGGGATGGTGTGGCAGGTTCTGGGGTCATTTCTAGGGATGGTGTGGCAGGTTCTGGGGTCATTTCTAGGGATGGTGTGGCAGGTTCTGGGATTTTGGGGCCGTTTCTAGGGATGGTGTGGCAGGTTCTGGGATTTTGGGGCCATTTCTAGGGATGGGGGTTTGGGGCCATTTCTAGGGATGGGGGTTTGGGGCCATTTCTAGGGACGGTGTGGTGGGTTTTGGGGTCATTTCTAGGGATGGTGTGGCAGGTTCTGGGGGTTTTGGGGTCGTTTCTAGGGATGGTGTGGCAGGTTCTTGGAGTGATGGTTCCCATGGGGGGGTTTAGGCACTGGAAGGGGCTCTGAAGGTCCCCAAGATGCTTCTTGTCCCCAAGCTCAGCTCCGTGTCCCCACAGGAGGGAGCGTGGCCGGTGACTCCACGGGGGACCCGGAGCTCTTCGTGCGGTGGCTGCAGATCGTGACCTTCCTGCCCGTGATGGCCTTTGGGACACCTCCCTGGCTCTGCTGTGACTCCTGGGTGGGTGTCCCTGGCGTGGGAAGTGTCCCCAAAAGCCACTGAAGGGGTGGCAGGTGTCACCCCCCCGGCTGGTGTCCCCGGATTGGCATCCAAATGGGGGTGAATCCGTGATCAATGGGGTTTATGTGCAGTTATCAGTGGGTTTAAATCGATTTGAAGCCAAGGGATTTAAAGCAAAATTATCTTGAATAAATGTCTGATAAATGTCCTTTATCAGTGGACTTAAATGCATATAAATGGGGTGCATTCAGATCCATTATCAATGGGTTTAAATCCACTTACATCGATTGAAATGAACATATTTATATCCAATTATCAGTGGATGTAAATCCATTTAAATCCAAAGGATTCATATCCATTATCAAGGTATTTAAATCTATTTAAATCCAGTGGATTCATATCTATTATCAATGTATTTAAATCTATTTAAATCCAGTGGATTCTTATCCATTATCAATGTATTTAAATCTGTTTAAATCCAACAGATTCATATCCATTATCAATGTATTTAAATCTATTTAAATCCAGTGGATTCATATCCATTATCAATGTATTTAAATCTATTTAAATCCAGTGGATTCATATCCATTATCAATGTATTTAAATCTATTTAAATCCAGTGGATTCATATCCATTATCAATGTATTTAAATCTATTTAAATCCAGTGGATTCATATCCATTATCAATGTATTTAAATCTATTTAAATCCAGTGGATTCATATCCATTATCAATGTATTTAAATCTATTTAAATCCAGTGGATTCATATCCATTATCAATGTATTTAAATCTATTTAAATCCAGTGGATTCATATCCATTATCAATGTATTTAAATCTATTTAAATCCAGTGGATTCATATCCATTATCAATGTATTTAAATCTATTTAAATCCAGTGGATTCATATCCATTATCAATGTATTTAAATCTATTTAAATCCAGTGGATTCATATCCATTATCAATGTATTTAAATCTATTTAAATCCAGTGGATTCATATCCATTATCAATGTATTTAAATCTATTTAAATCCAGTGGATTCATATCCATTGTCCATGTATTTAAATCCGTTTAAATCAAATGGATTCATATCCATTATCAATCTATTTAAATCCAATGGATTCATATCTATTATCAATGTATTTAAATCTATTTAAATCCAACAGATTCAGATCTATTATCAGTGTATTTAAATCTGTTTAAATCCAACAGATTCATATCCATTATCAATGTATTTAAATCTATTTCAATCCAATGGATTAATATGCATTATCAATGGGGTTTATCCATTTAAATGCAGTGGATTCATATCCCTGATCAATAGATTTCAATCCAATGGATTTATAGTAATTAACAATAGATTTCAATCCATTTAAACACAATGGTTTTATGTCCACCATCCATTCATTTATATCCATCATCAATTCATTTATATCCATTTAAATCTAATGGATTTATATCAATTATAAGTGGATCCAAATCCATTTAAATCCAATGGATTATATCCATTTATATTCATTAACAATGGATATAAATCCACTTAAATCCAGTTAATTAACATCCACTATAATGGATTTAAATCCATTCAAATACTGTGGATTTATATCCATTATCAGTAGATCTAAACCTGTTTAAATGAGATGGATTCATATCCTGTATAAATAGATTTAAATCCATTTAAAACCAATGGGTTTATATCCATTATCAATGGATCTCAATCCATTTAAACCAATGGGTTTATATCCATTATCAGTGGATCTAAATCCATTGAAATCCAATAGATTTATATTCATTGATAATGGTTTTAAATCAAATGGATTCCCATCCATTATCAGTGGATTTAAACTATATAAATCCAATGGATTCAAACCATATAAATCCAATAGATTTATATCCATTATCAATGGATCTAAATCCATTGAAATCCAATAGATTTATATCCATTGATAATAGTTTTAAATCAAATGGATTCACATCCATTATCAGTGGATTTAAACTATATAAATCCAATGCATTTAAACCATATAAATCCAATGGATTCAAACCATATAAATCCAATGGATTCACATCCATTATCAGTGGATTCAAACCACATAAATCCAATGGATTCAAACCATATAAATCCAATGGATTCAAACCATATAAATCTAATGGATTCCCATTCGTTATCAGTGGATTCAAACCACATAAATCCAATGGATTCAAACCACATAAATCCAATGGATTCAAACCACATAAATCCAATGGATTCAAACCACATAAATCCAATGGATTCCCATCCATTATCAGTGGATTTAAACCATATAAATCCAATGGAATCAAACCATATAAATCCAATGGAATCAAACCATATAAATCCAATGGATTCAAACCACATAAATCCAATGGATTCACATCCATTATCAATCTGTTATCAAGGGCTTTATATCCAAATCAATCCATATCCAACATCAACCCTTGTGAGCTGCCATAACCTTATCAGGACATTGCAATTCAATCACCTCTCCTCCCAAGGGAACATATATCTAATTTCTAATTTATTTGATTGATTTATTTCCATTCCCCCCTGCCTGCCTGGCTGTTCCCTATACACCAAACTCCCAGATTTCTCCCTGACCCTACAGGTTGTCAATCTGACCCGTCAGTGCATCGAGAAGCACCGGGATTTTGTGGTTCCCCTGCTCCTCAAACACTCCCAGGAGTGGCAGAGGTTGGGCCATCCCATATTCCGGCCAGCCTGGTGGCTCAGCCCCACAGACCCCACTGCTTTCACCGTAGAGGATGAGTTCCTCATCGGAGACGAGGTGGGAATTGTGCCCCAACCCCAAACCCATCCCCAAACCCATCCCCAAACCCATCCCCAAAACCAACCCCAAAACCATCCCCCAAACCCAACCCCAAAACCAACCCCAAAACTATCCCCCAAACCAACCCCAAACCCAACCCCAAAACCATCCCCAACCCCAACCCTGCCCAACCCCAAACCAGAGCTGAGTATTCAAGCAGGTGAAAATCCAAGCCAAAGCAGCTGGTTTGGGGTTTTTCTTTTTTGGGGTTTTTCTTTTTTTGGGGGTTTTTCTTGATTTGGGGTTTTTCTTTTTTTTGGGTTTTTTTTTTGGGTTTTCCTTTTTTTGGGGTTTTT
>WBMV01002533.1:0-63056 GCA_013396655.1 Campylorhamphus procurvoides
GTATGCTTCAATTTCTTTCTAATGCTGTCCAAATGGTAATTTATGATAGTTCAGATTTGGGGAAAGCTGAATGACTATTCTCCTTGGGCAAACTTGCCGTGTGTGCATTTATCTGGGTTAATATAGAGAGGTTTGTGTCAAGAGGAGATCCCTTCCAGTATCTGAGGAGTGAATGGGTATGAGTCTGGGTAATTACACTACATTCCTTCACAAATGATTTTTTTTAAAGTGTTTGTATATTAGACTATTTTTTTTACTAATTGAAAGATGTTTTCACGTTTTGTAAATTGAAAAAAAAATGCTGTTGAAATCTTCCAGAAGCATTTGCTTCAACTGCCTTGCCACAACCTTTCGTAAGCAGTTCGTCTTCCTAGAGAGTGAGAAAAGCAGCATATTTTGCCACCAGGAAAAAAATCTAAAACAGCCAAGCTTTTTAGGGGACTGTTAAACCCTGCTGTCTTTTCAAGTGTATTTATCAAAACCAGATGTTCCTCAACACATAGTTCTTTTTCAGTTATGTTTTGTTTCTTTTATTAATTTAATATATGGTAGGAGGCTGTTTTTATGAAACTAATTTGCAGAATTCGAATACTTTAGTCAATTTGTGAGGAATAGTAACAGTATTCCAGAATATTCTTATGTACAAAAAATCCCACATTAGCAAATTATTAACTCCTCAGAATCCAGTTAGTAAGTTGTTACTCTGGGAAATGCCTTTTCGCTCTCTCAACACTGGAATTTTTCTGAACAGAAATATTTTAGCACCTCTTTGTTTTCATAGCTGATAGTGTTTTCTTCACTGTATGAAAAGCCACCTATTGGGCTAAGATAGATATTGTTAGAGTAGGGAGAAGTAGCAGCAGAATTCACTCCTCTGCAGCTCTGGAAGCAGGACATCTTTGTATCAAACAATGAAAGGACCAGGTGCAGCTTTTTTAGTGGGAAACTCAGAGTAGAGGAGTTATATAACATGCCACGTGTTACCACCAAAGAGGTGAAAGTGCTTCACAAGGAAACTCTCAAGTGATGAAAACAAGGATTTAATACAGTTGCAGCATAAATTGAAGCTACCTGTTTGTCATTTCTGATGCAATTTATATTAAAGCATCATATTTTTAATACATAATGCAAATATTTCCATGTTCATAAATACTTTCCTGGCTTTTCCAATAGCAAGTCTGGGGTTTTGTTTCAATTTGTGTGGTATTTATTGGAATGAAATTAGCAGAAAGAAATTACAGTTCGTCAGTGGAAACCTGAAGGCTAAAGTTGTCTTAGTTGAGAGGATTTAGAGCATTGCTGTACTGTGTGATATGCCAAGTGGCATACACGCTCCTTGATGGGTTCTGATGGTTGTTACATAATTTATGGTTAAAAATTGATTATAGATTATTAAATAAATGGACTAAGATTCTTACTAGTTAAGAGTTGAATTTTACCCTCCTGAACTACCCAGAGTAATATCCAGTTTTGTTTTGCCAGTGACAGATATTCCAATTACCTGCTGTGAAAGGAGAGGTAACAGTGCTCAGTTTTGGGAAACAAAGTCCTGCCTGCTGTGTGTGACACGGGCTGGTGGTTTTCAGGAGTGGGAGGCCGAGTGCCCGAGGCTGCAGTGGCGTCAGTGCCCTGCTCAGCCTCGGAGTGGCAGCTGCAGTTTTGCCAACGTGAACCACATTAGCAGCAGCAGCAGCAGCACATGGCAGGATCAGAATTTTTCTAGATTGAAAAAAAAAAAAATGTGTGTTTGGTTTGGTTTGGTTTTGCTTTTTGTTTAAGTGCTGCAGTGCAGTAATTGATGCAGTGACACAATTTTACTCCTTTGTATTGACAAAGCTTTGTAGTATTTTTTCACTGTATGGCTACCAATTTTTACATACATAACTATAAGATTATTGAATTTTTTATTCTTCTGCTTTCTCGCTTTCAGTACAGGACTGTACATGGAATTTGCTGCAGCAGCTTACCTAAAAAGGGGATATTGTCAAGCTTTTAGCATTAGCACTAGCCATATTGTACTTTTTAAGAAAACACAGACACTTCCACAATCTAAATAAGAATGAAATTATTATTTTTAATCTTCCACTTCAGTACTGTAAAATTGCAGAATAATTCTTGAATATTTTCATTGTCTCTGCAGCTGTACAAGATCACAATAGTTTTTGACAAAACTGTAATTATAAATAAGTATTTTTTTAAATGATTCAGTAACGCCATTTTGTATTTTTGAGGTTCTTTATTGCTTATATTAACAGCTCTAACGTGTATAAGGTCGGCTTGGGAAACATTCAGCATAAATATTTTAGTGAGGTGTGGCCATTAAAAAAAGCTATTTAAATTTTTAAAATTTGAGTCAAACTTTAGCCTTTGTTTTGCTGTTGTGGTGTCACTAGTGAGAACATTTTTACTGTGGAACAGTTGGGTTGTGCTGAACATTAGCTCGAACATGAAATACCTTGTAGCACTAAAATAGTTCTTAAATGTGTTTGTGTTTGTGGCTCATGACAAAAAAAAATAAGTTTTTAGTGGAGTCTGACTCGTCTGGTGCTGGTTAGCAGCAGGACATTCTGGCAGCTGGAGATGTCAGTGGTGCTCCAGGGGAAGGAATGGATCAGCTCAGCCCACCCCGACTGAACCGCTGTGACTCCAGGCCTGGGCAGGGACAAGGGATGCTGGATTTGAACAAACACCTGCTGCTTTCCCATGTGCCCGACGCTCCTCGAGTCTCATGCCCTGCCAGTAGCACGACTCCCATATCCCAGTTTTCGTCCACTCACCAAAGAGCCACACCGTGATCATTTTAGCATTTCCATATCCCTGAGAGAATTTGTCATCTTATCATTGAAGTACTGAGTTGTAATGGGTGAGTTCTTAATGTAAGTAGTGAGTTTTCAGATTTCATGGTTCCTTGACTAAATATTAAAGTGTTATTGTTATATACAAATAAGTTCATAGTATTTTCATATTTCATTTATTTAAAATAAATGCTTTAAGAGTTCAGTTTGGACCCTTCCAAAATGAAACTTGCAAGTTTTTATCCTAGAGTACACATACACTTTGTTGATCCCTTTCTCAGTGTTCACACTGCTCAAATTATGCCTGGGGCATTTCCAAGTCACCCAAGGAATACATTTTTGGGTTACTCTGGGAGCATCCTGGCTGGTCTGTGTTCACCCTGTCCGACATTACTGCATCATTCTAATTTCTAACTATTCAGGTAGTTTCCCTCCAAATTTTGGCGTTTCCTGGAAGGAATACTTTGTCTTGCAGGGGTGCAGCCGCACACACTGCTCACGGCTACCCAAGTTCTTGGGTCCAGTACCCTCCTCAGGATATCCTTAGACTGCAGGTTGGTTTGGGGGCACCAACGGGGTGGGAGTGGAGGGTTTATCCCTGTGGAACAGCTCGAGCTCAGGCCACCAGCGCCAGCACTTGGCAATTGTCCATCCAGGCACTGGAGTTTGCAGGACGTCACCAAGTCACCCACTGTCCCAGCTGCACTTTCTGACAGAGTGGCAAAGATTGCTCATTATTCCAGTGACCATCTGCTTTGACCTCAAAAGAGCTTCTCTCCATCCCTGCTCTTCGTGCAGCTGTGTTGTAAAGCTCCTATTTCTGTTCTGAAACAAGGTCTTACTTCCTAAACTGTAGAATGGTGGTTTAGCTGATTTCCACCCCTGCCTCGCCAGGGGACTGGTTACTCAAAGGATCCCACTGCTGTGCCCCTCACACAGCCTGTCTCATACAGGACGCTGTGGTTACAAGCACTGAAACCGTGCTCATGACCCACCGTGTGGGTGGGTACCACTCAGGCTGCCAGGGTGTGCTGTAAACCTCTCCCCAGCACTGATGGTTATTTATCAGCTCACTTTCAGTGGGCTTCCTCCTTCCCCTTCTCCCAAAATAGATTCTCAATTTGTTATACCTATCCTTTTCTTGTCATTCTGTTCCCAGTTATAGAAGGCTAGAAATATTTGATGGAAACAGCTCGATTTTGTCACTACATGTAATTTATTTTTGAGGAATTTTTGATCATCTTCTCATTTTGACTTCACAAGCACAGACTGAAGACTTAGGTTTTCTTTGGGCAACAGTCTTTTTTTCAGTCTCTTATTTCAGGTGTTTTGTTCTCTTGTTAGGATTTATGCTTCTACAGAAATATTCCTTATTGCACTGAAATTCCTGTAAGCCAGAAATACACATAGAGGAAGACATTCAATGGGTTTGTACTCTGTGAGCACAGGAAAACAAAGTGTAATGATACCTTGAGAAAATCCATTCATTTCATATTTATGAGTGCTTTTTTATTTTGAACAGTCCCGCGTGGAGAGGGATTTTCAGGTTTAAGGTCAGCCTCAAATACTTCCCGTGTGATGCCTCCCTGCAGTTCTGAGTGGCACCATTTCACCTCCACGTACAATTCTGCAGGCTAGATTAAAGTTCTCTGTGATTTAGATCACTCCTCAGCAACTCATTTTCTCCCAAAAGTGCAGTTGTTGCTCTATTCTAAGGAGGAAATTCCTGTCCTTACCTTCCTATTGACATGCCCTTGAAATAATTGCTGCCAAAGTTGACACTCAGTCTGTGTTCAGCCTTCAAGTCATCTAGACCAAACCTTTCGGACCAACCACGTACAGGGTTCTACACACTTTTTGGGCAACTGGTAAATTCAGCATCCTCCATGGGTAGTGGTTTTAAACCAGATATTTAAGTGTTGGCTGAGAAACCTGCTACGCCACTTCCCTAAATGTCATACTAGATAGTTTTAGGAGGGTGCACACACTTGGGCATTACAAAGCATGACTTTCTCTCAGCAGGCCCTTTTCAAATTTGAGTATTTTCTGAACTTTCCTTCCATCTATTTGTTCTGTCCTTCTACATCAGAAAAGGCAAAAACCCTTTCATTATTTTAGTGTATTTAAAAAAATTTCCAGTGGCAGATCAGGGCAGTCTTTTGGTGCCCTCTTCTATCTTACCTGAATTGGGCAAAGATGATTTCAAAAGCCAAGTTTTAGGGTTGTATTTATTGCTTGGGTATTAGGTATTGGTGAAGTTTTGTTTCGTTTTCTTACAGAATCTTACAAATCAGAGCACGGATTTAGCTTGTGCACGTTTCAGTGCCACACACAGTTTCTTGTTCCACCTTCAGAAGGTGTGAACTGAGACTGAGGAGATAAAGAGCCTGAAAGGCAGACACCTTCCCTTGCAGGTTCCCCTTGAAACAAAGATTTCTCTTTCTTTGCTGGCCTCTGCTTTTGAAAATAATAAAAAAATGCCAGCCCTGTGTTTCTTCAGCTGTCTTTTCACAGAATTTGACATCCTTTTAATTGCCTCTTGGCTTGAATACCTCAGCCAGAGCTCTGGCCTGGAGTTCTGCTGAAGGTGCATATCTCCTCTCAGCCAATGGAAGTACCATTTTTACCATTTTCTTTACTACTTTATTTTTCATTGGGTCCCTCAGTGATCACGATTCATACTAAACAGAAACTGCTTTAGTGGTATGTTCTTACTTTTGCAGCTGTGTCTTTGTCATCTTCGTATTTCAATTCTTGTATTTCCTTGGGTTTTTCAGGTTGGTGGTGGGTATTGTCATGAATATCTTTTTAGGGTTTGGTTTGTGGGTTGGGGTTTTTTTTGTTTCACTTTTGGTTTGTTGTGGGGTTTTGGGGGTTTTTTTTGTTTCTGTTTTTTGTAAAACACTTTTGCTCCATTTCTCATTTTTTATTAGGTTATTCTAAGTATGCATGAGATTAGATATATATACTATTTTCTGCATTTCCCTCCTCTGTATTTGTCTTTTCCTAACTAATTGATATGTTCATCTTTCTGCAGCTGATGTTTCCTAACATACCCAATTTGGCTTCAGTACAGAAGCCTTTTGGCTGCACCTGTGAGCACCAGGGAGAGGGTGGGGACAGCAACGCCACCCACCTTGTGGGTAACACTGAGACTCTCTCTGCAATCTGCCCGCCCTCACTTCTTTGATGGCACAATAATTAGATTTACAGGGCTGGGGCCCCTCAGGGACCATCCTGAGCCCCAGCTGCCTGAGAGTGGAGACCTCAGGCACAGCCTCCTCTGGGTCCTGCTGTGGCTCTTCGCTCTCCCTGCGGGTGGACCTCGGGAACTGGACCTTAGGATGGCTGCCAAGACAACTGACAGTAGCAACAAGTCCTCTTGATGGTTGCCACAGTACTCGAACCTTGCAACAGGTGTTAGGGACGGTTGCCACAGCAATGGAGCCTCAGAGAAAGCTGCTCTGCAGCTCAACCCTAACAGCAGGCTGACATGATGGTTGCCATGGCACCACCCCAAGCACTGAGTATCAGTGTCTGGTTGCCATGGCACCCTACCTTCAGAAAATGTTGCAAGGATGGTGGCCACGGCACCCAGACCCTGTGCTGTGGCTGTGGGAGACCATCCCAGCAAGAGGACCTTCTGAGGCTCCCACGGCACCTCATCCAAGCAACATGTCCTGGCAGAAGTTCCCAGCAGCCTCTGCCTTTGTCTGGTTTCCACGGCACCCAGCCCTGGCAATGGGTTTCACTGCATCTCCTGCCCTCACATCTCAGGCAAAGCACGATCTTAGCGCTGACATCCTGACAGGGAAGGTTTGGAGCTGCCTCTCTGCCCTTGTTTAGGTGATCTGTGATGCTATGGATCAGGAGGCACTTAATAGTGTTTCCTTCACCACTGTTAAATTGAAATTAACTCCCTGCCTTCTCTTCCTTCCCACAGCTGGCTGTGGACATAAGGAGACGCTCACACTTGGTTAAAACAGTATTTTTCACAGGTACTTCTTGATGATTTCTTTGCTGCCTGGAGAAAGACACTGTGATACTTTGAGTAAAGTCACAGTTTTATGCTTTGGACAGACTGTCTGAAGGTATTGACCCTTTGCATTTGGAGATGATCACACCCATGACTGATGGTTGCACTTGGTCACTCCTCTGAGAGAAGCTGATACACGTTCTGAGGCCTGCTAATAAAACATGGCCAGATTTGACCTCTGAGCCTACAGGAACTGTCAATTCTATTCTGGTACGCGTGTAATACTGTAACAGCCTTTCTCTGAACTTTATTTTTTGATGTTTGCCAAGATGCAGCCTCACTTACAAACATGCAGGGTTTTTTTGGTTTTTTTTTTAACTAATATCATTTTGCGTGGCAGTAATTGGAAGTTAACACACTTTTGACTTCCATGAAAAATTCACATTCCTTCACTACAAAAATAGAAACTACAGCTACATCTGTTCAGACTATCACAACTCCATGATGGTCACTGAACATATGGGAAATTTTTCCATAAGCCTCTGGGGGCTGCCACAGGAGCTCCGAACAGCAGCATCATAGAGATGGATTAATATTGTGTCTTATACTGCTGTCTGATTTTCCTAACAAAAGTCTGTATTTCACTTACTGCTGCCTGACTATTTGTCCATCTTTCAATCATTCAGACTCTAAGGTTTCTCTGAACTATGCACAAGTAAGCTGAGTTTAAAATACAAGGGTAGTGCACATGCACACGTACAGTCCCAGTGGGACACAGCACTGCAAGTGCTCCATGTGGAAATCATTTACAGCAGAAACTAATAAATTCACCTTTACTGAATCAGTTTATCACAACCATCATGTTACAAAAATAACTTCAGAATGATGTCAAATATTAAATACAAAGGCAAAACAGTTGTGCAGTGCTCTTAAAATAGAAAAAACATTGCATTGTATGTTTCTGTATAAAGTAGCTGACCCAGATCTGTTTAAGACCGTTGGTCTGCCTTTATCAACTATATTTAGTTCTTCTTAACCTGAATACATATGGAAAGCAAACTACACATTAAGGAATTGAATTACATCTAGGCAAAACTGAAAGCAGTGAGTTTCCATGCTGCTTAAGAAGGAAGCCAATGCAAGCCTCAATCCATTATAAGTAGTACAATTATTGTCTTTAAAAGTGAAACAAAACACCAATAACTGTTTGAAAATGCACAGCGGCTGAAAAATTTTCACTCATCTTCCACATCTTCCACATCTGCTATCATAGCCTCAACTGCATTCCAGTCCAGCTTGCTGAGGATACTTCCTGTGCTTTCAGAAACACTGTCCATGTTGATGCTGCCAAGAGGAGAGAAACTCGCACGGTGCCGTGCAGAGGCCTGGGGGAGGGACAGATTGTGAGCTGGGAAGTGCATCATCAGTAGAAACAATCACACTAGGAACAATCCCACTCTTTTCAAACATGTCCTAACCAAGTTATGTGATTATTCTTTGACAAATGCAACCCATTTTCCTGTTTATGTGCTCCCACCAGTGTCTTGCCTGGACAGACAATGTGCCTATGCAGCTGTTAAAAAGAACATCCAAGTTCAAGGCTCACAAGAATGACTTTGCTTGTAAAGACAAAATCTAGTTCAGTTGAAGCACCATCATTTACACCTTATGCCTCTATCCCACCCACACATTTTGAATAAAGCAGAAGTAAACAAAGTGTTCAGTGGCAAGTTCCTTGTATAAATAGATACACCACCTGAAAAAAGGAGTCATGACTATCTCGAAGTATTCTCTGGATATCATCAGGCACAGTCCAAGGACTTCCTATGTCTCGATCAGACTCTTGATCAACACCTTCAGTCTGAACTGCAGTGGCAACTTGTGGGGGCTGTTGTTTTGAGGTTCTGCTGATTCTGCACTCGGCAGCTGAGGAGAAAACAAGCCAACTAGAGCATTGTAACACTTCTTGCTGTTTTCTATTGAATCTCTTTAAACTTGTCCAAGAACAGAAGCTGCACGTTCTAAGAACTGACAAGGTGTGTAAATCCATGTGAAAAGAGCATGTCCTGCTATCTTGAACTGATGTGGGGTGATGGTGGGAAAAGGCTGCTGGTCCTTTCCAGCCTCATGCTCTGAACTGCCTTTCCAGGGCAGAACACAGAGGACCATGCACAGTGCCTGGAAAATTCAGGTTTTTTAGTGCAGCCCTCCAAGGGAGGGAAATTGCTTTATTATTTGAGACTATTATTTGACCTTTTGTGGATCCAGACCTACGCAGACAGGCATGGGAAAAAGTACCACTAAAATCCAAAGTTGTTTTAAGTCATAAATTTTTCTATGCTAACATTATGACAAAATCATAACCTATATAGATACTGTACATAGGGTTAATAAAGACAATTCTGAAGTGTGTTCTCTGTGTCTCATTTTCCCCCTGTAGGATAGGTGAACAGCATTATGTCACTGCTCTGTGTAACTTACAGAGTCTAGAACTAACAGGACAGTTTGTTGCATTTCTCAGTCTTCCTCTGGAAGTACTTTTCTGTGGGACCATACAGGCATTTCCTGGAAAGACAAAGAAACATTTCTTTTTTTAAATGCAGATCAAATCTACTCAAAGATGCTTAAAATTTTTCATCTATAAGTTTGCTTCCTGGATTACACAGCACTCTTGCTATGGCAATTTAAGCTACTTTGGATTTAAAGAGAGGTGATAAGGAAAGGTAGCTCTCATCATTTCACAGGTCAATGACAACACAGTTGTAAATGCCTCAGGAGAGGAAATCTCCAGGATTCTAAGACTAATTTTCTACACAGCTATTAAAGCTCCTCCCTCCCAAAAATCCAGCAGTAACTTGAAGATCATCTTCAATATGGGCCTTCATCAAACAAGTTCTTTCTTACCCCTGTACTGTGTTAAACCAGGAGCTGGGGTGGAATGGTGTAGTCTTTGACCAAAGCTGGGTTTGGCAGCAGTTCTGCTCCTTTCTGACAGAACAGGACGGTTCAGATGCCCTCTGCTACAGGAAAAAAACACAAACACAGCAACAAAGCTTAAATAGTTAATACTCTCCACTACATATTGTTCCTCCACACAACTTAGATCTAACAGGGCTGATTCAGATGAGGCATAAAAGCCAGAGAAGGAGAATCAGCATCACACGCTGCTTCTGGGGCCAGTTAAGTCTCACCAGAATCAGAACTGCTGGGAATTACAGTGAAGACATATCAAGCTGGCTTTTCAAAGAGCCAGTTTAGGTCCAACGAAACTTAGAAGTTAGTGCCACCCCCAGGGTGGCTTCCTGCCTGATGTTCCTTAGCATGTCTGACTCTGGCAGGGTTGATGCACTTAAGTTCCTCTTGGACACCACTAGCAGGCTCTGTACAGCACTGACTACATTCAGTTCAATGCTGTATTCTGGAATTGTACCTAAAAAAGGTACTGTACCTAAAAAGAGAAGCAGAAATATTTAAGTCTGGAAATAACAGGATTACCTGAAATATAGTTTTTCCTATTATTCTGAAAAGCATAAAACTGTACATAGAAGAAAAACCATACTGCAGTATACACCTGGAGTCCAACCTTTGGCTGATCCCCACCTAACTAAGTGGTAAATCCAGTCCTTTTCTGAACACCTCCAGAGATGGTGACTCCACCACCTCCCTGGGCAGCATGTTCCAATGTTTAACAACCATTCTGTGAAGGAACTGATGTTGAGCTGAATGGGTTAGGACATTGATTACAGCTCTGACTCCAGAGTTGGCTTATTCTGTGCTCCAAAAGGCATTTTTAATGGTCCCTCCAAGCTCTGCAGTACTGGTTGTAGCAAGACTGATACAGGAACTTGAGATTCCTGTGATCTAAACAAATGGCATCTTTGATTCTGCCCACATAAGAAGTTTCTGTCAAGCTAATCCTGCAGCAAACTGCAGACAACCCTGAAGTGTGGTAGAGACAGCAATACACTAGAGCAGGTTTAATGCTTAAGAATTGTTACCCTTTACTAGATGCCAAATGCCTTCTGTACTCCTGAGGTGACCTTGTGCTGGACAATGTTCTACGACCACTTGCTGGTGACACCACTGTTTCAGACAACATTTCATTCATCAGAGAAAGTGCCTGTGATATTCTCATTCTGTGATGCTCAGATAGCAGGGCTCTGTGGAGAAAGAAAGAACACTGCACATTACCTCAGGCTATCAGTCCTTTCATTGCAGCTGGCTTGTCAGTTTTGTAAGGCTATGTGAAAAATATTTTTTTGCAATTTCACAGAAGATATTCTAAGCCTTTAAGATCATTACCAAAAAGTTAAAACATTTCTTACCAACGGGTTTGACAGGATGAATGAGTCAGTGTCAGGGGAAAAAAAAAGAAACAATGGTATTTGGGAAGTGAAAAATACAGTCAAAGCATGAAACATGTTCAGGGTTTTCCTAAATGGTAAAGCAAACATCAACTGTTTATGCTCTTGGCTGAAATATCATTCATACCTGAGATTTCAGAGACAAGATGGTTAAAACTAACACTTTCTTAATACTGGAAGATGAATATATAAATAAGGATGTCAAAAGTTATATTTATAGCAACTTACTTGTCTTTTTCTTCTTTCCTCTTCTGGAACATTCTAATATCCTTTGAAGTAGGACTATAACGCTGTGTAGAAAAAGTAATTTTTAACTTATTATGTACTGTGGTCTCATTCCAATCTCTCAGTCTCAAAAGTTACTTATTTGACTTAAAAGTTACTGCTTAAGACACTTTTCTGAATGAAAAATAAAATTAAAGCATATGGCCCACCAGAAAATTCAGGTAAGGCTGTCTCTATAACTTTCCAGGCTCTAAAAATATACTGGAAGCTTGCAGTCACATCTTCCATAAGGTCATATGCTCTAAAATATTAACATTCCTAGGGAGATGTCTTCACTATCAAGCTCAAAGTTTCAAATGGCCTCATCTTTAAGTTTGCTAGAAATCCATGATGTTCCTAATAATAACTAATTTAAAAAACAGGTCAAAGTTACACTTCAAACCATGTTTGCTAGAGTAAAATTTGAACTTTTTAATACCTTCTTAAAAAAAAAAAAAGAAAAAGAAAAATCCGTAACAAACCACCCACAGAAAGCTGGGAATCCCTCCACTAATGACTTCAGGAGAAGAGCCTATGACAAAAGAATCAAGTATATATTTCTGGGTTGGCAGCACAGGAACGGGATAGAAGGAGGATCTATTCTTCTTGAATCATTTCTCTCTATAGGCAGGCAAAAAAGCAGCTCAGTTCAGTTCTGGAACGCTGGTTGAAATCAGGGGAAATAATGTATTTTACATAGATGAGATCTGTTACTCTTTCTAGAAGTGAATACAATAGAATTATTTACTAACAGGAAACCTGTGTGTGTTACATGTTTGCTACTTGGGAGTTCAGACTAGCAGAGCTGCTGCCTCCCAGAATTCAACTAAAAAGTACTGGGATGTATTTGCTGTTACTGGGTCTCGTCTCCGGCAAGCCCAGAGCTTCCCCTGACTCTGCAGGGTCTTTTCAGGTCCTGAAAGTATCAAGATGACAAGTGCATATTTCAATATTTACATATTGAAAAATTACTTTTGAACAGCTTTTGTACCTTTATTTCCCACCCCCAGTTATTTGCAGCACATTGCCGATCAGAAAATATTTAAGAGGCCATAAACTTGTATTTACTAATTATACTTTAAAGTTAAAAAAATTCTGGGAGAGGACTGTTTGCTGATTGAAATCCACCAGTTCCAATAAAATAAAATTATACAGACAGAACCCCAACATCAAAAGTGGGAAAAAAAAAGAAAAAAAATCACTGCTAGCCTTTATATATCTAACCTGAATAATCAACACTTGGACAATAAGTAACATCTACTCTTCAAGTTCCCATTATTCTTACCACATTCTTTCTTAGACTGAATGGATTATGTTCTTTTTGCCTTTGTTCTTCCAGTTTCTTCATGTATTCTCTCATTCTTTCTTTCTGCTTTCTTTTCATCCACATTTGTATCTCTTTCCTCTCCTTTTCTGTTTTTTGAGAATGTCCAGCAGCAGAACCATGAACCCTGAGAGCAAATGCAAGGCACAATCTAGTATATCCTGTAATAATGGCAACTACACATGATAGAATAAAAATACTGCAAACCCTTTAAAATTCTGACTCAGCTGGAAGCAACGAACAAACAGGGAAAATTTCTTCTGCAAAATTTTACTTTATAAACTGCTAGCACACAAGTAATTTCCAAGATGTTTCCTAAATTTTTTCTAGTTGACAACTACATTCAGACAATAAGACCAGAGCTTAAAGTGGTGTGATCTGTGACACTAATGCAACAGACTAGCATCCTGGACAGCTGTATTTCTGTGCCATGTCAGCAGGTGATATCACAAACACGAGTAGGAAAGAGCTGTTGCTTTGACCTCTCTCAGGAGAGAACACAGCTGATTTTATAACTAATGGTCAGGAGGTGTAGAAACCTCCAGCAGGAAGGGAAGCATAACAAGCTGGAGTCTGGGGCTGGAAGCTTCTGAAGCTGCTGTGCCACTAATAGGAAGTTTCTATTTTGTCTTTCAGAACTGATTTAGAAAGCCCCAGTCTGCTGGCTGAACAGAATCTCCTATATAAAGAGATTTCTGCTCCAGCCTACACGTGGTAGAAGAAAGACCAAAAAAGGAAAGAATTTCAAAACCAAAATAACACAAATAGAGTAGAATAGAAAACAATCACATTTCACAATCTAGTAAATTTGTGGCTATTAAGCAGTTCTAATACTAGTCCCATTAACATAACTCAACCCACACACTTGCTTCCACTGTTTACCAGGTGTGAGCCACAACAAGAATAACTAGGGTTAAAATGATTTAACAAACACGTAACAAAAACCAGCCATGATATTACCTAGAGATTTTCTTGGCTTGTATTTTTGTAAAGTCCAGCTCTGACAGAGAGATGTCACTTTCTATTACAGGATCATTACCCATGTCAGTAACACCACTTGGACCAGTAACTTGCAGGGGATCTTCTAAAGAGCTTGAAGTTAGGCAAGGGAAAAAAAGATGTTACTAAAATAACGTAGAACAGGCCTGTAAGAACAAGAAGCTAAAATCCTTTCTTTTATGCTTAAAATGAGAATAATCAGGTTATTTTATATAAAGCCTGTGGACTGGATTTTCTTTCCCCACATCTTTCTCTACTGTGTTAGTGCACACAAGCAATATCTGGACAATGTGTGTAGGTGCACCATCTTAAAAAGGTTTCCAGCCATCACCTTGGCTTTGCTGTCATCATCCACACTGGAGCCAGCTTTGAACAGAACAGGAGGAGCAAGACCTGATCAACCATCCAAGAAGGCCTTCAATAAACCATCCGCAAGCATGGCCCCATCCAGAGCTGAAATGCCTGAGCTCCACTGGGGTGTGTGAGGTGTGTGAACATGCCTGGCCCAGCGGGCTGAGCCTGGCAGTCAGGAGCACCCACGGGGTTTGTACTGCTGCCCATCCTGAGATAAGGTTATGGCATGCTATCAGTTTCAGGAACCCCAAACCTCAATGACCTTCTGAGAAAGAATCAGTGTGAGTGAGAGGATAGTTTTACTTAAATTCTGCCCATTTCTTTCCTCTCTTTTATTGCTCACAGTAAAAAACAAATCTCATAGTTTGCAACCACATGCTAGACTTGCTTCAAGGTACTCCGTTGGGTAAAAATCACTGCCTGCTTAAGTTTATCGCCTCACATCTGTCCTCCAGCTCATGTAATCACTCCCTAAATACTTCTGTCACAACAAAGAGTTCCACTTAAATTACTTGAACAATAAGATAAAACATCCAGTTTACTGCTATGCTATAAAGGTGCGTAATGCAGCAGAATGATCAGGAAGAAAGAAAAGCCAGCTACTGTTTTCTACTGCACAACTGGATCCAGAAGACTAACAGCAGCAAACAGTAAAAAAAGATGCACATCAGACCACTTTATTTAATGCATAGAGTCAATCCAGTTTTAAAATCTTCAGTCCATTACTTGACAATTTTCATATGGTAACACTTTAAAAACTTTCTGGTGATAGTTGGCTTTGGTAGACAACTACTAGCATCAGCTGCATGTACTTTGTTCAAAAAGGAGTTTGCAAACAGGAGAAATAAAAACACACAAACAATAGCACCATGTACATTAACAGCTCTGTTAATGTACATTAACAAGTTCAAGTTACTTGTAACTTGAACTTTGAATGCTTCTGCAGCTTTTGCATAAAGTGAATCTAACAGGCACTACCAAAGTCAGAAAAACTGGCTGAAATTAGTTCAGAGAAGGGCTTTCACTCAGTTTGAAAATGAATGCCTCGATTTTTCTGAAGTGATGCTTTCACCCTGACAATCCCCTTTTTGGTAAAAAAATTTTCAACAAAACCAATCTCAAAATACATACCTATCACGTAAATCTCTCATGGGAGAGCCTGAAACAGAAACAGTCCTTTTTAATAAAATTCTTGCAATTGTACACAAACTAATCATATATATATATTAAACAGCCTGAGGGATAAAATACAAAAATATATCAACCTGACTATGTTGACATTAAAAATAAATTCATATTGTACATAGGCTTATATGGTCTGCAAGAGAACATGTGATGGACTGCCAGGTTAGCACAGTTTCCAGAGAACATTAATTAACAACTCTCTGCTTGATGTTGGTAGTTTTGCTAGGATGATGATATCACTGTTGTCAGTTTTCTGCCATGACCAATTAATTGGCAATTCTGTGTTCCAATTAATTATATTAATTTAATGGAAAAATAATAACTGACACTTACTTGAAGAAGGCAGGAACTCAGAAAGAGCTTGGAATTCAGGAGATGCAACTGAAGAGCAGTATGGATGTCTTGGAAGGAAAAGCACTGCTTCCTCTCCTAAACTAAACTCTATATCTCAAAAAATTACAGTTGTAACTTAGTGTCATCTATAGTTTTCTAAGCTTGCAAGTAACAAGTTCATACTTAGAGAGCACGCTGCATTACTATTTTCAAAAGTTATCTGGGTGTGTATACCCCTTGGGATTCACTAGTGCTGCATACAGACACAGGAACCATGTTTTGACACCTTTTAAGACAGATTGCTGCAAATGCAGCTATCAAATGCATGTTCACATTTACGAAGGATGTACCATTTTTGAAAGCTTGACTGCAAACAATGCAGCAAATAAGCAGACAAAATAAGATGTTCCACATTTTTAAGCTCAAACAACAGATTGATTTTTTCTCCCTCTTTCAATGCTATTAGAGTCTTCACAGTTGTAAAAATCAATTTGCTCTCAGTTTGCAAAATGAAACGAGACCTCATAAAGTAATGTTCTAGGACACAAACAGTAGTTACTTTACAGTGAAATAAATCAATTGATTTTGCTGATGTGTCTGGATTTAACTGAGATCTCACCTAGACATAGAAAAATGACAGATGATAAAGCCAGCTTTTGGAGGAAGCTTTGAGTGTTCTGTGACACTGTCCCCATTCACTTAACTAAGGAAGTACAAATCAGCATAGTGAGGGGTTTTATAAACAGACCCAAAGTTATTTTCTTTTAGTAACAGTGAATTTAAGTTGCAAGTATGACTCACTGCTGAACTGTTTTCAAAGCTTAGTGATACTCTTCTGTCATGTAACAAACTCCTTATCATGAAGCCATTCTAAATAATGCATTCCAGAAAGACTTATGACTGACTTTAATGACCTCATTGGCATTATGCAACATTCTGTACAACAGCAAAGAAAAAGTATTACACCAGGAAGAAAAGGCTTCCCCATTTTTAAAGGGTGCAAAAGGGAAAAATATATAATAAAAATTATACCAGAAGGTGACTTTATGCCACTGGGAATGTTAGAAGCCAGGCGTTCAGAGGCAGGGGTGTGTCCTTCCACAGCAGTATAATTGGATATGGGATCTTCCAAGTTCAAGCCCTCCTTTTGGTCGTCTGTAACATCTTCAAGAATCATGCCTGCCAAATAATGTTCTGATCCTGTGAAAAAAATAATAATCAGTCTAGACCAACGGAAAATCCTCACAATGCAAAAACTATCACTCGTGTATTTGTTACTGGCATCTTTAGTTCATCTGTCAAACCTATAACAACCTGAACTCAGGTCAGCTGTGCATCCCCATGAAAGGGCAACTCAGAGCAGTGGTGTGTGTACCAGCCCTGCACACACGAACAGGGTGACTGAACTAGGAGTTGCTCTGTGTGAGGCCAAGGAACATCTTAGGTATTGTTTTACGTGTGAATACAGATATAGCCATGATTTGGTTCTACCACTTGGCTTTGTGTTAACTCCATAAGTAGATTAGCCTATGTTCTTGGCACAGTACAGTAGCTAAATTAAGTAGGTACTATGCAGTCATTTGTTATATAAGCAATAAATCGTTCAATATGTCTGCTCTAGTAGACAGTTAAGCTGTTAATTAAACACATACCATCGTCAATGACTTCAGCAGCTCCAGAGAATGAAGGACGAGCACCAAGGTCTGAATCAGCAGCCATTTCAAAATCTTCTATTAGTTTCACTAACTGTAAATGAAACCCAAAAACTAAGCAATGATACTTTCTTCAAGCTATTTCTGGACTTTCAGCACAGATATTCATGCAAAACCTACTTTAAATAAACTTTTTTTTCCTCAGAAACTTATAAACATTTTAATGAAGTTTCCTGATTCAAAACAAACAAAATAGTTCAGGAATCAAAGTAGCTCAAACAGGTTGATTTTATCTAAGGTCCATCTTCTGGACCCTTACTTTCAGATAAAAACATATAACCTCTATTATTTGTGTGAACAGTTTCACTGATCACATTTTTATTTTTAAAGTAGATGAAGTTTTCCAATATATCTAAAAAACCACAGAAACTAAAATATTTCAGTAGTCTTCGTAAGTCAGACGTGTCCTGATGTTTAAACCTGGCCATTCTCGCCAGCATTTTGTCCACTGTAAGTAATCATTTCAGCCAACAGATTCAGCACTAAATGCAAAAGAACTGTATATAATTCTCAGTATTTCTTAACAGATACTAAGCACATTTGAGAACACACTGTTCCAAAAGGCAAGGTTTGTCTTTAGTTGAAAAAATGCACAAAATAATCTGCTTAAAAAATGGCAGCAGTCAGAACTCACCACTTTAGTATTTCTGAAATCCTGCTCCATATTTTCTATTATGTTCTGTAGTGTCTGTAATTGCATATCCATTTCCTGCTGCTTTGTGGAAAAGTATTCTCTGCCAATTACTTCGGCTGGAAGTCCTGAAGAAGGAAGAGTTCTGTGATCTTCATGTACTATGTTCCAAGTTACACTATCTGTAGCAGAATCTGACTTCTTATCTTCCTTTTGGACTTGGCTTGATACATTTTTCTGATGATTGTCTTGAAATAAAAAAAAAGAAGGCACCAGTATCAGTGAATAAACTGCAAGCATCTAAATACTGCAAGTAATTAGGCACAGCTGTGCTGTACCTAATAGTAGGCTTTAGGGGGCAGAATCATCACAAAGGAAGTCAAATGTATAAATCTTGATGTTTAAGACTAAAAAAGCAGACGTTAATCAGGGAAAGGCTGCAGATTTTCTGTGGGAGTATTATAACAAAAGTGCATTGCTTTTTTTGGATTTCAAACCACAGTGGTTTACCTTGTTCCTGAAGCACCTCAGGTGGAATTGCATTAGTAACAGAAGCTGCTGTGTGATGAAATTTTGCAGTAGATGGAATTTCAAACTTCTCATTTTGCTGTGTAGGACCTATCTCTTCTGAAGGCTCAGGTATCATGGGCAAATTGTTAAGGATGTCACTGTCTTCAATGTCAACCACACTGATATATTCATGCTCATGCTAAACAAGAAGATTATAAAGAATTATACAGAATATGTTTTGAAAAAATTGCTAATTGCTAACCACTTCCTGTGTTCACCTCTTATGATTTTAAGCTGAAAGGATTTTTGTTTTGGAGACAACCCAAATTAATTAAGACAGTCAGTATATTTAAAATGCATTTTAACTATAAGTACATTAGATCACTAACCAAATCAGGTGTATCTGACAGAAAGGATGGTAAAGGTTCCTCATTCACTTCAGTGGGGAATCTCAGGTTTAAGGACATGTCTGGTGGTAGTAGTGGGGCACTAGATGATTCTGTGAGAAAATAATAAGAGTCAATTTTATATTTATGTTAAAAGCCACAAAACTTCAGACTAAATATCTAAAAACAACTCTGTATTCTCGAGCTGATAAGAAAAGTTTTGACTAAGATGTAGTCTAAGTTTCTATTAATTTTCAAATCTATTCTGGCTAGGTAAAAAAAAAAGTCTGCACCTTGACTTGGTCTAAAGAAATGATAATCCTCAGCTACAAAGATCTCTAATAAAACTATCTGCAAATAAGTCGTGATACAGTAAAATTATCTTCAAATTGAAAAATACTGTTGAATTCTAAGTAATGGAAAAATTACTATGTTCACTTGGTACCATAGGGAAAATACTTAGGTACTGAAATCTGTATACTTCAGTTTATTAAGGATTTTTAAAATGGGGGAAGAAAACCCAAACCAAAATACATTTTCTTTAGCTAGAAATCAAGCTAAAATCCAGAAAATAATGTCCTTGAGAAATACAAAGGCATAGATACACAGCTCCCTGAAAAATTCCAGCCAAACTTTTCATAAATAGTATTATAATTATTTCATTCAGTTATTATTTCATTATATAATTTTCATATTGGGTTTCAAGAAGTCAGACAAATTGGCATGTTATCCACACACTGCATTAAGATACCTCACATACCAAACCTGCGTTAAAAATGCTGTATTTTTATAGACTTCCTAAACAACAAATGAAGCAGAGAAAGGCTGGAGCCACACCTGACACAGGAACAGATGGAACTGGCTCATTTGTCTGAACTTCAGAAACCTCATTTCCACCACTGGTTCCATGATCCTGATATGACTCAAGCACTTGATTGTAAAAAAAAGCAAACCACAAGAACAAAATGAACGAATTTTAGGAAAGACACTAATGGCATTATCTAAACGCCCACTTCTGATCTGCTAACCCACAATCCAAGAACAGTTGGGAGGAGGGGTGAGGCAGGTAAACAATTTCAGTCACATGTGAAACATTAGATAAAGTCAAGTTAAAAGAAGCTTTCAGAGAAAGTCATAGGAGAACTGATTTACAGAAAGTATGTGGAGACTTTTACACAACTGCATCAGTAATATTTTTATTTGTCACTATTTTAACTAATATTTTGCAATTTGTATTCTAATATCTTCTGGTTTAACTACAAAACAGAAAGTTAAAGCCCAAGTAACTGTTCTTTCTTTTACAATCTTACTGCATTTTCAAAACTGACCAAATATCACAACTAACAAGAAGCAGCACCAGAAGCAGTTGGTTCCTGTAGCTCTTACCTGGGTGAGTATTTGTACTTGCATCTTGAGTTTCTGCTGGTTTTTTTCCTACAGAAGCCATGTAATGTAGATCTGCTGAAGTAGTAATTGCTTCCCCCACCGTGTCTAAAATGTGATAATACAAAGTGGATGTCTACAAATAATGCAAGGATTAGACACTTTCGAAAGTAATGATATTAACTCAAAACTAATAGCTCCAACAGTTTTTTTCTGTGTATTTCTGACAGGTATTTTTAACTTTTCTCTAAGCATACCTCATGAATGATTCCAAGAAAAGCTCATGCTACCTGTTTTATGTGAATATGCAACTCTACTGAGACTTAAAAAGTTACACTGAATTAAAATCAAGGTTCAGTTTACATATTTTTAAATTCAATACTCAATATTTTAAATTCAGTATTTTAGTATGCTGTACAGTAAAAGCCTCCTTCACATTCCAAAAGGGGGGGAATATTTATGACATGTGCACCTTTATTTCTTTATTGATGCTTCTACAGAGCTTTGCAAGCCATTATTTAGAGAATGGATTGCATTTTGTCCTGGGATAGGACTGTATATTGTGCTTAATTAACATACTAGAAAGAAGCAAATGTTTCCACAGGCACGGTCTTCATTTTGCAACCTATAAACATTGTAAACACTGAGTTTCTTTTAAAAAAGCCTTAAATTTTGTGTTATTAGAATATGCAGGTACTAAAATTGGAATAGTACCTTTTAAAAATAAAGAAACCAATTTAGCATTTAAAAGAATTGTTTACAGCATTATTCTGATTAATCACATGAACAAAAATTACCATGAACCGCAGTTATTGGAAATTAATAGTTAATGTAATCATCGTTACCATAAACCATAGTAAATGAAATTCACTCAACATACTGTCATTATTTCACTAACTCTATTGTTTTTAAACATAAATACAAGACTACCACTCATTTAATAGAAAAAGAAATACTTCCAGAGTTTTCAGGAGAACTACTCTGAGTTTTCAGATAATTGATGTAAGATCTTAAATTTTCCTGCATCTGTCTCCACACCAATACCCTAAAAATTGACTATCCCTCAAAAAGTCTGAGTATCTGTTGTCCATCCTGAAAGGTCTGCAGGAAGATACCATAAGCCATTAAACTGTATTGCCCACAGACTATATGACCCTAGTTGTTAACATCTTGATGACAACAGAGTTTTCCTTTGAAATCTAGCAAGCTTATGTTTCTTGATTTTTTTTTTTTTATTTAAGCATTCAAAGCACTGAAAAGACTTGTACTTGCCCGTTGAAATGAAAAACACCTCTTGAGGATAAGATGCCAATTTTGTTTTGTGATCCTAATATAAGATAAAAAAGAATAATCTTTAAAAATAGTTCCAATGCAAATTAAAGGCTTTCTTGATGCTGCTAACTAACCAATATCCCTTGTGTGAGTAGTGATTTGGGGAAAACCAAATGTCATTTAATTTTCCTACTCCCTTTTTTAATTCTTCTGATCCGTTCCAACTTAGTGGAATTACTATGTAACCATCCCACATGTACCTTGGGATGATCTGCAGTAACAAAATTCCTTATTCCACTAAGTATATGCTTTCTCTGCTGTACCCTAATTAACACCTCCCTGGTCTGGTGAGAGTCTCCAGCTGCTGTGCTGGACTGAAGTCTCAAAGAAGGTATGGTACAGACCAGAAACAGAGCCTGCTGCTCCAGGTAGCAACCCAGCTTTAAAACTGGTAGTGTTCTAGCTTCACATCTGGTACTTGCAGGATAATCCCCAAAAGGTATCAAAAAGGCCTTGGCAAATGAAAACCACAAGTGCATAAATCAAAACCCACCCTGATGAAGACTTCCCTTTCTCAGTTTCTGGGCTGAGACAGAACTGAGATCTCCTGCTCCCCATCCTTTCTCTTATACTCCCATCCATCTATAGCCTCATATGAGTAATGTTTGGCCCTTTGTCCTAGCATTGCTACCAGGCTAAATATAATCCTTTTTTTAAAAAATCATTTCTGTATGTTTTTACTATAAATGTACATACAGACTTCCATCTTACCAAAACAGACAAATTGTTTCATGAAAAACAACAGCAATCTTAGAACACTTTATAAATCTGCTTACTGAAAATGCAAGTATATGAATTAAAAATATGTATATTGTTTCTAGGCTAGAGCCTGGGAGAGAGGTACATTATTATTTTGGTTTATCATTTTCTACTCCTTTCTTTTCTGCTAATAGCTAAATGGAAAAAGGCAAAGAAAAAAACATTATTCTATACCCCAGTCTCTGATTCAGCAACCACTGCTGTGTCACTAATACTGATGACAGAGTCCTCTGGGCAGAAGGACACACTTGGTTTCTTCTTCTCCTCCTTCTCTTGCAGCTGTTTCTTATTACGCCTCTTTTTTCTGCCAACATATTAATTACAGATAAGGAATAAGACATGCACTGAAATGACATATACTGAAATAAAGATGGAAAAGATAAAAGAATTGTTGCATGCAGATCAGTTCAAAGCACTATTTTTGCCTTCCTGAACCTTGAAATCTACAAAAATTTTTGTACAAACTCATAAAAATAGTAACAATCACACTAAAATCTGTCAACTGTTTAATAAGCTACTTATACTAAATATTATAAACCCCATAACATTCCACATGCTTTGTGTAGAATTAATAACTACTACACGAAATGTCTGTAAAGAGTGTAAGAAACAAACTTCAGTTATCGTAGAAACTCTCTAATTCACAATTTTACACAAAAAGTTAAAATTCTTCTTTAATATGTGATAAGTAGATTGTGAGACAACTGTAGCTTCAAGCATGTCTGCAAAGTGTCAAAACATGTATTCTAAACTCTGTCTGCAATTACTCTTGCAGCAAGTTTTCACCTTAACAGTGACAAACTCATCCTGAGCCCATGTTCCCAAAGGCCAATTAAAGCCACCATAATCAAAAGAAAGTGTTCTATTCTAGAACATTCTATCAGCATTCTATGAGAACGTGCAAGCATCTTAAACAAATTGTTTTAACTGCTTGTGCAATCAGTTAACAATGAATAAATCAAATTTCAAAAATAACAAAAAACATACCTAACAAAAAAAATACTGCTTCAGCAGGAATTTTGCTAATTAATCACTTTCTGTATTAAAAACCAGCCTATATATTGAATTATACAGAAAAAGTATAACCCTTACCTGAAGATTATGACTAACAGTGAAAATACGCAGCACAGGCAGTAGGCTACTAAGATTCATTGTGTGCAAACAGCAAAGCTTTTCATAAACAGTATACAGCCAACAGTCAGGTAACTTTAGACTAAGACACAGGGAGCAGTATGGAAAACATTCCCCCTTCTCATCAGTCTGCTGACAGCAAAAGCCCCTTCATGCCTTAATGATGTACTGGTGCTCTGCTTTTACTAATATTTACTGTTTTACTCTGCTGACAGAATTACTTCCTACCCCTCTTATCTCAAAGCTAGTGGGTACAGGTTACCAGTTAGTCTTTCAAAATGAAGTTCCCACTTTAAAAGTCTGGCTTGCCTTTTTCTGTTGTTCTGCACACCTCTCAGTTGAAATGGTTCAACATTAATTTTTAGGAGTTGTATAGGTTCAGTTTGGTCTTGTCCAGAGGAAGTACTAGGCACAGAATGATGCTGGTGGCGTTGCTCAAATGCAATGAGATCTTGAAATGGGATGAGTCTTGGTGCCTGAAAGGGTTCAGAGAGAGAAAGAAGACAGGAGAAACAGAAAGGGGAACACTGGTCAGACTGGATGAGCAGAGCAGGTCTAGTTTGGATCTTACTTATACAAACAGCTCCTGTAGCAATTTGTAAAGAAAATGTATATGTAATATTAACAGCATCAGACCAGAACCTCTGCCAATATGTACATGTATAATCCATTTTCTGAAAGCAAACTAAAAGAATTTTTTCCACAGAACTTCACTAGTATTTGCATTTCTCATATATGTGATTCCACATGAAGGTACAAGCCACGCAGTGTAGACAAGGACTGAAGAAGCATCTTTCAAGGAAAAGCATTTCCATTCTTTTCCACTGGGATGTTCAAGCGTCTAACCATATATCAGAAAAAACATTTTTCAAAACACCACGTTCTCAGCATCCATAAGATAAGGTCTTCTTACCAAGCCTTTGAGCATCCCATTTTTGCACTACAGAAGAGGATTTGTCTCTGTTTTCTATTTCTGTAAGTAATTCTATTATTATTCTTGAAAAAACCCAGAACTACTTTTTAACATATAAATACTATTTCGTATTTTAGAGAGCAAATTCTTTGCATTCTTATGGGCAAAGAATAATCACTAATGGGCTGAATGCTGATGAACTGTGAAATGTGGAATCAATCTAATGTCATTAAAAGAAATTTCAGGCTTGTAGCCTGTCTCATATTGATATGCAAATAAACCAGTAACCCTAATTCCAGACCCTTCCTGGAAACTGTGCTGAACACTTCCAAATTCCATAGTCTGGAAACATGAACCTATTTGTGGTGAGTAAGAAACCATGAAATGGGAAAACCAGTACAACTCAGAAAATGATATTAAAATCCAGTACCTTCTTTTTCTCAGGTAAATTCACCTGAAGTAGTGATATTCCTGCATCCTGTAGTGTCTTTCTGGAGTCCGTATCCTTTGTTGCAGGTTCAACAGGTATTAAAGTAGCAGTAATTGGCTGCTTTACAGCTGGTGGAACTCTGGGTACCGGCTGAAGTTCCAAGTGCAACAGTGGGAAACCAGCCAGGTTCTGAGTGGGTGGTGGTCTGCACACATTCACATCTGCAGAGGACTGCTGCCCATGTGGAACTTCTTGCTGCCCTCCATATTGATCCAGGTTCAGGTGTTTGTGAGGTCCCCTATGCACTCTTTCTGCCCACCTCCTCTCCTCCTCATGCATTTGGCTTGGGATCTCAGGCTTATACCTACTCCTACTGAAATCTTCTTTTGCTGTACTCTTTCCTGGTGAGTAGGATGACTGATGGTTCCATGAGGAATCCGATGAACTCCAAGCTACTCGTGGTACTGGGGGTGGCCTGGCAAAAGCTGATGACATTTCTATTGGATATAAAAATGATGGTTTGAAATGACTTGATTTGAGCCTAAGCAAAGGAAATCCATGTGAGGAACTTGTTTTCTTTTCAACAGGAATAAGCCCCAGTGTTTTCTCGATGTTTGAGGAAGGGGCCAGGAGACGAAGCGGTTTATTAGGCATTGAAGAATGCAAATCTTGGGATGGTGATGTAAATTCTGTTTCCTTGCTGTTGCTTTCAAGTAAAGAGGCATTCACATCCAGATGATTCTAAATCAGAGAAGCAAACAAACCAGCATTTATGTAGAAACCATGCAGTAAACATGCACAAAAATAGCTTCGTCTACACCAATCACTATGAACACATTTCCTAATTCAACAGGATAGATAACATATCAGATATACTGAACAATTTTCATAAAAACCACTTTGATATACATACTTGTACACGGCCATTGTTGCCTTCATCTTCTACACTGTTCCTTGGCTGAAATTCAGAACTCTTTCGACCAGGCTTTCCTTTATTTCCTGGAGTGGGCAGCTGTGTTTTTGGAGAACCATTGCCTTGGGCAGTGTATGCAGGCTGGATCCCGGCCAGGTGGACAGACTGATGCTGTTGCAACGTTTGCTGCACATTTGGCACATTGGCAAAGGACGACTGCACTATTTGCATTAAACTCATGAAGTTGATCTGCTGTAGCTGAAAACACACATGCACAAAGTCAACACTGTTAACAACTTTAAAGGGAATCTTAGCAAAAATTCTGTTTCAGCTATGTTATAGCTGTTCTTCATCCTGTAAAAACAGGTGACAAAATGAACAGCACGCTGAACTTCCAATGATTCATTTGTTTATTGTACTGGACTTTCTTTTAAGATACAGTAAATAGGGTTATAGGGTTACAGTCAGGATATGCTAAAGCAAGACAAATTCATCACTTTTTTGGTGAAGATTCAGTAAATGAAAGGTCACTTAAAATTAGTTCAATGTACTAACATGGCATAAATTCTGGTATAGCTGCAAAGTTATTACAGCATCAGAATTTTTCCGTATGTATGCTATCAAAGCACACTGAGTTATGTAAACTAAAACACACTCAAACTTCTGTTATTATATCATTCATTTTCTTGACTCAGGAGTTAAGTCTAAAATAAGTTTTCACAGCAGTTAACGTGGAGCTAGAAATCTCTTTTGAAAACAACCACACACAGAATGCCTTTAAAACAGTGAATACCTCTGTTTTAAAAACCAGTTCGTAATGTGAAAACTACTCTAAAAAGTGAGATGCTCTCACCTGAACCAACTTAAACATTTCATCTTGGAGCATCTGCCTGACAGTTTCTGATGTGCTTGGCTTCTCTTCTGCAGGGACTTCTTCCTTGACTTCTTGCTTCTTTTCACAAACCGAAGTATGGGAGGCAACACTTGACACAGTTGATACCACAGTCCGAGATGGCTGGCAATCACTTACAGAAATGTCTGCATTACTTCAAAAGGAAAAGAACAAAACTGTGAAAAACATTAATAGTTCAAAACACCTACATAAGGTTGTCTTAAATCAATCCAGAAAAAATTTAATGGTACCTTTTTTTAAAAAACATAATATTTAGGAACAACTTAATAATTAACACTGCATAATCCTCACCATGACATCTTTCCTAAAGCTTCTTAAAATGTCAAATGAAAAACACTAGTAAATATATATGTTCTATATGATTTGTTCCCCACAAGCATATCTGAAGTATTCTCTTCATTAGGGAAGCAGACAGAAAAAAACTACTTGACAGAAAGGACAGAAAAAGGGTGTGGTTATTCATAAGGCCAAACAGCGAGGGAAAATGAAGGACGATCTTATTAGCTGAAATAAAGCAGAAGGCAAATTCACTTTCACTTAAAGTAATATGCTTTTTTATATTTGGACTTAAAAGGAACAACAAGATTTCAGATTAAAAAGAAAAAATTTAAAATTAAAGTAACACATGCCAGATGATACAATACGTTAAATTTTCCCACAATGATAATAAAAGTTGAATATCAAGTAGATGAATTCCTAACATGAAGAATGGAGAGTTGGGATTTACATTAAGCAATAATGAAACCGAAAGACTTTACCTAACATCAACAGCAGATGACCCAAAAGACCCTTCTCTGTTTAAGAAAAATGCTGACATTGCTATGGGTACAGGCAACCTTTGGAGGACTTTTTGCAGTAGTACAGAGTGGCCTCCAAGCATGTGAAGAAACAAAAGCATAAAGCAATGGCTAATGAGCAATACTGAAAAGGTTTTGGATATGTAATAGGTGTCAAGAGGCATTGGGAATCTTTTGGAAGACAATTAGAATGTGCCTGAAGCATGGCCTGAAATCCCAAAAGTTGGAGTGAAGTCTTTTTTAAAAAATAAGTTGGCATGATAAGCTCAAGTAGGAAACGAGATTAGAGATGTATGAAAATGGAATACAAAAGGATGTGTAGTTCTTATCTTCCTCTAAACTGAAAAAGACAAAAAAAAACTCCTAGAGGACTGTTCTAGAACTGAAACCCCAATACTGACTCCTGACCACTTTTCCAACATGCTCCCTTTACAGAAATATTAGTATATATTTATGCAACTCTATCAGTTGCTGCAGGACACATATATTTTAATAATTTAACAAAAATGTAAATATAAATTTAAAATATTATTGTTCAGGTGTTTTATGTAACAATATATCTTCTACAATAGTATTGTATAATGCTTCTGTCTGGAACCAAAAAGCAAAATTATCACATCTCTTGAAATCTATTTGCTCTGGAATAACATGTTTGATTTCTGTGAATTCTGAACAGTACACAAGTGTATGGGATACTCAAGGATTAGAGTACAAAAAGGTTTCAAGAAAAGCTACTTAGTTTGCAGGTACAATATATTATACCTGCAAATATTTTGTAAGGAAATCTACACACCACATTACTTCAGACTGAAAATTTAATAGGGATAGTCCATCTTTTATTGAATAAAACAGTATAGGTTTCTCTTACCTAGGAACTTCTGCACCTTGTTTTAGAGAGAGTGAATGAGAAACAGTGGCAGTAACAACCTCAGTCATACTGTAAAGAAGGAAACAAAAAAGTACTGTAAATACTACAATAATTTGTTGTGCTGTTTATTTCCATTTTATATAAATGTGTGTATATAAATGTATGTATAACCTCCTGAGAAAGTATTTTAATTAGTATGAGATGAAATACCTGAAAGCCCCCTGATCAGAATTACATTGATGTGCACTGCTTCAATTACTGCATTACACTGCAATCTGAGCTGGCAAATATTGACATTCATGCTTTGTCTCCCTAGCAATCAGAAACTGAGTCAAACAAAAGCACTGAAAAAGTTCTGGCTATTCAACACAAACAGCAGGCCAAAAAGGGTGAACAAAGGAAGAGAAAATCCAATTTAAGCAATACTGTTAATATCACCATATTCTGCATTTCTAAAAGAGGAAAAGCAATACCTCATAAATTCTTTTAACTACCTCTTATGTTCAGTTAAAACAAAATTATGCAATTTTAAAATAGTAGAGGATTCAAAGTCCTTCTAAAATTTAGTCATTTAAAAGAGACCTAATTGAAGTATACTACAAATAGGTTGATATTTTTTTGTCATTAAAACAAATTAAAATATCTCAAAAGACCAAGACTCCTTGTGCCAAACATATGGAGTCTTGTGTTTACGGAATACAGAGTTTCTTCCCTTGCAAAACTTCAGAGAAATCAAACTGAGCAGTCATCTATTCAAACAGATGATAGGACAACCAGGTTTATGAACTGCTTCTATAATTTTATATTGTATTATAGAGAGAGATTTTAAAATTAAATAAATAAATATTAAAAAAAAAACAAACGACAAAAAGTCTCTCACTCATTCTGTTCAGCCTTTTCTTCCTTTGTTTCTTCCATGTTTTGATCTTCTTGAATATCTACATCTGAAATGGAGACCTGCTGGCATATAAAAAGATGCATCCAAACTAAAATTTTTCTATTCCTTCCACTTCAATAAAGTATTCATTCTTTAGCCTATGGCATAAGTATTTATGATTAATCATCCACTTGAAAAAATCTGACACAAAATAACCACAATTACCTACTTATCAGAGGACAGCTACAGATCAAAAATGAGGAGATACCCTAACGAGTCACATGAACATCTTTCATGATGGAGCACTGTGTTGAGCTCCATGGCCCCCTACATAAGGACATGAATGTGTTAAGCAGGGCCAGAGGGGACCTCAAAGATGCTCAGGAGGCTGGACCACCTCTTCTCTGAGGAAAGGCTGAGAGAGTTGGGGTTGTTCAGCCTGAGAACAAAAGGCTCTGGGGAGACCTTAAAGCAGTCTTTTCAGTACCTAAAGGAGCCTACAGGAAAGCTGGAGCTGGACCTTTTACAAGGGCATATAGTGATAAGGAGAGGGAATGAATTCAAACTGAAAGAAATTGGGTTTAGTTTAGATACCAGGAAAACATTGTTTACTGTGAGGGAGGTGAGACACTGGAATAGGTTATCCAGGGAAGCTGTGGATCTATGAAAAGTATTCAAGTCCAGGCTGGATGGGGCTCCAATCTGGTCTGATGGAAGGTGACCCTGCACACAGCCAGCAGTGTTGGAACGAGTTGATCTTTAAAGACCCTTCCAACCCAAACATTTCTATGACTCTATGAAGATTCTGTGGTAACTTGCCTTTTCTCTATGATGTTCTACAGGTTTGATCTTGACAGAGCTATTGCAGCTCTTTGGAGTTTCATATGGCTTCTCAAAGATCTCTACAAAATAAACATAATAACTCTAAATCAGACATATACATGAATTACAGCACTGTTGTATGATTTCTGACAGCAGGTCATATTAGTCCACCTTTTCCCTGGCAAGGAGTAACATGTTCAGAGAGGTCTAAATTTGTTATTACTAGTGATGATGCATGCACCTGACAGGAAAAAAAAATCATCTTATTTAAATAGCATTAATATGATAAGCTTAACTTATGCATACTAGGCTCTTAAAATTTTCAAACTGTTTTGCACAGTTGCATGAATATTTCTGGAATGAAACTGTATGAAAGAATAGAACATATTAACAGACATTGTTCTATCGCTATAGCAAAAAAAAGTACATAAGTGATGAACTGACCAGGAAGTCTTGATAAAGAAATTGTATAAAATTTAGTTATAATATAAACTGGATAAAATAATTTCAATAGAACAATGAAAACTTATTTTCATTTTTGATTAAATAAACAGAGGGACATATAATCATATTAATGCAAAACTCCTACTGTTCTATATGTCAGAGCATAGTAAAAGGATATACTATTAAGACAAACCTTCTCGTTCTGGTGTCACATCTAACTCCTGCTGAACAAGTGGTCCCAGTTCATTAGGATATTCAGTCATATGAGTCACAGAATAATTTCCATGATTAATTTCCTTCTGATCAAAGTATTCTGACTTTGTAGACATTCTGGGAATTGGAATTATAAAAGGTATTTAACAATGTAAGTATGCAGCTTAGTTTAAGTATGCTGTTCCTTCCAAATTGCAGGCTAGTGTATAATTGTAAAAGAAACACTGCTGTGATACAATCAACATTCATATAAGTTTTCTCTCTGAGTTTCATTTAAACCAAGGTGTTTGGGCTTTTTTGTTACAGCTGTGATAGTTTAGTGTAATTAATGGTACGTTCTTTCAGGTGGGCTGTTTCTAAAAAAATGTAACCAACACACATCATCTATTAAAAATGGAACACAAACTGTGCTACGACTTTGAAATCATCTGGCTGAGGTTATATTTATCTCCCTCTCAGAAATTTCCTGTATTAAAAAAAAAGTTGTCAGAGAAGACACACAATAACATCTCAGAACACCAGAGATTATTTTCAGAATACTTAAGATCTACATCTGTCTGTCTATCTATCTATCTCTTCAAATACTGGAGATCTATTTCTTCTTTAGTGCAACAGAAGATAAAATGGCACAAAGGAGTTCAGGTTAAGGATATTTTATCTTCAGGACAGTGCAAGATATTAACAAATAAAACTTTTACTGCCTTTTCCATCTATTTTTCTGACAAGCACAGATATGAACATAGACTACAGATTCAGGGAAAAATAAATGAACATCATGAACCTTACAACTTAAGGAAAATTACACTAAAGACAGTGAAAGTTATCTGCATTCTTTGAAAAAATTGTGATATCCATTTAATCAGAAATCTAGATTCTATTTCCCCATCACTAAGTTTATAAACAATGCACTTCACATGCAACAGCTACCTTGTTTTGTACCTACATGTATGTCTGCTGATGGAGATTATTCTATCTGCTTCATGCAGCTGTAAACAATAGGCAGGAATTTGACTTTGCACTCAAAATTAAACATGTATATAACACACAATAACAGCAGAACCCTTCACATTGACATGCTGCTTAGCAGAGGAATCATGACCAACTCAAGCTCTTAGGTTAAAAAAAATAAATAAAATTACCTAAAATCAGTTCCACAAAATTCATCATAGGCTTGTACATCCTGGACATTAGGAGGAGGATTGGCCACTATGGAAAAGCTTTCATCTGTACTACTTTCTTTCTCTGCTGTAGACTGGGCTTCTGACAGCAATGCAAATTCTTTCAGATCGTGATTATCTGGATGCTATTACGAGAAATAATGATAAACAAAATTTACTAGATAAAAAAAAAGGATGCCTGATACTTTTTAAAAAGCCACATTCTGATTTCATTCAGAATGGTTACGATAGACTCATATTTATTATAGAGCTGAGAAATCCTGGATTTACAGTTGCCTGTGAAACCTGAGTTTTGCCCCTTCTTGCATTAATTAAAGCAATAATCCTCTGAATTATCTAAAGAAAACATAAGAAAGATTTGTCAGTGTCAATTGTCAAAGCCACCATCTGATACTAGAATTGAGACAAACATACACAATAAGGTTTGGCCTTCATCACACATAATACACAACTCAGAAATTATCACTGAAAACAGTATGAAAGGTAAAAAGCCATACATTATGTTGCAGTTAGATGCATGCACAACATTTTGGCAGTAAGTTCTAAGTAAAATACAGGTGACACTTGTTCAAAAACCAAACATATAAACCAATACCAAGAAAAAATATCTCTTGGTATGGCAGAAAAGCCTTCTTACAAAAATTCCACAACTCCTTCCCCTCAGAGCTTTTCATGCATTCTATGACTCTATGTAGAGTTAATTAAAAAAGCTGAGTGACCCAATTACCCCCAAAATATAAACTAAAGCGATACTTATAAGGTTATTCTGGCAGATCTCCTGTTTCATATCCACACATATACTCCAATTCTATCTAACAGAGCAAGTCATTTTTCAGAGTTCTTTAACTAGTCTAAATATTCCAGTCAAAAATATATCTCCACTGTCCTCAAAGACAAATGAACCAAAACTCAAGCTCCCCCAGAGAAACTTTATTCTGTGTCTCGATTTGCCATACTCTATCTCCAGTACCAGGTTTCTTCAAAGATGATTTCTAAAGCTAGGCATAATGGCCAAAATTATAGAAATTTACACAAATAATGTGCTCTCTGGACAAATGAGCTAGATTTTGAACAGGGCTTCCAAAACTTTCACCACCAACTCCAGTATTTCTTCTGACGGAATTCCAGTATTTCTGGAATGTTTCTCCTTTAAGCCACCGTAAGAGGAAAGGTTACTAATCAGTATTCCAGGTTTTATTGAGAACAGAACAATGAGGTAAAATGTGTGTGACCTTCTTTACTGGAGTAATTCGCTCACATGCCATTGACAACTATCCCATCCTTTTTCTTACCTTACATTTTACGTTCTTGGTTTGAGATCTCTCTCTGTATAACTGTTCCAACAGCCACAACGAAGTAAGGACAGCAGCTGCTGATGTTTTCACATGTATCATTGGGAGAATCTCTTCTAAGGAATCTTGTTTATTGGAACTACAAAGCAGTCTTTTATCAGACCATCTGATCATCCACTCAAGCAATTTTGCAATATTGCTCAACTTGCCCATCAATTCTATAGCTAGTTCTTCTCCTGGTACAGTATCAACAACATCAACAGTTTTGTAAATGTATTTAGAAGTTGCCTGAGTTTGCAGGGTAGAGGAAGAATGGTTAGGAAACGTATGGCTTGATAGTGCAACAGTGACTTCTTGATTGTCAGTCTGAGCTCTGTAAATTGATTTGTGTTTTAAACCAAATAATCCTTCATTAGGCCCTTTCATTAGGTTGTGCACAGAAGGTTCTTTTGTCTGTACAATGGATTGTACAACTCTTGGTTTTTCCAAAATATTTTGGGTTTCGTTATAGACAGATGCTGTTTCAGGATCACAAGATGCCAGGGTGACAGTATAGTAAGACCCAGCTCTAAACACACTTTGACTTCTACTTTTGCTTTGTCGACGTTTTAGTGTTGTGTGGACATCAAAAAAGAGAGAGTTCAACTCATGCTCTCGAAGAAGTCCAGAAAAGCTAGTAAGAAATGGAATTCCATCACTGTACTTTATCAGATCTCTTTCAAGAACATAACTCAAAAAGAGTTCTAAAAACTTAACATATTCATCATCATCACGTTCAAATTCCCATGCACCAACTACAGGCAAATTACACTGATTATGCACCTCTCTTCTATATACTTTGTCTTTAAGTAATGTTGTCCAGTTAAGGGGTTTTATCCTGTGTGTGATATTTTTGCCACCTATTTCTCTTTGAGTGTGGTGTTCATTATCTCTGTAAGACAATAAATATAAGAACTGTTAACACCAAAATCCATTTTAAGAAGCATTACATGAAAAAATAACTAAATGCAACATTAGTTCCTTTCTCTCTTTAGTGTTAAAAAGGGTAAACTAACAACCCCAAATGTACATTAATACAATGTTAATGTGGTAGAGTAATCAAATGCAAAATCCATAGTTTTCGCATTGATAGAAATCAGACAGTAGCATACACGAATGTGGGCATAGCTGAAAATAATTTACACTTCAATAACATATTAGTCACATACTAACTGATATAACATTAACAGTTCTCTGATTTGGTCGATCTGTAATCTTTTAAATCACCCAAAGTGACAATTACTCTGTTTGATGAAAAGATTACTTGATAAGCAGGAGACAACTTCTTTTCCACACTCCCCTCTTTTTTCTCCCTAATTTAAATGGAAAGTTTTCTGGTGCTATTTTTTTCATACCTCTGGAATGAAGGTGCTTGAACTCTCCTTCCTTCAGTACACAAAGCATCAGAAAGTGTATCTGCTGTGTCAGCATCACTATATACCTGAGGATTCCCAAGATCAGTAAGAGTGGTTGTGCTTAGACTAGTGCCTATTGAGAATCTGTCATAACAGTGTTCCTCATCATCTGCTGCTCCCTCTTCTGTTGGTTCCCAAATATTAGTTTCTATTTGGCCTATGTTCTTTGTTACACGTCTCAAGGCCTTCCTTCTCACTTCTTCAGTAGCCTGTATAACAAAAGACATCATTTCTTCACTTTCAGGACCTACCGAAAGAAAGAAAATAAGTGTCCAATATCCAGTTTTCAATTAATCTCTCCAATTGAGACATGAATCAGCCTTAAATGAAAATAATAAATTATAGCTATTTAGAATTACAGAAACTATGATAAAGTGATGAAACACCAACAACTTGAAAGTCATGACACTCTGTAATTGGTGTACACATAATACAGAATTTGTCCCAAAACTCAAAGTTTTCTAAGTAGAACTACAGTAATTGTTTTACATGGGGAATGAAAGAACGTATTGTCACAATAATACTCAGTTAGTAAGTAGGGTAAAAAAGAAAGTTTGTGTAATATTTCCTGAAGAAGGATCAACATTACCTTTAACAGTACTGTGTCTGAGTCGCTGCTGAAGTGCATGATATTTATCCCTTAGTGGAACTCTTATATCTTCAGGATTAGGAAATGCTTTTACAAAAATCTCTGCCACCTGCATAAAAAAAATCACATCTTTTTTCAGGAGCCAACATACAGATAAGGTACTTTTTCCCACAGAACTTGTGCCACTAGAAAATCTAACTAGTAGATTTTCCAAGGAGAAGAAACATTTGTGATAATCTCTACTGCTTTTATTCTAGTTTTAAGTTTTTTTACCTTTTTCATTGGTGGCAATTCTCCAAGCAGACTCAAAATGACATCTTGAACTAATTCTTCAACATTCATGAACCTGCAGAAAGGAAGCATTCGACAAGCCCACTCCAGTGCACTCAGACAGTGCTCAACTGTGGAGGCATCATATCCATTCTTCTTCAGATCCAAAAAAAATCAACAGAAAGATAATTGATATGAACAATGTATTTCAGCAAAATTATTCATACATTGCAGATAGTAAGGCTTCTTCCTTAGCCAACGGAAAATAAACATCTCTGACTTAAATTACAAGCAGAGAAGTGTACAAGTTGAGAAGACAGATCAAGGTTGTAATGAATCACAAGGTACATTAAAAAAAAAGATCAAAAAGAGGGTATTTTAAACCAGCTTAAAAAATACTTCCATTAATACTCTGCCAAAGAGTTTGTTTGTAATAACTTAGAGTAAAATTTGAGAATTTGACTAACTAGATGTAACTTATTAAATACTCTGAATTACTGTGTGAAAATAATTTTATTGTGACTTAAGGTGATGATAAATTCTTTCTTGGGATCAAGATAATTAAGTCCGGCAAGATGCTTTTAAAATGGATCAGTCTATTTTGAAACAGTATTTTCTATCTCTTTTGTCACTGTTACACAAAGTACAGAAAAATCAGAATACTCTGTAATTTGAAACAGTCATCCTATTTATCTGAAACTCGTTATTTCTGGTAAAGAAAAATTTTGGACTTGTTACAGAACAAATACGTTAGCAGTTTACTTCTTTTTCCTTCTTGACCTCTGACATCAACTGATATGTGTGTAAGTAGAGAAAACATAATTAAGTTTAAATATTTTTCATTATTCTTTTTGAAAATCCATGTATTTTTAACCATACATTAGTCAGGAAATACCCAAAATATTTTGACTTGATGAAAAATGGCAAAACAGGAAGTAAATATTTAGGTAGACAAGAAGTGTAGAAATTATGGCTTTTCTGGCAGCATCTCTTTAATTATCGGAGTTAAGCAAAAGACCAACAGAAATATTCTTGAGAAGAGAGAGTTCACATGAACAGTACTATTCCATAGCATCAAGTACATGCTGCACATTGTAGCACTGCGTTCATTTTGCCATGTAAAGCAAATGAAAGTTCTCACAGAAATATACATCAGACCTTTAGAATTCTTCTCATAGCTTCATGCAATTATTTCTGTTACTCATATAATTACCTTATTGTTAATATTTTCCCTTGCAGCTTGGTACCGCCTACAGTTATCAGACAATTTTTCACGAACATGAAACATCCAGCATAATGCACATAACTCTCTGAACCAACCTACAACACAAACATGCAATATGGTGAGACTCTATTTAAATGAATGAAATAGAATGGCTTGGGATTTTTAGCTAGAAGAAAGGGATTAACATTATCCTAACAGTTTAAAAAAAAAGGATTCATTCTTGATTTTTCAATATTGCTCTGCAGCTAAAACTCTTTAATCCTACTTAGTGCTAATGCTCTTTCACACCTCTCAGATCTATAACATGCACCCCGACTGCTAATCCAGAAGAGCACAATTCAGAATAAGAGTTTTGACAACTAACAGAGAAGCTGGAAAAGGAATGTGTTTCTGCACACACTGCAATATACTACCTGAAGCTAATAAGAGCTTATTTGCACCTGTGGATTTTCACTGGTGTTCTTTCTTCCCACTCTATATTATTCTACGTTACTGCATACAGACCTAAAATTTTACAGGTAATATCATCAAACTGATGGGGTTCGGAAGATGTAGTTCCATAGAAAGCAGTGCAGAATTTGCAGTAACGAAGCAAAGTCTCTGGGAATGGACTCAGTGAAGGAAGAGATCCTTTTGTTCGAATCTAGAGATGTTAAAAATAAAGAAATAAACAATCAAAATGGAAATAAAAGTCAGTTAACATTTTATATGTATCACTGCTGAATGCACAGCTCCTCAGTTATTAGCAGAATACTATCAAGGTCAGTAAATTCCCTTAAGTTTGCTTTCCATTTTCTTCAACTCACTGTTCTGAAAATCCTTTCACAGAAATGTGTTTAGTATGAGCTGTGGCACAAAAAATGGTTTTGTTTGAATAGTACTCATGACTACAATGAAATACAGGAGTAACCAGGTATAACAACTAAGATCACAATCAAGAAACCAGATGAATCCAGCACAGTCCAGGTTGCTGTTTTCAAGGCAGACTAGTTTTCCCTTCAGTTTCAGCTGGGGCATCTGATCACTTCCCTGTGCCAGCATCAAGCATGTGATCATGTAATGAGCAAACAGAAGGAAGTATTTGTCAATCAGAGCATTCCTGATCTGGATCACTGCATTCATGCTGGTGCAGGGGGGTTGAGGGAAGGTAGAGTCACACACAATCCCTTCTGAAGCGAGTCAACGCTCTTCAAGTAGCTGTGTAACAATAATCTAAGAAAAGCCTGACTTCACAGATAAGTTTTTAATCAATATATTCCAAACTTGCTTATGTGCAAACAAATTGCACAAAAGCAGAATGAGATCTGATAAAGTCTTTGCACTAAGGTGACACCATTACCTGAAGTATTATCTTCTCTGTTACCTACTCAGCCCTAAGTGAACTGGAACACACTTCCAGCTAACAGCTGTAACTCCCGATTAAATTGTGCTTTTTTCTTTCAAGTGGAAAAGAAATGAATTTGTACGTTAGGGAGTAGGTGCAGAAAGACACACAAAGGCAACACTTTCAGAATCAGATACCTTGTATCTTTAAGTTCTGGTATCCTAAACAAAATTAACATGGAGTTTAAAACTAGACGATGTGTAAAAAACCAACATCAAAGCCCAGATGTGACTGAATGCTTCTGCAATACAACTGCAAGCTTGTCAGTAATGTTTACCACTGATAATCAAGTTATAAAAAAACCCAAGTTAAATGTTTACCTTCTGCATAACTTTTCTTGACCACTTCAGTTGTGTAATATACCACTGTGCTGCAGAGCAAGAACAATGAGCAGCCCGGAAGAGCAAGATAATTCTCTGAAGAACCCCTGACACTTTCTGACGCATTTCTCTTTCCATTTTTAAAAGAATATCATTGCCATCTTCCTGGAAAATGCAAAAACATACCAATGCCAAAAGCAGAAAGGGCATATACCTAAACATTGTTTCTGCTCCTAGAAGCATTTCCCTTTTTCTTTACAGCACAGATCCTTTATGGAAAAAACACAGAGGCACGCATACTTTCTTATCACTATATGGTGCTACTTAAGTAAATGAATGAACATGGAAAAAACCAGAAAATTGAGCTGAAAGGAACCAGAATAAAAATCATGATCACTTCATAAATACCTTCAAAAAAAGACCCAAGAAACTTCTATCCCACATGCTTACTTCACTGAGAGAAGCTGGCTGAGGACAGTATAGTGGTGGTGCTGGAAGATAGAGCCCAGCTGGAACCAAACCATACAATTTTCTGCTAAGATCCTTGGCAGAATCCATCAAAAGCTGAAATGTTTCTGAAAGAATATCAGCATCCGCCATAGCAGCTGCTTTCAGTAGTTCCTGTATTGAACTGTAAAGAACATCTGCATCTTCCTCTTCAATGGGATCTATAAAATATTAAGCAAAGAAACCAATAAATGAATTGATTCAAAACATGGGCCTTCATTTTGACATGACGCTACGTTCTCAGAGCTTGCATTCATCTATTAAAATCACAGATCTCACCTACTTGCTATAAGATCTCTCACATTTGAAAACAGTACTCAATTTTAAATTTTCGCTGTTAAAGGGGAAGCTATTGCCTTTTTAAAGGGAGAACGTTTCAGCCAGGCATTTGCTTGGAATAAAATTCTGGCAAATCATTTTTACCAAGCAGGCACAAACTAGGTACACCATTAATAAAGACCAACACAACTCCTTTATCAGTAAGCATAAAGATCAATGAAAGGGAAAGGTATTTGTTGGATTTTTTCCTGACCTCCTAGAGGTAGCAGGATATTTAACATACATCATTACTTGGTTTATGGAATTCACACACTGTTATACTGCTCTATTTGCATTTCTACTCCTCCTGCTTGTCTTGAAGTATATGCTATCAAATCTGTCCACTATTTATATTTACAGACTATTACATACAGCATGTAAATTTGTGTGTCTGTTTGAAATTAAATCTTTGGAAATTACTACAAAAGAAGAATGTACACAGTGTTTGGAATATGGCTTAGAAAAAGATTAATTAACATCCACCTGCTGGCAAGAACTTGAAATGATGTTTTGAAACACACAAAAAGAGAGCACGAAATAAGAGACCGCTAGTAAGCTTTCCATAAAATGTAAATAAGGATAGGTTGATGTAGCTAATTGTGTGCATTTCAGCAGTAAAATCTTGTTAGGTTATACGATACAACTTTCATATACACACATACAAAAGAGCACAGACACTGGAAGTACCTAGCCTCATCTACTCAGAGTAGAAAAATCAACCCATGAGAGGCTTATCTCCACAAGTCCAGAGACGCAAAATATCATCTCAAAGAAGCAGACACCTGTCCAGGCTCTTCCCAGGAGAGCCATCAGCCCCACGGTCCAGTTATGAAACCCATGAAGATGAGCCAATGGGAGTGGCTCCCTTCAGTACCTTTTGGCTTGAGAGAGGTTACTGTCAAGAAGAATAAGACATACTATAGAATGCAGAGAAAGAGTTTTTTGGGATTGCACAAGGCTCATGACAGGATCTTTAGAAAAGAAAACAAAGACTGCATGGAGTTGTGGCAGCCTTACCTCCACTGAGCCCTGTCTCTTTTCCTAGAAGAAGGACTCTCTGTGTTGTGTGCCTGTGTACAGGATTTAAAGTGCCAACAAATGACAGGGACCATGGGTCAGAAAGCCTACGTCTTGGATGCCAGCAACTGCAGAGACTGGAGTTAAGTCAAATCAAGTGCCAGCAACATGAGTGGGACCACAGGTCAGAGCACTCATGTAACCCCCAGTGCCAATGTGCCTGTGGGACGAGCAAGGCTATGTAAGTGAATGTGTGAACGCCAGCAAATATTGTCAAACTAACAAGTAAGTGAAGTGTCCTGGGATCAGATCAAGAGCAAGGCCAGAGGAGCTCAGTGCCATGAGGAACAAGTGAAGACCTGGCTGATGGCCAGAGAAAACTGGGAGACCTACTTGTGTGTCTTCATGTCTCTAAGGGCATGACACGGGGTTTTGGATACCTGAGAGAGCAAAGGAGTTGTGACCACCTGCCAGAAAGACACTGTGTACATAGTGGGGTGTGTGTGCATCTCTGAGGGAGAGGCACCCAGGCAGGTTGAGGAACCCAGACCAGCTCTCCAGTGGATGGACTGTATATTCAAAACCAGCTGCTGTGGGGTGCATGGACAGTGTGTGCAGGGAGGCCAGAGAATATCTGTGGGTGGGGCTGTACCAGAAAATGCAGTGGGGCTGGGGCTTTAGGAGCTCACACATACAGATGCAAGCAACATGAGATACTGACCTACTGGGTCTACTGGTCTAGCTATTGGCCCAGTTAGTGGGGGGATACGTATTGTACAAACAGGTATCTATATGCAGAGCTTCACTCTGACCAGCAAGAAAGCAAAATGGGATGGGATTGTCGGTGCCGTCTGTGAGTGCTGAGCACGTCAGTAGGTGTTGGTGTGGCCAAATGTANGGGGTGTGGAGGTGTCAGGCTATGAGATGCCACACCCTCCTCTGTAACAGAAAGGAAAAGCTAAAATTACATACCTTCATGGAGCTAATTTTAAGTGTGATGATACTTTCCACATTGTTAATACAATTCCTTTTTTTGTTTGTTCTAATGAAGCTTCAGTTTTCTTCCAAGCAAGTTAATATGACATATAATCAAATAGGGGTTTGGACAGTATAGATGAAGACAAGATTGATAATATATTCCATTCCTGGAATGATCAAAGCCAGAACTCAAACCCCTATGATATTACAGTGTTTGAATATATTGTAAGAGTAATAAAGACATTAGAGTAGATGAAGCAACTGTTTCTAAGACAATATAACAGAATATGTAGTCAACAAGAAAAACAACCACAATTATTTTTAAGTACCTGTAAACTTCTTGTATTTACTAAGTCCTGATGTTTCAGAAGTTACTGGCTGTCCTAATAAAGACTGTAACTTTTCCTGAAAAGTATGCATTGCTGATAGGCTTAACGGCAGGGGATGGTCTGTGTTTTTCAGTCTGAAAGTATAACAAAAACTGCTCATAAATAACAAAGTAACACCCAAACCCAATCCAATTAAGGTCTCCTAAATGAATATCTAAGCCAAAATAACTAATCATAACATATTAAGTACAACAGCTACTAGAATTCTGGGAATACAAATTTTTGATGAAAGAGTATTTCTTGTCACAATAAGCTTTATGCTGGTAACTCATGAGAAAATATGCTATACTAATTCTAAGCTCAAATTTACCTTGAGAATTCATCAGAGTTCTGACAATACAGTTGGTAGGCCAGACCAATGGAAACAGACAGTTTCCAGTCCCCAAGTGTGTGTGCTAACCACACAGCCTCTGGAATGAGTCCACCAATGAAGAACAAATCAAGAGCATATTCAGCTGTCCACACAGATGAAAGGTTCTGGTCCCTGATGGCTCTGGTAACCAAACAGTGTTGCAGTGGAATAACACGAGCAGATAAGTCTGTGACACAAAAAACACATGTTAAAGTTTACATAAATCTGCATGCCATCACTTGAATAATCTTGAATTCATTTGTTCACATTCATTTTGGATTAATTACAGCATACAATTCGTCTTTACTTTTAGAGGCACACTATGATATTTATCTGCAGCAGGCAGATGCAGCTCATGCTATGATACAAATAATGAGTTTAGAATAGGCTATTTTTCTGGTTAATAATGTGGGATATGCAAGCAAATGCAAAACTTGTGGGTTTTTCTTACTTCAAAGACTTATCATGCTGACAGACCATTTGGAAGCATATACCTATGATTAGGATATACCAGAGAGTATACCCCACATAAATGTTAATTCAAACAGCTTTCCTAGTGTACCCATATTTTTTGTACTCACTGCACTGCTCTACTGCAGAAGACAGAATGCTAAAATATATTTTTGAGAAAGAGTGGTGCAAAACATTGATTCACTGATGTAATGAATCAATACAGAGACAAACTTCAGACAAGTTTAGTATCTCCTTGTTTTCTTAGATTTAGAATTGTTTTTCAAGGTTTTACTTCCTGGTTCTCCTGGAGAGGAGATGATCAACAGAAATTCTAAGGAGTTATTTGCTTCTCTCGGTTTCTGCTCAGACAGTTAGGGAGATACCCACACTAAACCAGCTTGTGCTACGTAATTTTACCAAGATTGTCTCGCCATATACATGGATTTTTATCTAATGCAAGTAGTGAAATCAAACTGGAAAGCTGTTTAATTAAAACATCCAAAAGACCACAAAAACATATACCAGCACATGCTGCAGTACAGAAACATTTAAATAGTCAGTGTTTTCAAATACACTACAGAAAACATAATCAGTCAAAGTAAGTTAATGTTGTAGAAAAATACCTGGTGCTATAATATTAACTTACTGGTAGAGCCCTTAAAATACCTCCAAATAAATCTATATGCCTCTGGAAAAATTAATTCTGAAACCAAAAATTTTCTAACAAGGGAAATCTTTAAATGACATCTCTCACAGAAAACATATAAGCCACCCACTATGATAAATATTCTCAAAAAAATGCTGAAAAGCAAGACTTAAGCTAACAAGTACTGCTTGCGTTCAACAACAAACCAATTTGACATTCCCACTAACAAACCAATTTGACATTCCCACTAACAAACCAATTTGACATTCCCCCTTGCTTTGACTATAATAGTGTCTGAAGCGTTTTGGATTCCAAAGAGCTTGACTCTGTAGATAAGCAAAAAATGTTTTCCTCTGGCTTTTCAGTTCAGGTCACAACATATCAGATCCAACTCAGCTATTTGTTAAGTACTCCTTTCTTCTCACTTTTGGAAGGATCAGTCAGAGCCAGATCTTTATGCATAATTATGACAAAGGATGATAAAAAGTCTGAGATACTTAATTGTCCTCCCTGCATCAGTTTTTAATAGTCAGACCAGTTGTTGCCCAGGTATCCAGTCCCCTGAAATGGAATACAGGGACAGGAAGCAGAATGAAGCCTCCACAATCCAAGGAGAAAGGGTCAGTGACTTACAAACCACTTGGACACACACAGAAGTACGGGGCTGGATGGGATCCACCCAAGGGTATTGAGGGAGCTGGGGGAAGTGACAGTTTCCATCATTTACCAGGAGTCCTGACTCACCAGCAAGGTTGGCAAGAAACACCTATCCATAAGAAGGGCTGGATGAGAATCTGGGGAACTGCAGCCTTGTCAGCCTGACTTTGGTGCAGGGGAAAGGCATGGAGCATCCTGACAACTATCATGAGACACATACAGGACAACCAGGGGATCCAGCCCAGCCAGCATGGTGTTACGAAAGGCAGATACTGTCTGACAAACATGATCTCCTTCTGTGACAAGGGGACCTGCTTGGTGGACGAGGGAAAGGCTGTAAATGTTGTCCACCCGGACTTTAGTAAAGCCCTTTACCTGGAGAAACTGGCAGCTCCTGGCTTGGAGAGGTACACTCATTGCTGAATAGAACACTGACTGGATGAGTGGGCCCAGAAAGTGGTGGTGAATGGAAATACCTGCAGCTCGGGCTCATCACTAGTGAAAGTCCCCATGCTTAGTCCTGGTGCCAGTCCTGACCTTTATCAATGGTCTGGTCAAGGCCATCAAGTGCATCCTCAGTCAGTTTGCAGATGACANTATTTGTTAAGTACTCCTTTCTTCTCACTTTTGGAAGGATCAGTCAGAGCCAGATCTTTATGCATAATTATGACAAAGGATGATAAAAAGTCTGAGATACTTAATTGTCCTCCCTGCATCAGTTTTTAATAGTCAGACCAGTTGTTGCCCAGGTATCCAGTCCCCTGAAATGGAATACAGGGACAGGAAGCAGAATGAAGCCTCCACAATCCAAGGAGAAAGGGTCAGTGACTTACAAACCACTTGGACACACACAGAAGTACGGGGCTGGATGGGATCCACCCAAGGGTATTGAGGGAGCTGGGGGAAGTGACAGTTTCCATCATTTACCAGGAGTCCTGACTCACCAGCAAGGTTGGCAAGAAACACCTATCCATAAGAAGGGCTGGATGAGAATCTGGGGAACTGCAGCCTTGTCAGCCTGACTTTGGTGCAGGGGAAAGGCATGGAGCATCCTGACAACTATCATGAGACACATACAGGACAACCAGGGGATCCAGCCCAGCCAGCATGGTGTTACGAAAGGCAGATACTGTCTGACAAACATGATCTCCTTCTGTGACAAGGGGACCTGCTTGGTGGACGAGGGAAAGGCTGTAAATGTTGTCCACCCGGACTTTAGTAAAGCCCTTTACCTGGAGAAACTGGCAGCTCCTGGCTTGGAGAGGTACACTCATTGCTGAATAGAACACTGACTGGATGAGTGGGCCCAGAAAGTGGTGGTGAATGGAAATACCTGCAGCTCGGGCTCATCACTAGTGAAAGTCCCCATGCTTAGTCCTGGTGCCAGTCCTGACCTTTATCAATGGTCTGGTCAAGGCCATCAAGTGCATCCTCAGTCAGTTTGCAGATGACACCAGCTAGGAGGAAATGTTGATCTGCTGGAGGGAAGGAAGGCTGTGCAGAAGGATCTGGACTGATGGACTGAGGCCAGTTGTGTGAGTTTCAATAAGGCCAACTGCCACATCCAGCCCTTGGGTCACCACAACTCTATACAATGCTAAAGACTTGGGGAAGAATGGCTGGAAACTGGCTCAGTGGAAAAGGACCTGGGAAATGCTGGTCGACAGCAGCTGAACATGAGCCAGCATGTGCCCAGGTGGGCAAGAAGGCCAAAGACATCCTGGCCTGAATTAGAAATAGTGTGGCCAACAGGACCAGGGCAGTGATTGTACCCCTGTACTCAGCACTGGTGAGGCCACACCTCAAATCCTGTGTTAATTTTTTAAGGACACTGAGGTGCTGGAGCATGTCCAGAGAAGAGCAACAGAGCTGGTGGGGGGTCTGGAATGCAAGTCAGATGAGGAGTTCCTGTGGGAGAAGGGGATGTTTAGCCTGGAGAAGAGGAGGCTCGGGGGGACCTTACTGCTCTCTACAACCACCTGCAAAGAGGTTGTAGCCAGGTGGGTGGGGATCAGCCTCTTCTCCCAGGTGACAAGCGATAGGGGAAGATGAAACAGCCTCAAGGTGTGCCAAGGGGAAGTTTAAACTGGGTATTAGGAAAAACTGCTTCTCTGATCTTAAGCATGTTTTCCAATCTAAATGATGTAACATGTTGTAACTGATAAAATTTTTGTTTCACCAGAACTAAAACATCCCTCTTTCTGTCTTGTACTCCACTTGATCATCAAGTTAAAGCATAACAGACAGAAAACAATTTAAGCAAACTGAATTGCTTTTAAAGAAAATACCTTGTTTGATGTGAAGTGGACGCAGAATGTCAACACTGTGCGGGGGAAAGATATAGAGCATCTGATTTGTGAAATAAGCAGCCATGAATCGTGCCATGGACCGAATCACAGCCATAGCAGTGTCAGTATGAATGCTGGTTACCATCCACAGTTCATGCTGAAAGTATCTGGTATCTAAAAAAAACAAAATTAAAACATTATGAGGGAAATTACTTTAAATTTGAATGCTAAAATTGTTTAATCACGTTATAAAACATTTCTTTAAAGAAGCAAACATTTAATTTCTTGAAAAGGTATAAGAACTTAAATTAATGACACACATTAATATTAGAGGAGTTTTACAGGAGGTTTTCAATGACTGAAAATGGACCTCTAACATCTAAATTTAGAGTATCAGTGGGTCAAAAACCCAGCTGTTTAAATTTGGAAATTTTGATTTCATTTAGATTCAGACTCAATAGAAATAAAATTTACAGGCATCTGCAAAAACACCCCACTGTGAATTCAGGATTGATGACCAAGCTAAAATCCACTATTTTATCATATTTTATCATAAAAAATGGTAAATTAATATAAAATTAAATCAAATCACATCATTTCCCCCTTATTCTTGTCATCCAAAGTCTTTCCTTGAGTGAATTTGAGTCTAAACAATGTTGCTTTCACTATTAATTACACAGTGACAGTTGTCTAAGCACATATTCCAACAAGTGCTGCTGAAACATCATCTGAGAACCAGGAAAAGTATGTGAAACTCACTGAAAACAGACTTCAATCCAGTGTAAAGAGAAAAACATGCTGTCAAGAGTGTCTGTGTGATGCCATAGAAATTAGACACTAGTGTCAACATACCTCATCACCCTTTCAGGCAATACAAACATACCAGAAAATTTTTCCATCTCAGTTGTTGAGAGCTGTGATCGCCTTAGTACCTCTCCTACCAAATGATCACAGAGTCCCTGAGCTTCACACAAGTTATACTGATACAGATGGCAAAATAATATTGCAAGATAATATCTAGTCTGCAGAAAACATGTTCTTTTTCCTCCTGCATTAAAAGATAAAAAAATATGGCAGAAGTCCATTTGGAAAAGAAACAATAAACACAAAATCAGATACATCGAGTGAAAGTACTGCCTCTTTCCTCTTCAGAAACAGATCTACATAAGCATACACTCGGAGGAGTAGAAATCAGGAGCAGCTATTTTAGAGACTGTAGAAGGATCATATCCTAAGTTACTAGGAAGTTAATGTTCATCTACAACATTTTTACTTCTAGAGATATGGCAGTTTTCAAAACCATATATATATATATTGTGTATATGTGTATAACTGTTAAGATACAGACAGGAGAGCTTAAGGGAGTTTATCCTTCTAAGAATGCCTAAACCACAATGAAATTGCTTATACATCCATCAAGCTTCCAATATTCTGATTTATTTACCTCAATGAGGTACTCCTCATCATAATGACAAGCAAACAATCTCATGATGCCTGGAAAGAGACACTAGTATATCTGTTCCAAATCAACTCCTAAAAATCCTCCTGTCGTAAGTTTTTCTACTTTCTAAACACTTAAGTCTTTTCATTTTACACTTACTAAAGGAATTGATTTCTATTAATCTGTTTTTGTCTCTTTCTCACTTACAAATAGATCTAGAGCTTCTCTGTATCATGTATTTCAAACTCTGATACTAAAATAGAAATGCACAGAATTTGCTCAGAGATCAATCAGATTTAAGTTTTGACTGGTCTCAACTCCAATCCCAGCTTAATTTCAATGCGCATCCTTTCTGTTTCTCACCCTTTTGCTTAAAGGCCAATGCAGTCACGAGTAGTTACCTATCGTAACTTACCCCTTCTATCCCCAAGAAAGATCTTGTTTCCTACCTTTTGCCTTGGTTTCACAAAGAGATCTTTTCCAAATGTCAACAGATTCTCTGTATGAGCCTAAAAGGAACTGCTCCTCACCTACAAAAGTCACATACATAACAAATTAGAAGTTCTACATGATTACTTTTACATGTGCAAACACACATGCACTTACTTCAATATTAGAGATTTATGAAAAGCAGAGTAAAATATGTGAGTCTCCAGCAAATTTCTATTCTCACAGTCAAATCTAAGTTTTGAGCATATGAGTGAAGATGACCTGGAATACCCCTCCCCAGTACAGGTAATGTACTAGCTCCTCTCCAGAAGGAGCTAATGTGTTGTTTGGAGTGATGTAGGAATAGAAGTGTCATTTAAGGAAGAGAGAACAAGAATATGGAAATGAAAAGAATTGTGGTGGGAGACAAAAATGCGAAGCTGAGTTCAGCAGTGTACAAGTGATAAGAAAGGTAGAGCATAGGACAGTAACCTGTGAGACATTAGGCTACAACTATATACTGTCTGCAAAATAAGTATGACAGATTAAGTCTGTTGCCTTAGGTTACACTAATTTAGATGCTTAGTTGAGGCTGATGACATTTGTGTATACAACATGGTCATGCCAAAAATGGAGTGAACACAAAAATCCAGTAAGAAACACACTGTGATGCCCATTTACTTCTGAGGAAATAACAAAGTTCACAGGAGATCAAAATTCAAATCCTGCACTCAGGTCCTTTAGGACATGGCTCAAAGCAAACTGAAGTCAATATATTCTTTTTATTTACCTCAACAAGCTTTAAAGATTGTTTACAATCTACGGGTGCACCAGGCCATTAAGTATTTAAGACAAAAATTCTGATAAGAAATTTAAGGAAAATCCCATTATTAGTTTTTTTTTAAATGTGGTAGTCAGTTATTGATTGTCATTAAGTTGAACCTAATTTTTCTAGTATTCAGCTGACTATGTAACTACCTAACATTTGTACTAACCAGATAAAGAATTAATCTTCAGATGTTGTTCTAATGCCACTCCTGAAGACTGGAGGGTTGCTTGTATATGACTTAAAAGTAAGGAGACAAGAGAAGCTTCTTCTGCATTCTTGTTCACTGTTCTTTTCAGCTGCAACTGATACCAAACCACTTTCTTATATAATAATCGCCATAGTACAATCAACCTGTAGTTCAAGAAGTACAATATTATGAAATTAAGCAATTAACACAGTTACTTACATCAATTTCTTAGTTCCTTGTATTTTACATTATGCACCTGAAAACTAAATCATATTAACTCCTTTCCTGACTTCAATGAGGAGAGAAAATGAAATACTTTTTGTTTGGTTATTGACCAACAGTCTTCTGTATTTGCTTCAACACAGCAATCTACTGTAAGCACCCAAACACCCCCAAAATTAATACCCTTGCTAGTTAAACAATGGGGAAACAAAATAATCTCAGAGAAACCTCAAGACAGGTATCAGTATCTTGCTTATATACTGATTAAAAATACAATTAAAGTATACACAGAAAAGCAAAGACAGGAAAACAAGACTCCAGAGCATGTTCTAGGACTGGTAAGTTCCAGTTGCCCAGCATAGTGCTATTAGATGTACCAGCTCAGATATGTAATAAGCTTGACAGTGCAAGCAAATATACACTGTTAGAGACTTGAAAAGCTTGCACAGAACTGAAACACCTCTGCATCTTCTTCTCAAGTACTACTGCTTCCATAATTAATACATACAGAGTCATATGCACAGTGCTCAGTACTTGGAGCACAATTAACCAAGAACATGGAATATCTTCTCAGAGATATCTGAAACTTTCAAATTGGATTTGCAGTGAACACAGTATTGTATTTTCAGATTATTGAGGATATACATTTTACTGTAGTAGGATTAAATTTGTGAGTTATAATACTGCTTTGGTTCTAAATCTCTGGAAAGGAAAATCCTGTTCATCTGAACGTCACAATTGGATTCATTGAGTTCTGTGGTACAGAAATACTACAGTGAAAATAATATACTCTCCCAGTAGTTGGATAGAACACTTAAATTTAAGTGTCTTCCAAGTTTACATGTGTATCTTCTAAGAAGAAATAACTCTCACAGTTTAGTAAGCTTTCACACACTTGGATTGTTCTTATTGCTCTGAGACACCACATCCATAATCAATACAGACCTTGCTGACTAAATTGACATTGTTCATGTATTGCACATGAGCAGGCTCTTGCTCCATAGAGTTTGCAGCTGGGAAGGAGCGAAAGCACAAGAGGCGGTTAAAGGATGCAAAGTTGCAATACCTGGACTGATGCTGCACTACCAGACCTGGTGCGAGCTGTCAACCCATCAGTTATTTCTGAACCCATTTGCAATAATCAGTTCAGTCACCATAATTTAACTACATTCATCTATAGGTCTGAGCCTTAATCTGCATGCTTTCACAGGTTATCATTCCTTTCCATCAGGTAAAAGGCAGCAAAAAGCTAAAAAGATGTCGCACTTATGGTGTAAACGATAACATTTTGTTCCAACATGTAAAATGATTTAGGTTAGAAAACACCCTTAAGATCATTGAGTCCAATCACTAAAACTGCCAAATCCACTACTAAACCATGTCCCTAAGCACCACATCTACACATCTTTTAAATACCTGCAGGGATGGGGACTCAACTCACTTCCCTAGGCACCCTGGACCAATGTTTGACAACCCTTTCAGAAAAGCTGTTTTTCCTAACACCCTATCTTAATTTCCCCTGGCACACTTTGAGGCCCCTAGTGCTTGTGACTTACGAGAAGAGGCTGATCCTAACCTGGATACAACCTCCTTCCAGGTGGTTGTAGGGAGCAGTAAGGTCCTCCGACCTTCCTTTGCTCCAGGCTAAACACCCCCTGCTCCCTCAGTCCATGTGACTTGCATTCCAGACCCCTCACCAGCTCTGTTGCTCTTCTCTGGACATGCTCCAGCACATCAGTGTCCTTACTGAAGTGAGAGGCCCAGAACTGAATGCAGTTCTCAAGCTGCAGCCTCATCATTGACCAGCACAGGAAGACAGCCACTGCCCTGATCCTGCTGGCCACACAATTGCTGATACAGGCCAAGATGCCTTTGGCCTTCTTGGCCACTTGAGTATACTCATGATCAGCCTCTGTTAACCAGCACCCCCAGGTCCTTTTCTGCTGGGCTGCTTTTCAGCCACTCTGTCCTAAGCCTGCAGCATAGCCTGGAGCTGTTGTGACCCAAGGGCTAGACATGGGATCTGGCCTTGCTACACCTCACACAACTGGCCTCAGTCCATCAATCCAACCTGCCCAGATCCCTCTGCAGAGCCTTCCTTCCCTCCAGCAGATCAACACTTCCTCCGAGCTGGTGTCATCTGCAAACTGACTGAGGGTGCACTTGGTGGCCTTGACCAGGCCATGGATAAAGGTCAGGGCTGGCCCCAAGACTAAGCATGGGGACTTTCCCTAGTGATGAGCCCCAGCTGCAGGTATTTCCATTCACCACCACTTTCTGGGCCCACTCATCCAGTCAGTGTTCTATTCAGCAATGAGTGTACCTCTCCAAGNCCTTCTTGGCCACTTGAGTATACTCATGATCAGCCTCTGTTAACCAGCACCCCCAGGTCCTTTTCTGCTGGGCTGCTTTTCAGCCACTCTGTCCTAAGCCTGCAGCATAGCCTGGAGCTGTTGTGACCCAAGGGCTAGACATGGGATCTGGCCTTGCTACACCTCACACAACTGGCCTCAGTCCATCAATCCAACCTGCCCAGATCCCTCTGCAGAGCCTTCCTTCCCTCCAGCAGATCAACACTTCCTCCGAGCTGGTGTCATCTGCAAACTGACTGAGGGTGCACTTGGTGGCCTTGACCAGGCCATGGATAAAGGTCAGGGCTGGCCCCAAGACTAAGCATGGGGACTTTCCCTAGTGATGAGCCCCAGCTGCAGGTATTTCCATTCACCACCACTTTCTGGGCCCACTCATCCAGTCAGTGTTCTATTCAGCAATGAGTGTACCTCTCCAAGCCAGGAGCTGCCAGTTTCTCCAGGTAAAGGGCTTTACTAAAGTCCGGGTGGACAACATTTACAGCCTTTCCCTCGTCCACCAAGCAGGTCCCCTTGTCACAGAAGGAGATCATGTTTGTCAGACAGTATCTGCCTTTCATAAAGCCACGCTGGCCGGGCTGGATCCCTTGGTTGTCCTGCATATTTCTACTTCCCCATGAAAGACTATTCATACCTTTTTTCTGTTTTTGCATCATGGTTTACTTGAGGAGGGCCTCTAAGCAGAGACTTCACTGAGCTGAATTGCTGAGTAGTACCGGCATCAAGAACTAACAAAAAAGGCACAGTGAGGGAGTCAAGTTCCACAAGAACGTTACCAACAGGAGATTCAAAAAAGTTCTCGTACTGTAATACACACACACTACTTAGAGTGTGAGAAACCATTTTTAAAAGGCAGAAGCATGCCAAAAGGTTTTTTGAGAACAACTGATCTTGTTGCTGTATAAGCATCAGTTTTAAAGTTTCTAATGTCAGCTTTACCACATGTCCAGTAAGTCTGGCTCTTGAATGCCAATACAAGACAGTCAGACACTGCTGAAAATATTTTAGGACACAATGCATCCATTGAGTATTCTTCACAGACTTGTTTAAAGAGGCTTCCTTGCTTAGCAAAGAACGTTTCACGAACTGGACAATGCTGAAAAAATGGATCATGCAGTTCACTGTGTAATTCAACAATGTATCCTTCTCTTCCATATTTTTTGAAATCCCTATCTGCCAAGCAGTAAGGAGGTTTTTCTGAATGGAATTTAGTTTCAATGATGATTTATCTTTCTCTTCAGTATCATCTGCGTGCATAGTATCAAACATTGATGCAAATTCTAGGTGGCCTTGATCAGCTTTACCCACAAATGAAAGGATTCTTGGGTTACGGAGGCTGGAAGAACAATTGTAAAACTGCTTTTCTTCATCTGATTCTTCTTCAAAATCCTAAATCAGACACAAAAAAAATCAACCGTTTAATTCAAGTTTATTGAGAAAAAAGAGCACAGTCTGCATGGAATCACCACTTAGTCAGCCTCACAAATGAAATCTTTATGCTTAACTAACTTGCTTAAATGCTAGTAAGTTTAATTCACAGCAGTTTCATCTTGGTCTCAAATTAAATGCGGTTACTTGAAATAGTTGGCAAACAGAAATTAAATTACCTAACAAAACCAACAAAATAATTACACTGCCAACAGAGCCATAGATTTGATAGCACAAAGGGAAACCCTAACCTTCACTAAGCCTAGAATAAAAGAGTTTTTGTTAAATACCTGTAAGATATAAGAACCATTCAACAAACGTTCAAAAGCTTCAGAGAACAAACCAAAACAGAAATTTGCAATCAAGTTGCGAAAGGCTGCACAATAACTATGATCACAGGGCCACCCTTCCAAAAGATACACACAGATTTTGGAGTTGATGGAAGAATCCTCTGAAACTGAGGATAAATATCTTATTTACTAAGGATAACACCATTCTTATTCATATACTCTACAGTCCCAGCACATCTAACAGTGTCATGTTATATTTTATTATAAAGTGAAGCTAAAGTACTAGGTCTCCAGAGAGACCTTATAGCAACTTCCAGTCTGTAAAGGGGTTGCAAGAAAGATGGAGAGGGACTCTTTACACAGGCATGTAAAACAAGAGAACAAGAGGGAACGCCTTTGAACTGAAAGAGGACAGGTTTAGATTAGATAGTAGGCAGAAATTCTTTAAGAGTGGTGAGGCACTGCATGAACTTGCCCAGAGAAACTGTGGATGCCCCAACCCTGTAAGTGTCCAAGGGTGAATGGGGCTCTAGTCTAGGGGAAGGTGGCCCATGGCAGATGGGCTGGAACTGAACGATCTTTAAGGTCTCTTCCAAACCAAAACATTCTACGATTCTATTAAAATGCAATGAACTGATATATATGTAGATTAGCACCTATCCTTTAAAAAGGTAAGACACTGCTGAAAGAAATAAGATGTTTGAAAATAAAAATCAAGTATCAGTTGAAAAAAACAAGCATATTCCTCGCACCTATAAAGAAAATGAGAATTTAATCAATATTGAACTGCTCTAAGTACACCTAATAAGAGCAGATATATTTACACTATTTGAAAAAATGCCCACCACTCTTTCCATACCTTAAAATTAAATCATTTCACAATTATAAAGTGGAAAAGTGCTATTAAGTACCGGTAAATCCATAGTTCTCTCACTCATTTCCATTGTGTCCTTCTCCAGGAACTTTGGAATGGTTGAAAAGGTGGAACTTTGGTTTTGAACTTGTTTTAAAAGACTAGCCTTTAAGGACAACAGTGATCGTAAATGTCGAGATCTCCCTTTAGACTGAAAGAAATGACAGTAACAGAAAACACATTATCAGACTTCAGCAAAACAGACACTTCATAAACAAGTCAAGGAAATTGGCTACTTTGGTTAAAAGCTTTAATTCAGAAGTCCCAGACATAAAGGGAGAACAGGTCAGCAAGCACCTGTTGCACAGAAACAGTCATTTGACCATGCTCCAGGAGAGCAGAATTCTCTCTGCACCAGACAACTTTAGGTTGCTTCTTACTGAAAGAATCTGCTTTCTTGATCACTGAAAAGGCCTTAAAAGTTTGCCTGTATGTAGGGTTTTCTTGCATTCTTACTAGTAACACACCTCTTTAAATCCTCAAATCTTTGCTCATTATTTTAGTTTATGCATGAATACCATGGTAACTCACTTCTCCAAAAATTCAAAATAGAAACTGAATTGGAAGAGAAGCTGTATTCGATCAACAAATGCAAAATTCTGAACTAAGTATCTGTTATATTTTACGTGGTTGCCAACAGCTGCAGGACCTTCTCGTTCAATGGCTTCCCTTCTCCCAGACTTTGCTCAGTTTAGAAGTGAGAGAAAAATGAACAAAAAATGCTTTAAGCAAGCTTTAATTGCCAGCCTTGACTGAGGATCTGGTGGACACATGCACACAGCATCACTGGGACTGCTGCTAATGGCTCTAAAACAGCAGCAGCCCAAAACAGAGGATTTACAGAAACCTTTCTGCATCCTTTCATCATCTGAAAGGATGAGTTGGTCAGCGCAATGTAATGCCTGTTAATGCACTGCACCAACTCTAGAGATGCAGAAATCCCTATTTCTTTTGCAGTTCCAGAAATAAGTAACACAGTGACAGTTAAGACTGCCCTCCTCACTACGTTCTACTGAATATCACCCAGACACCAAAGGAATAAGATTTCAGGAAAACTGTGTACTCGTTGTTTTGCAGCCCTACACTACTCTCAAAACAACTTTATAATTCAAAAGAATTTATGCAAATATCACAGTAAACTAAACTGAGGTACTCAGTTTAGAATTTACACATTTTCACAGGGATAAAGATTTTTCCTGAAGGCCTACGAAATAATTCACAACCCTACCTTGAAGTTCAGCAAGTTCTGACGGATATTTTCAAGCTGCTGGGCTGAATCTAGCAAAAGGGATTTTACAAATCCTGACGGTGAAAAGTTGTTAGGAAATCTAAGCACTGTTATCATGTATCCATCAGAGACAACGAGGTAGGGTAATCTTGAATGTGAAGCCACAGAGAATCTCTGTCTCAAAAGGTCGCGTTCAGAATCTGAAGAACCATGACACTGGCCAGAGTCTTGACAAAATGAGTGCTGCTCTCTAAAACAGACACATCAAAAATTAAGAAGCAACTATTATATGTAATAATCACAAACAGAAGAGAGAAGTAACTCAAGAACATCTAGTATCATGCACACTACTACCCTAGTAACTCTCAGAATCCTAACGACGTGTCTAAATTTTTGCAGGATAACCACTGTGGATACACTATTCCTGTCTGAAAGATGCTGGTGTTTTGCTGCAGTAGCAACTTTTTAAAATTTAAATAAAAACAGCTTCCAGTATCCATTCATAATTTAACTTTAAATTTCTATATTACACATTCTTATCTAGCTCTTAATAGCTAAGACAAATGCTTGAAGATAAAATTTGAAGTAATTTCTAAGAAAATCATGTATGAAAAACAAAAAAAATCCCTCAAGATCTGAATCTTAGAATTTCAGCAGTAGTTCAGATATTCAGAAGAAAAATTATACAAATACACAAGTCTTCACTTTCAGAAGAGGTCTTTACAAAGTCTTTTTTACTGAGTTCCAGAAAACTGCGTTATGCATGTATTTTAACATTAGCCTCATAACACATTATTGCCAAGTACAAAATTACCGTTTTTATTTGAAAAAAAAGAGTAGCTGCATACATTCAATAAACACAATGTGTGTATTTTAATACATTTTAGTACCTGATTTTTCAACCACATATCCTAAGAAGGTATTATAATGCTTTGAATGTCTTCGTGAGATGTTACATTTACAAACTATCTGGATTAAGTCACTCAAAATTAATAGGATTAAAAAAAGCTTAAAGTTTAGATTCTGTTGTGTTTTGTCTAATTAGACTGCATTACTTTTTGTAACTTTCAATTTATATTAAAGAGTGTTATCAGAGATCTTTCTATTCTCTCACACACCCAGCAGCATGATTTCAAAATTTAGATCTGACAAATCCCAAAAGAACATTTTAAAAACTAACTATTTTTTGTCCATGCAAATATGCTAGTTACAGTATCTGATATGGAAACTTTATGTCAAGTTCTACAGGTAAAATTAGTTAGCAGAGAAACAGCCCTGGATTAAAATAACTTTGCACTTTTAGTACTTCTGTAAGTTTCATTTCTTCTTACATCATAAAAGCATGCTATTTTTAACTACTAATACATTCAAACACTTCTAGAAGAGCAAATCACTTGATGCATACTTACAATGGTCACAATGTCAATTTTCATCACGATAAACCCATTATAAGAAATAGAAGAGAACTATGAATGAGAAACAGATACTGAGAAGACAAGAAAAGAGTGAATTTGAAACATTACTTTTATGTAAAACTATAATAAACATGATGGAAAGGAAGATAAGATCATAAGACAGAAACAAAAACATCCTTTTACCTGTATGTTATTAGTGGATGAAATGGAATAAACTGTGCTGGTCCAAATTCTACAGAGCATCCAGATGCAGTTAAGGTCAGCAATTCACCCATGCATGTCAATAAAATCAAAGATCCACGTTTTAACATGCAAGCCAAGAAAAGGCTATCAGGAGTCCAACTCATATCACCAACCCAGTAAGACCTAAATTGGACAGGTAAAAAAATATTTTTTTCTCTGTCAAATTTCTGCATCAGAAGGTTAGGGTAGTTATAAAACAAACAAATGAACAAACAAATCACAACACAAAACTAAAAAGAATCCATAACAGCAGTAGAAACAGCATCCATTACTGACCTGATAAACTTGGATGGGACCATGTTATTCTTGCTACTACAACCCTTAAGGCTACCCGAAATAGTTACAAAATTCAATGTGTTTAAAAACAAAACCTGAGTGGCCTAGAAAGAAAAAAATAAATGTAAAACATAAAATAAATGTAAAACATAAATGTTTGTATCAAAATGTCATGATGGTAAGAAAAAAAAGTCCATTATTAACATGCATTACATTTGATGTAATGGAAATGTTATTACACAGGAAAGTGACATTGCACTTCAGTATTTATTACTATTACAGTATTTAATAACTTCTATACCTAGTTACAAACTTGAAAAATAATTATGGACTATTATATACTCAATATATAATTGGATATTCTGGAAATATGCAATATAAGATCACTCTTCTTTAGTCTTATTAGCAATTAACAACTGGACTTTCGAAGGACTGCATTATCCCAGCCTGGTACACCAAATAAGCTGGTCCATAATCCCTGTCACCATGAGCACTAAAAAGTACATTGAGATTTGACCTGAGTTGTTAGAAGGAATAATATTATGAAGTGGGAACATAACCTCGGATACATGTTAGGCTGAGGCTTGACTGAAAATCCGCAAGAATCTCTGCAGATACAATGCAGTAACTGCAACTAATTTCTTTATTACTGAAGATTAGAAATGAGAGTATCTTAAATGGACTTCTAACTGAACACCACATTCAAAACTTTACAAGTCATAGTAAAAGTTTTTAGCTACGGATATCAATGTGACTGTAATCTCATGTATCCCTATGAATGCTGACAAATCATCCCCAAACTGTGTTTTTAACTCCTTGTCACCACTTCACTCAAACTGAACCATTTGCTTACATGATGCATTATCGTTCATACCTTTGGATCAGTTTGGTTAACAGCTATTGCAAGCAGAAGTCCATCTCTTGCAAATGCACACAGCAAAGCTCCTCTTGACTTTACAGATACACACTGAGGAACCAAATTAACAAGAGAACAAGTCTGCTGTATCCATTGGATCTGGTACGGCAAAGAACTGAATACCAATAAAAAGACAAGAAAACCAAGAGGTTACTTCATTATGCTAAATGAGATTATTCATTATAGTAAAAAACCACGCCAAGACAAAACCATATAAAGCATGAACAATAAAAAACCAAACTTTTTTCCTTCACATATGTTCCAAATGAAAAAGTATTTTGTACTTACACAAATTTAAAAATTATGTCTTAGCATTGGGAATTATTTTTATGGGACATGAATATGGGTTCTATGTATAGAACATGCAAATAAATAGAGATGCATGACATAATTAAGGTAGTTGCATTTTAGCAAGGAACAGCTTCCTCAGACTTTGTACCACTATACAACACAGGAATACTCAGAATTTGAAAATCAACAGTACGGTGCTGTAAACAATGATGTGGAGGTCCCATTACTGGAAGTGTTCAAGGCCATGCTGGATATGGCTTCCAGCAACTTGGTCTAGCAGAAGGTATCTCTGCCTATGGCAATGGGGTTGGGCTAGATGACCTTTACAAATCCCTTCCAATCCAAACTATTCTATGATCCTAAAAAGATTCAAAACATGATAGAGAACACATGAAAGATTCCATTTGGAAGCACACTACCTAACAGACAGAAAAAAAACCCAAAAACATTAACATGAAAAAATTAATTAAACCATAGTAATAACGAAACTGAGCATGAGTTGGCATCATAAAAAAGAGTAACATGTCTGAGAAATGTGGTTTTTGATTCCAGGCTGGAATTACTAAGGTGTCTGTATATATATGTATGCATATGCATTTCTACACTGAGCATGTTATGCTCTATTTCGTTTTTCATATTACCAGAAAGGTATTACCATGCTGCTGATAAACTGAAGATTAGGTCAAGAAGGACACCATTACTACTAAGTCAGTATCAAAAGGGCATCATATAACAAACACAGCTCTACGATGTGAAGTGCAGGGCAAAATTTTAGCAACTTATTCAAGTGATCCTGCAGAGGACATTTCCATTTAAACTCATAGATTTGTTCACCTCACTTAAGAAGAGGAATAATCTGTGCTCCAGATTATTATTCAATTGCATTTTTAAGTGGTTGCTAACTATTTCAGTGCATGGCCTCAACCCAGACAGACAAATACATGCCCACTCTTTCACAGTCAAGTAAGACATGAAAAGGGGTACAGAAAACAAATAAAATAGACAGATCTGCATAATAAAGAAGAGGAAGAGGTATTCAGGGTATTCATGGCTGAATGTACAAGAAATACAGAAAATATAAGATATATAAGCAATACAAGAAAAAAACGAGCAAAAGACATTCTATTAGTGTGATACAAAATTCTGACAGTGAAACACACGTGCACAAATGTGTGTATGTATACACAGCCACCTACACACTCAGTTTTATTTAGGTGTAAACTAATAATGAAATAAGGAGTATGTAAATAAATGCTGTTACATTAACTACATTTTACACAGCTCATACAGTGGTAGGACACAGGAGAAGTGCTTTAAATGACAGAGGGCATGCTATGAACTTTCATACGTAAACACAAGTAAGTACTTGTAACCACAGGCTAATTGGACATTCCTGTATATGTGTTCAGTTGCAGCTCTGAATCCCACCTCTAAATAGTAATGAAAACACTCCTGAAGCTATTGCAAATTCACATATCCTTGAACTTACCTAACATGTTTAAAGGTATTTTCATGCCTCTGAAGAATCAAAAATGTGAGCACCAAATACTCTCCAGAGTAAAATACAAAAGTGCATAAACAGCAATCACCCAGTACCTGTGAGAAAAAAGAGAACACAAAACAAACCCAAAAAACTTGTTAGACACTATTTTATCTTTAATTATATATTTAAATAAGTTATTACAATTCAGATTCAGTAACATAATGCTATCATTCAGACATATAAGTGCTGCCAAGAGTATTAATGGGCCAGATAAGAACAGTCATAGTGGATCAGATCAGAGTTTATGTTGTCATTAAATGTAATGTGAGTTGAGCTATTAAGTCCACACATAATACCAAAGAGGCACATATTGCTCTCAAGATCCACTGTAGCTTCTGCAGCTCTAATTTAATTAAGAAATTAAATTATTGCTTTAGGGTATATTTTTTACCTCATTTTGTATGAAAGCAGCATGTACTCCAATTTCTTTTTCTTCAGTAGAAGGCAACATGACTGATTCATCAGGTAAAATCTGCGTCCAACGCCCAGGAGAAGAGTTTTTGTAAGAGGGTGTGTTTTCATGTTCTGTGTTCTCCCACAAAAAGACACACGCTGTAGGAGTAGTTAATAGTGCCTTTCTGCCATCTCCAGATACATACAAGTACAATCTCATTAAACACTCTGGGGAAAAAAACAAACCAAAAAACAACAAACAATACAATGTGGCAGGATAGTTTCTGTTCTATTGTTAGACATAGCATTAAAAATAACAGAGAAAGGAAATTTCTTTTCTTGTCTACCACAACAAATCCAAGCTCTCACCCCAAGTATCTTTCATTTCCAGCTTCACCAATGATAACAGACCTTGGACAGAAGGAATGTCAGATGGGATGTCGATTTTTATGAATCTTATGAATTATCTTTTCCACCAGACTCAACTATCAGAGACGTTTCCTGAGACTGTCTTTCTTGAAATCCATCTTTCATGAAAAGTAGCAATAAATGTGCAAGTGCTCTACTATGTATTACCTTTAGCTCCTAATGCACTACTGATCTTCCCTGATATGAGAGACTTGCTGTACAATACTTCATTTTACAAGCTGTTATCAGTGATATTATCCAATACATGACAATATTTGATACTTATGTTTGCAAATATATGCCTTTATTTATTCTCTCCAGCTAGCATTTGTAAAAATCGCTCTTACAGAACAAGCTTCCAGTTATCCATATACTGTTTACATCAGATGTACATCTGCCTTAGAGTATTGACAACCTAGTCAGGAATACTTCTCTACAGTTAAAAACTAACCATTAAAACATACACTTATAATATTTGAAAATTAATTACTACTTACAGGGGATTACTAAAGGCAAATACCTTTACCATTCAAGTGGCAAAAAGGACATCCCAAAGTTTAGCTAGCATACAAATTATACAAATGCAAAACAATGTGAGAATATAGTTTTAGTCATAAAATACAATTTAAGGAAATGAAAACAACTTTCTATTCCATTTTTCACAGGATTAATCAAAAAAACCTACCTTGTGCTGCTGCCACTACTTTCTTAGACTCTTCAATTGCTGGCACAATTTTCAAGCAGTCCTGATCTTTATTCCAAAGAAACAGCTCTCCTGTTGTAAGTAGTCCCGCCAACCAAGCAGCTGTGTTGGTTGGGGAAGAAAAGTTATAAAAGGTATTATTGTGAAGTACTTAAATTACTTTTCTTCCATTTTAGCCACAGTTCTAAAACTGACAATAAACAGGCAGATCCTTTAGATATTCTCTTTTTCTAGACTGTTACAAATACAAATAAATTAACATAACATGAGATTACGATACATAAGATATAATACTTAACCATTTCCTGATGTTGTTAAGACAACCACATTTTTCAACAATGACTGAAGCTGAGGGATTTTCTTCCTTGTCTTCCCTGATGCCAGGTTAATTTCATTTATACGTTTACCATCTAGAAGAAAAATAGTCTCTTTTTCCTGTTAAAAGAATAAAAGAGTATTTATTTTTTAAAAGTTATTTTCTACACAAGCCAGCAAAACAATGCACAGATAAAAAAATGTTAAGTAAAAAATAATAAAAAAATAGTAGGTTAAGAACTACAGTTAGCATTCTAACTTTATTCTTTGGCATATCTGCTTTGCAGTACAACATCATATCTAGCATCAATGTACAGTGATGATGAATTCAGTTCACAGGTTTCAAACTACTAATTTTACAGTCATTATTAAAAAGTTCTTCCAAGTAACTCTACCTGCTAAAAAAATGACAAAAATTGGACACTAGCTATCTTGTCCTGTAGTGTTTAATTTACTGAGGTATTTGTCAGTGATTTCAACAGAAAAAAAATTACCCTTAAATTACTACCTATTTAAATTCCAATCACAGATAAGAAAAAAAATTACTCTCATTTTATCAAAAAAGCCTAAGAAAGCACGACTTTCAACAAATGCAGGATGCAACAGGGAAACAAAAATTGTTCATGTTTCCCATAACGTACAGTAAAAAAAAGTTATGAAAACCCAGAACCTTCAAAACAATAATCTCATATAAGGGACAGGTCTTTTCTGAAGGAAAACAAGAAGACTGAATTGTTTCTCTGAGAAATCTTGGATCTCCAGCCTCATGCCAATAATATACAAACCCATGCTAAAGTTAGTTACTTTAACAACTCTCAAGATGTGTTCACATGACTTCCTGAGGCCTTTTTTACCCATACCCTCCTCAAGTAAATGGAAGCACAAAGTTTATATAACTAAAATCCCTGCTCTTTGCAGAATTTTATTTAAATGGAAGTTCATTACTCTTACCTGCCCAACCCAGGAGATGCGAGGCCACGGTTTTCTTTGCTTGATAGATGTGGAGAGGAGCACATCTAGCTTAATCTCCATTCTTACTAAACCTCTCCGTAACCATTATACAGAGAAGCGAACAGCGGTTCTGTCACACACTCGCGACGAATCTGAAGACAGTAAAACACGAAACAACCAAACAAAAAAAAAGGACGCGAGGTTTGTGTTAGGCGGGCGGGAATACAGGCACAAACTCCGGAGCGGAGCATCTTCGTGCTCAACACTCAAAACCCGCGCTTACCCGCATTCCCGGGCCGGTTTCGCACGGGCCGTGTGCGG